>JAGDYQ010000005.1:3334016-3388076 GCA_021962125.1 Bulinus truncatus | reverse complement strand
CATTGGCCAAACTTATAATATTATTTTATATTTACGGTGTGCCCATTATTTCATGCAAACAAAAGGGAATAGAGAGAGAGAGAGAGAGAGAGAGAGAGAGAGAGAGAGAGAGAGAGAGAGAAAGATGCTCTTTAGATATCCCCCGAGAGGTCGAGTCAAATTGTGATTAATGTTGTAGAGAAAATGTGAATTGAAAAAAAGCATAAACCGTTTAAAAAACGAAAAAATTTAATAAAAAATTATAAGAAAAAAATAATTATTGATAACTATCAATTTCTTTTCTCTTTTTTTCATTAATAAATAATTGAATTAAATAATAATTAACATTACTAGACTATATGTTTATTTATAGAGCAGAGAAAATGTTACAATGAATGTGGAACTAAAATTGCTAAAAAGGAAAGTTAAAAAGGAAATGTTAAGTCTAGTCAACAAAAAAAGAGGTAGATCAGCTATGACTTTACAGGACGATTTTGTGAGCCAGCACCCATCCAATGTCACGAAAAAGATCCTAAATATTTTCACAAATCTTTAGAGGCTATTTAATACGTCATTCATCAAATCGGGTGGGGCTCATGGTTTTGTTTTTGTCACCGTTAGGATATAAAATTCAGAAGATTTTTACTGCTGGTTGTGCCTCTCTTTACGATAGGAAATGATGGGAGAGGTGAGGTAAAGGTGGCAGGGTAGAGGCTGTATTGATCCTCACTCAATCTTTGGAAAAAAAATATGCATAAAAATTTTCATGGTGCGCGCTTGCGGCGTCGATTGGTGAAAAAATGTTCAACGCCGGAGATCATTTACATAGCACCAACATCAATGACCCTCCTCCTATCCGTTGGTTATTTATTGAATACCTTTCGCACCTGGGGCTTCGCCAACTCAAAGATAATCTGCTATAAATACAGCCCATGATGTGTGCATGCGATCCTCGTGATACGATTTCAGGGGGCTGCTACCAATGCACCAACAACGCCCTTCAAACAACACGCCAAGGGGGGATCCTTAGAAACGACGCACACAAAGGTGACCGAAAATGAAAAACATTGAATTTGCCAACCAAAAGACAGACAAGGAAATGACACCACTGGGGTTGCCCCGACATTTCTCAGATATTAAATTCAGCACTCGACCAACGAAGGCTGAGACTGCTGCTGCATTCAATTGACTTCGACGGGTTTCCTAACAAAGATGTCTGAAAAAAGATAGAAGAAGGAAAGAAAGCCATAGATACAACAAAAAGTTTAAACTGGCTCATTTAATAAAAAGCCACGATGTTACTGTGGTATGGATGAAATCTACAGATTACCCGGAAGTGACCTTCTCTTGTAGAGCTTGTGACCAAACACCATCTGGATGTTTTTCTTCAGTTTTTTGTTGTTTTCCTGTGTTTTACTTGGTGATAGAAATGTTTACAGTCACAGCTCTCATATGGGTTTGTTTTTATGGGGGGAGGTCAAGAGCGCGATTACCCGGACTATAAACAAAACATTTATTTATGGAATTATTAATTACCTCAAGTACTGATTAGTAATTTGGTATTCCCCGTCTGGGTTTTTTATCAGTTGGTTTGAATCAGTTGATTAAAACCCCAGCAGCAACGATACAGACAGTGGCGTTGTCTGTTAAACTCTACAAAGTACACATGTTTATAATGAAAGGGACTAGTCACTTGGGGGTTATTGGGCCCAGTCCGGTACTGTGGTGACATGACATGTGAGTGTACAGCTTACAGAATATGGAGGAGTTGATATCTCGGCGTACACATGTATACTGAAGTTAAAAAAGTAGTGGAACATACAATAGGATTTCTTGTGTAGTAGTGGAATTCTTCACACATTTCTACCAACTACCATCAGTATTTTCAAAAAAGTGTGCTACTGGGGGTTTAAGCCCTGCACCGGGGTTAAGTTCATCGGGTAAAATTACCAGACAGAAGCGAAAACAATGGAATGAGAGTAGTGAAGAACCATAACCGTAAAAAATAATATATCACAAATTTATTTTAATCGGGCCGCTCTCATTATGACGAAAATAAAGAAAAAGGGGGGGATACAGTGGGGTACCTAGATGTCGAAAGTGTGGGTTGCAACTGACCTATGTAAGATAAATGAAAAATTACCACTGTGACGTATGAGATATGTTAAGTTGATGTATGATGATGGAAGAAAACGAGAAACGGAATACGAATTTAAATCAGTGTTTCATCGACTTAAAATGAACCTGTAGAACTTAAAGGAAGAGAGGGAGAAGAAAATTTTTTACTCTTCAGCGTATAGCCATTTCTTTTCGTGTGGGGTTGAACACAGTGAGATGTCTTATGTGGTATTTCCACTGGAGTGAGCGTGTTTAGATCAGAATTACTCTCTGGTAGACTTGTTACACAAACTTTTTTTGTATGATTGTTAGTTGACCAAATAACTACAAAACAGGACAGACTTTAAACACCACAGCCAGTCAGACAGTTAGACAGAGAGAAATACGCTGATAGATTGACAGACAGAAATAAAAGGCAGACGGATAGATGGACGGACGGATCAAATGGACGGATGGATTATTAGTTAACCAAATATCTCCACGAAGGTCAGCCAGACTTTAAACATCACAATGTGAAGACAGAAAGGCAGACAGATAAAAATGAAGATGATGATAGATTGTACAGAGCAGAAATAAAGACAGATGGACGGCTACGGACCCAGGATAACATATGGACGGATGGGTGGATCAGCTTGGAAAGACATCAGATTGGATCTATCAAGATGGAGTCAACACTGACCACATTTTAAGTGAAGTTTTCTAAATGAAATGTTTCCACTCAGGGCTAAAAACTTTAATAGGAGTAAAGACTACTGGAAATGAAATGGATATTGAAAAAATCCCAGAAAGCGTTAAGTGGTTATTTTTTTAATTGCTTTCAAAATCGATCCCAGACCATGTTTGCAGATGATTCATCGATGAAGGAGTGATGTAAAGTTTTCTTTCGCGCATGAACTTCCAGCTAAAAGTTTTCATTAACACTGGCAGCGAGGATAAAGCCACGGATGTCAACATTTTACTTCGGCGGTCGTTTTTTTTTAGAGGCGTTTTACGGATCTCGGGGGGCTGGGGGTGGGGGTGGGGTGTGTGGCCGGGTTGGTGTGCACGCCAAACAGTAAAAACGTTTAGAAAGATTTGGTGATACTGTTGGACCCATTGTTCCCGTGTTTGAATCACGTGACCAATCTAATTACATTGGGGTGCATCTTTTTTTGGTTTCACATTATAATTGTTTGCTGAATTGTTCTTATGGAGCGTTCGCTTCAAAATATAAATATATATATATCCCTGGTCTTCTTATAGATTTTAACGGGAGCCATCGCTGCCTCTTCCTCTATCTCTCTATCCTTGCGCCGCCCACTTCACCTCTCCGGTGTTCCTCAAGGTGTCCGCCTACAATGGTCAACTGCGTTGCCGTTTTGTTCAAACTTTGATTGAGGCTTTCCAGGCTTGAACGCAGACTGGTTATTACACGGTCACTGGGGTCCATATGGCGGGGGCGAAAAGCTCCATTCCCGATGAGTGCATGTAAAGATACTGTTGGGAAACACCATGTTTGGGGGGGGGGCATTTCCAGGAAATCTTATTCCCAAGATAAACTGGAGTCACTACTAGCCCCTCCCCTTTCCACTTCTGACCTACTTTTGCCCCCCCCCAGGAATTAAACGAGAAAAAAGTAATTAAAAATGGAATTTCTCATTCCCGATGGAGCCCCCTGACAAGTGATGTCGACGGCCCTGAACCACTAGTTAAATGCCCCCCGTAAATAGGAAACGTTTTAAAACGCTACTCTGAAATTAATAAAGTACATTTTGCTAAGTGTATAGTAAACCTAGCTTTGGATGGCATTTCATATCAATAAACAACGCCATGTAATGATTTCTTTGTCCATGTTTATGTTAAACTACAGTAAGACAAGAGTATGAAAGTGAATAGTTCGGTAACATAAGTGAATTATGTGAGAATCAATGTAATATATCTGCAGCGATGCCTTTATCTCTGGTATTGCAATCAGTGGACCCTGCAGCCCGTAGCGTGAAAATTATACAGCAGGGGGCAAGGCCAATAGCAGAGTGGGGCCAGGAAATAAATGTTAATAAGTAGAACGAACAAGCAGAAAGGGACCAGACAAAACGCAGGGGGGGTGGGCGGCCCTCCAGCCCCCCCTCCCCCCCCCCCGAACGCTACCGGCTTAGGGCCCTGTGAACAGTAAACTCTACATCCCCACAATATTTTTGTTTTTCATTTGTTTACAAAAATCAAGCCTTAGCACCATAATGTGGGCTCTCCATTTCATGCTGGCCGTCATGAATCTATACTGACCACGCCCTCCAATGTTTGTGTATGTATCTGCACTCTTGTATGTGAGATTGATTCATGTGTCATTTCAATACGTTTATTTTTAGTGTTATAATTAAGCCGCGCATGTTATATATATATATATATATATATATATATATATATATATATATATATATATTGAAATGCACTTAAAATATTAAGTAACAAACCGGCCTGCGATTGGTGGTATAAAACATGAAATGTGTTCTCAGAGTATTATTTAAAACTTGTTGATCGTGTTGAGTAAAACATGACCTCATTATTTCGTTCTTTGCCAATTATCTTTGTATACATTTTTAATAGTCGCAAATTCGATTCGCAATCTCTATATAAAATGTAGAATCGATACATCCCTTTTTTTGAGTTAATTATTGTGAATGAATCCGTGCACAGTGCACACATTATCCTCATATTGTTTAACTATGAATAGATATGTGTAAGGTTTCCTGTGAGGATGAGATGAAATCTCTTACATCCTATGAGCCACTAATAGGACTTATTTTTTTTTTTTATGATGCCCTTCTTTCATCCCCCACTATAGCCCATAGTGCAACGACCATGGAGGCACAACGGGCGATATAGCGGGGCCTTTAACCATGACTTGAAATGGTCCTCACCCAGGCCCGTAGAGTGCGGGGGGGGGCGGGCCCCACCTGCGTTTTGTCTGGCCCCATCTCCTTGTTTGTTCTACTTAATAAAATGTATTACCTGCCGCCCCCCCCCCCGCTATTGCCTTGCCCCTGCTGTAGAATATCTGGCCCCTGCTGTAGAATTTTCACGCTACGGGGCTGTCCTCACCGGAGATCAAACAAGTGACCCTCAGGTCGACAGTAGAGCACTTTACCACACGACTACCCTAATAGTTATAGCTCTCTTATTTTTCAACGTTAACCTATTGCTGTCTTTATTTTTCTACATGTTTAGAGAAAAGGAGACGTTTCCCTGTTTAAATTCCGGTGGAAATATCTTCCATTTCAACTCACCCCCCCCCCCTCCCCCCAGATGTTCATTTCAGCGTAATCATTGCTCCCGTCGCTTCGATAATTAAATCACCACATGACGTAATGGATCCAGCCTAATTGTTTAATGCGCCATTACTTTGATGACGTCATTAGGTGTACACGTGACACTCAGGGGCCATTAGCCGGTGTGAAAAGCCAGACTCGACCGGTCACATCTCATTGACTATAAAATAAGATTTTTAACTACTCTCAGGAACTGAAAAAAAAAAGGCATTTTGGCCTCAAACGAAAGGCTATAAAATCGGATTGACCATTAGCAGATGCCTGGTTTAAAACCAAAAATTATATTGTCCATTAATGTGCCGGATATTTATACCCGCGCGTGTGCATCAGTACCAGTGTCAGATCTACGATGGCAAATGTAAAATTCTTATCTCAGTCTGTATAGTAGAAACTCCTCATCCCTTTGTGGGGAGTTGTGGGACTAGCACAACGACCAGCCGCCTTTACGTCCCGTGCTTAAAGTCAGGTACCCGTTTAAAGCGAAGTGGTCTTGAAAGATTTTTTTAAATCTGGAAAGATTCCCCATGGTTGTCGCTGAGGATCAAACCCTAGGCTCTCAGGTCCAGTCAAGCGCTCTAAGCCACTCGACCGTCCGTACCTCTTACCTACTACTGCGGTATTTATAAAGTTTATGACAACAGAGTTTTGCTTTCACACGCAGAAAAAAAGAGAAATCTATCATTAGTTTATTAATTTACTGAGATCAGTATCCACAGTGTGGAAACGGCCACCAATATTTAGAACCTTCTTTTATTAACAGTCGTATTTACTCTTTGCCCCTGACAAATATTGCTTCACAGATACGTGTAGAGCAAAACACTACCTGAATGTCCAATAATTGTACACAGTACTTAATATGTTGGACTAAACAAAAAAAAAAATAAAGAAGAAATAGTAATCCGCATTAATCGAAGATCTAAATATGCTTAAATATCTGACTTCAGATTTACTGAGATAATATGCTTAAAGATCTGACATGTGCATATTTTATAAGTCCTGAGCTTAACGCTCGGATGAAATATACATTTTACTTGACTTATATAATGTGGACTTATTGGAGTGGTCGCCGAAATACCCTTATAAATCTTGATTCCTCTTTCTACGATTCACCATCGCCCATACAAGGATTTAATTGCGTTCAAATAGTATCTTCATCAGACGTGGACATAGCATTACGGTTCGATGCACCTGGTCTAGAGATAGTGACAGCTGAGTGGGTTTAGACCTATGACTCTAGGCTAAAGATCGTATCAAAACGCTACTAGCGTTTGACCCAGACGAGGGGCGTGGGTTCAGTCGACCTGATTGTCTCCCCCTTAAAACTGGAACTGTAAATAATAACAAGAACGATAATGACTGAACATCAAGAGGTTTTACTCACACAGTAAAATGGTAGATAAAACACTTCCATCCGGTCGGCCTCTCCAGGAAGTTGTACACCTTGACCTGCAGGGATGTGTTCATGCTCTTCTTCTTAATCCTGACAGTGAAGGCGTCGTCGAGGAGCCTGCGCGCGGGGCCCATGATCAGCCTCTGCTCGGCGTCCTCGAGGTCGGCGTCCCCTCCCCCCGTCGGGGCCCCGCCGCTACCGCTCCCACCGCCGGCCATGGTCTCCGACGTGGCGAACGAAGGCCGGCCGTACCCGCCGCCGGACGCCGCGGTGTGCCACGTGCTCCCGGGCGTCGAGACCGGGCCCATGGGGTCGGGCGAGTACGCGGGAGGGTCCGACATCGGGGACGGGGTGGCGGCAGTGTTCGTCATCGCTGAGGTGTCCAGCCTCAGGCACTTGCTGGTCATTTCGGTAAGGTTGATTGGGGATAGCCCAAACTTTTTGGTCTCGCAGCCAGAGGCGTCCCGTTCAGGGGCGCAATCAAGGGGTTTCCGAGTATCCGGCACTATGAAAGTGCAGGCGATCTCCGGATCTCCGAAGTCGGCAGGTGCGGTCCGCTTCCTCAACCCCGCACTGCCGCTGTTGTCTTTCCTGGAGTTGTCGCTCCTGTCAGCTGAAAAGCTATCCGATTGGTTGGGGTTCAGGGCGAACATCTCCATGGTGAACTCATTCACCTGCGTCAAATATCAAACGCTGGCTAGATTCATAATAACCCTTTGTTTACCGCAGATATCATGGTGGTAGGAAATGTTAGGACAAACATTTATAAATAGTTTCTAATCAGTGAGTCACATGGCAGACGACACATCTGCGACTGCTTGTCGTTTGGTTACATCATGTAGTCGTCTGCTGAAATTATTTTCAAGTACGACGTAATCCTTTTGGAGCGCGATCTGCAAAGAGAAATCAATAAAAAATTCAAGACAGCTTCAATAGTTTGACAATTATGTCTCGATAGAAAGAAAACATTAACACATAAACAAAAATGTATAATAAATCTATCTATGATATTTCATTCTCAAATTTAAAAACATGCAATAATTAAGACAATATTTCATTATAAATATACATTAATATATAACAATGTTATAGTAAGAGAAATTCAAATAATTATATAGTTAATAAACTGTTTAGCTCAGGAAGCTTACATTTCATTTATTCCAATTAACATGTTGATAAAACAGAACAATCACACATCCACAGAGCACATAGTTTAACAAATTAGGTTCTAAACAGTTCAACTACTGTCATGCTAATTGAAGAATCTAAACAATTCAACTACTGTCATGCTAATTGAAGGTATCTCAGCTAGTCGACTGTCAGGCTAATTGAAGGTATCTCAGCTAGTCGACTGTCAGGCTAATTGAAGGTATCTCAGTTAGTCGACTGTCAGGCTAATTGAAGGTATCTCAGCTAGTCCACTATCAGGCTAATTGAAGGTATCTCAGCTAGTCCACTATCAGGCTAATTGAAGGTATCTCAGCTAGTCGACTGTCATGTTAATTGAAGGTATCTCAGCTAGTCGACTGTCAGGCTAATTGAAGGTATCTCAGCTAGTCGACTGTCAGGCTAATTGAAGGTATCTCAGCTAGTCGACTGTCAGGCTAATTGAAGGTATCTCAGCTAGTCGACTGTCAGGCTAATTGAAGGTATCTCAGCTAGTCGACTGTCAGGCTAATTGAAGTTACCTCAGCTAGTCCACTGTCAGGCTAATTGAAGTTATCTCAACTAGTTGACTGTCTTGCTAATTGAAGGTATCTCAGCTAGTCATCTACTCCTTATATAATCTATGAATGCTAACAAGATCAATACGGGCAGACTTAAAGGTGTACCCTGTCTTGTTATACCGCAATAGAATGACTCCACGGTCCAACAGCCAGTATCGATTATTTCCCGTCTCATTTTCACATTCAAAGACAGGCCCACTGCCGACATTGTAAATATTCATTTTTTTTTATTTAATTATTAAACAATAATAGCAGGGGGGTTGTAAAGGTCGGCTTGGGTCCCGGGCATAGAAAAAAACATTTGGCCCCCATAGAAAAAAAAAGTTAAATAAATTAAGTGAAAGGTGTAAATTTACGTTTTTGTTGGCCCCCATTAAATCCGCTTCTAATAACCACCAATAATTTGATCAGAATATAGCCTCTTATACATTAGATTCTTCCCCCCCCAAATAAGTCGGATAACTCTCAGTATTATTTACTAAATCTTAATTAGCTTACTCGAGTGGTGGCCCTTGAAAGTTTTTTTTTTTTTTTTAAATATAAAATTCCTTTCTCCGAACTCAAAGCTTGCCTACCCTGGTATATAAATGAGCGATGTATATCTACTGTAAACTCTTAACAAAAAAAAATTGATAGTGACTTTCCGAAAACCGCGCAGTATTCAACCCCATACACATTTCCTTGGACCATGGTTTACTTGTGCCCTTAGCAGATACTATCTATGAGCCACCGGGAACAGCAGAAATGAGCTGTGGACTACATGCTGAAAAAAAAAACAAATGGCAGGCTGCCTGATGTCACCGTTTGGGGGTGGGGGGGGCCTTAAAAAAGTTTGAACTGATTCGAACGTTTAAAATGTTCTATGCAAAAATGCAAAACTATAGTCTGTAAAAGTACAGTGTATAAAACTATAACATTTAGAGTACGGAATACACAACCATTGCCTATTACTGAAAAAAACACTTATAACAAATATTATTTAGAATACAAAACTATAATCTGAAATTATACAATACAAAACTATAACCAGTATTTTACAGAATACAAAACTATAACCTGTATTTTACAGAATACAAAACTATAACCTGTATTTTACAGAACAAAACTACAATCTGAAATCATACAGAATACAAAACTATAACCTGTATTTTACAGATAACAAAAACTATAACCTGTATTTTACAGAATACAAAACTATAATCTGAAATTATACAGAATACCAACTACCTAACTTGTATTTTACAGAATACCAAAACTATAACCTGTGTGCACATAGTACATGCTATAACTCTTAATTACTACATAGTACAACTACAACTTGTATTGTACAGAATAAAAAACCGTTACTTCCACAGAGATAAGCTATTCATTACCACAAACAGAATGTTCAACTTAACAATATGTCAACAAAAACAAAGAAAGTAACGAAGCCACCTGTAGCTACTTCTCCAGTACTATAAATTATGACGTGTACGAGTTGACAAGCCCATACCAACATACCTAGCAATACAACCCCGGTCCATCCCAGACCGAATCAACTCTCTCATCCAGACAATCTCAGGCTAACACACCCACATAGAAATATGTCGGTGCGTCTGTCCGACTTCCTGAAAGGGATCATTTCGTGTGTTGAAGGGCCGGCTGGAGGGAGGATGTCGCCTCTACTGTAATCTGTGCCGCACTTTTAGACCATGCTCAACTGACTTGCAATAATTGTAGCCGTCAATGGAATGATGCGAGTTTTGGTGGGTAGGAAGCGATGAGCCATATATTTTTTTTGTTTTAAACTGTTCGGTTGAGAACGATTGTGGCATTAAATAACAAAAATAGTCTGGTCTATTAGAAAAGAAAAAAAACGACGCAGATAAAAGGTACAAAGCGAGACTACCAATTAGATAATATAATTTTGTCATTGGACTAATTCTGTTATTCGTTTCACTGTCTGTCGCCTTGGTGATCGCATGACAACAATTCTCTGTCTGCCCTAGTTTGTCGTTCAGTGTCTGTTTTCAAAACGGTTTTTTTTTTCTTTTACTACTGTATTTAATTTTGTCATATTTACTCAACTATATCAGCTTTATGCATATGTCAGCTAAATAAAATACGTCGTTAAATATGAAATTTTTTAAACAGTATCAAAAATAAATTTATTCATTACATTTATCAGCATTCCGCGAAGTAAGCTGTCCTAATTATATTCATCGATTGTACATTTGATTGCAGGTCAGTCCACACATATGTCACAAGCCTCTGCCAAAAAAATTGGGGGTCTTAAATTTCAAGATGGCAGCATGGCAGCCCCTCACAAAAATCAATCACTATTTCATTGATTTATTTGAAACTCATTGTAATTAAGCTTAAATTATCATTATGATTGTAATATCTTCAAATCCACACTAGCAAATGGGGGTCGTGCCAGCACTCTGTATATTAATTCTATTATTTATGCACTCTCCCATAACGTATACAACCATAACTTATACAACCATAGTATATACAACCATAACCTGTAGCTTCATAACATATAACCCAAACTCTTATAACCACATACTCATATATTCATAAATTTATACAACCATAACTTATAAAACCATAACATAACTTATAAAACCCAACTTATATAACCACAACTTACTAAAACTATAGCATACTACAAACCAACTCATAACTTATAAAACCAAAACTTATATAACCCTTAGTTTTATAACCATAGCTTATATAACCAAAGCCCATACAACCACCTTCCATATAACCATAACTCATATAACCATAACTCATATAATTATAACCATATAACCATAACTCATATAACTTCACATAACTCATGCAACCATAACATATATACCTTAACCTATACAACCATAACAGCCACCAACCATAACTTATAAAACCATAACTTATAAAACCATAACCTCTTTGCATTAACGCTCATCTTGGATCAGGGCCACTCGGTGTGTGGAGTGGGGGTTAAGGAGTCCGACGAGTGAGCATACCTTAAACTCTGCCCTTAAATTCCCCGTCGTGTATATTATCTAGCTATAAAATGAAAATAGGAGTTAGTGTGTGTGCGTGTGTGTGTGCGTGCGTGTGTGATCTGATGGGCCCAAGTCGGAGGAGCTTTTCAGGGAGGCCCAAAATTAGAAGACCTTACAGCCCTGGAATGGTTTATCTCTTCTCTCTTCGGAAATACGTGGTGTTGTTGTTTTTTTTTAAATTCTCTATCCCGAGTTACTTCGCCTGAGTGCAAATAGATATTCCTGGACAAACTCAAGTTGTCTCCCTGCTGTCAACACTTAATGATGATATCCAAAGGCAGTAATCGTAAAAATAAAAAAAACGTTTTTGTATTGCGTATCGATCTGGGCCAGCCATCCTTTTTCTCCCGATACAATCAATGGATCGAATCGTTCGGCACAATTCAATCACACCGTGCGCAACACAGAAATAAACTGAGGCTGGTAACGAATCGCCCTCTACCCCCCACTCCCCCTCCCCCCAACTCCCCTTCCCCGATCCGCGTCCCCCCCACCCCGGGCTACAATATTGTACAGGATTAACCGTTGGACTAACTGGAACGCCGAGATCCAATTGCCCCCCCCACCCCAGCAGACAATAACAATGGAACAAGGAGTAAAATGGAAAACAGAGGGAAATGAAATAATAATACAAATATTATAACCGAGGGAAGGGTAGGTGGTGGGGGGTGGGGAAGCTGAATGTATGAGGGTATAGCTACCATAGATGTAAGAGAAAGTGGAACAGGTATTGTGAAGTAGATGCTGGATATGGCAGAATGAGTCCCACACACAAAGAAATGAGCGAGGGGGGAGGGGGTTAATAACTCTACAAATTCCTCGTCTTTATTTATTTTTTGTTACCGAGGAGAGCTACCTGACCTATACAAAATAGTAAAAACCGGCGATATATGGATATTAAAACAGAATGGTGTAATATCGATATATTTAACCATGGGAAAATCATCAACCCCAGTGTCCAACGGAATCGGATAATTTTTTTTTTTTGAGTCACTACACTGAATGTTTAGCTAAATCAGCTGCTGCATATATTTTTTTTAAATTTCCTGAATCCATTTCCCTAGTCAATCTATAGAGCACCTTCAAAGTTTATATATATATAAACCATAGATCATGAATCGAGTTTCATAAGAAGGTCTACATTGGATTGGCCCTAGGGGAAGGGCTGTTTTAACGCTTGTGGGAAGAGGGGCAGCAAGAATATACGGACTAGAGTGTATGTATGGGGTAGGGATTCCCTCTTATACGTACATATGAAGAAGGGCTTCTATTACGCCCCTGCCTTGAGATCGTTAGTTACCTAGTCCCTCCCAGGTCTACGTTTCGGTATGCCCGACCAACAGTGTCGATATTGCGTTATTTATTCTCAATTAAAGTCTTTTATTCGTCCTAGCATCATTGTCACATTAACAAGCAATCTATGTCTATGGTGCCTGGTTCATTCTAGAGGTCTAAGCCTATAATAGCATATGTGTCATATTTTGATGTATTTGCAAACGATATACAGTCGATTCCGCTTAATTGGGACACATCGGGACCGAGACTTTTTGTCCCAATTAAGCGGCTGTCCCAATTAAACATACACATTTACTATTGGCTTCTTGGTTTGGTTTCTCTGAGCTTTGTCCCAAATAAGCGGCTGTCCCATTTAAGCGGTGTCCCAATTAAGCGGAATCCACTGTATATGTCTATGGTGCGTTGTTCGTTCAAGATTTCTAAGCTATAGAACAGCACGTGTGTCACATTTTGATGTATTTGCTAGAGTTGCACTGTCCAAGTCAAGATCTTGGTTATTTCTTCTGATCTAGAGGTCCATCACGGTGTCAAGCAACCATGGGCGTATTCATGGGGGGGGGGGGTGGGCATTTGCTCCCCCTTACACATTTAAAAAAAATGTCCAAGGAGTTGTTATTTGCCCCTACCCCTGGAAAATTTTTGCCCCCCCCCTGGAAAAATTCCTAGCGACGCCCATGCAAGCAACCCCGACTTGTTCTATGGGAATATCCCCCAAGGCAATCACTCACCCGACCGCTCGGCCATTAATCTCTCATCAGCCTAAAGCGGCGACTCTCCATTATCTTAGTAGCGGTGTTGTTATTCATAAATTAGCGTTTCTTCTCATCATTAATGAAAAAAAAAAAAGGAGTACACAGATGGCAAAATACAATGTCATAGTTATTACGGCGTATGGTTACACTATCGACGGTTCGATTTGAAATAAAAATTTTAAACAATTCCAAAATATAGGCAGAACGCTACCCCCGATTGGAACGGGCTTCAATGGCCGGGCTAGGCTAGAGCCTATCCCGGACTGTTTAATCCGGTATGCCCCCCTCATTTCAGACTGAAGCACAGCAATAGTCTACTAAGCTAAGAGAAAGATTTTAAATGTATGCCCATTCATGTCAACACTCAAACCATCTTGGGGTCCGGCCGGCTCGCCTGTCAAATTTAAAGAGCCCAGTGATAACTCGCGACTCAAAAAAAATTAGCCCACCCCTGGATTGAGTCTTTTCAATGGAAATCGGATAAAATTTGGACATGTTGAGTGCACGATCTCACCCTTATATATATATATATATATATATATGATTCATATTCCGATATATCGTCGAAGCACCCCATATGCTGCTGATCAATATTGATGGGACTAATGGGACATAAATCACAGTTTTCGATCGACATTCAGTCTAAACCGATATAATAACTCAAAGTAACTGAAGCAATCTACGGCAAAGTCACTGCACGTTTAGCATTTCTCTTCCAATGTAGACGTGGGGACGGGGAGACCCCCGGGGGTCAAAAATCATAGGTCGGAAGTTCTCGATGTCCCTAAGTCAACACAGCGTTATGTAAGGTACATGGCATTTGTTTGGGGGCGGGGGGGGGAGGGTAAGTGGAAGTAAAGGCGACTGGACACTGACTGGACCAGGAGTACACAATCCCAAAAACATCAAACCGAGGTTACAGAAACGGGGAAAATCTCAATCAAATTCGTATTGCTCCGATGACCTCTACAGGTTTCATGACGGTACCATGAATTTTTGTTTACACTTCCTACGATGATAACTCTTTTAAAAAGTACAAGTAGCGAACCATGATGAAATAAATGGAACAAACAAAACAAACAAAAAAATGGACATCCGCAGGTGTCTAACATCCGGTATGCCTGATGACGTCAGAGACTTACCATTCTGCCGCCTGAGTGCTCGGTGGTGGGTTCAGCTGACAATAATCCAGCACAAGGGTAGTACTTTCTGGTGAGTTTCAGCAAACAAAAGTATAGCACAAGTGTAACACTTGCTCGTGAGTTTCAGCAGACAATAGTATAGCACAAATGTAACACTTGCTCGTGAGTTCAGCAGACTAATTATCAAATTAATCATTAAAAAAAAACAAGCAATAATCTTTTTTTCCCTTTAGTGAATGTCATAATCTTTAAAATAGAATGTGTCGCCCGGACGTGAACAGGTTCCGGTTTACGAAAGTTAAATACAGGGCAGCAGATACATATAAATAAAGGGAAACAGATACATATAAATAAAGGGAAACAGATACATATACATACATAGTAGAAGAAACATATAACCAGTGGCTGCAGCCAACGCGCATGCTCTCTAGCGCTCACAGACGGACTTTTGGATTCCGGAATTTTTTTTCGGGGTCAAGCCATAGAATTTGTTCCTATCCCTAACGATATCCCTAACTCTATCCCTAACCCTATCCCTAACCCTAATCCTATTCCTAGCCCTCAAAAAAAAGTATCCGTCTAGAGCGCTAGAGCGCTGCGCTTTGCTGTAACCGTAGCCAATTCGAACATATAAATACAGGGTAGCAGAAACACATAAATACAGGGCAGCAGAAACATATAAATACAGGGCAGCAGAAAATATACATACAGGGCAGCAGAAACATATAAATGCAGGGGAGCAGAAAATATACATACAGGGCAGCAGAAACATATAAATACAGGGCAGCAGAAAATATACATACAGGGCAGCAGAAACATATAAATGCAGGGGAGCAGAAAATATACATACAGGGCAGCAGAAAATATAAATGCAGGGCAGCAGAAAATATACATACAGGGCAGCAGAAACATATAAATATCGCGTAGCTCAAACATTTTTATTAGAAAACTTATGAAAATATATTATTTCTAATGTTCCCAAAGAAGAGCGGGATAAAAAAAAACTTCAGAAAACACATTTCTTGGTCATTTTTTAAATGTTTGCGTACAGAGAACACTAAGTATATTGGATTCTATTTTAACTTATCTAGCAATCCCACACACAGTCAAATACACAGTGGAAAGATCAAAGTTAGGGGGAAAATGCAGTCAACCCTTCTGTGTAATGGTGGATCGTGTCACACAGATGTTACTCCTTCCTAGATTAATGATGCATTAACAGCCATCCATAGTTATAACTACTGCAGTGTGGAATAAAATATTCGACATTGTCCGATAAAACGGGGTGAAATGTTACCTTTGGCGAAAGCCGACGGATATACACGTATTAAACACGTATATATATATATATATATATATATATATATATATATATATATATATATATATATTATACTTTGTAATAGCCAAAGGTTCATACACTAAAAATTGATACACATTATTTCTTCCGTTCCATTCACTTTTTATTGAATGAGCGACAAAATTTTTAAATAGTTAGCCTTTGTTAAGATAATCCAGTGCAGGATTTACATATACGCTGTACAAGCTATAGCTTAGGGCCACCTCTCTATCAGAGGCTCCCTTTCTATTAGGAGCCCCCTCTCTATTAGGGACCCCCTCTCTATTAGGGCCCCTCTCTATTAGGGGCCCCCCAAAATTGTCCCATTGAGCAATTGTCATATTTACTTAAATATTTGGCACTGACATATCTTGACTTTAAAAAAGGGGCCCCATATATCAATTACCTTAGGGTATCCTTCCCAAGTCTTAATCCAGCCCTGAGATAAACCCATAAAAAGAAACAGCAATTGACGTTTTTATCGAGATAAGAGGAGACTTGAATATATAAAGTATCGCACAGCGTCGTTAACAAAAGCCCCTTGAAACATGTGGACATCCGATTCAAATCATGAAAGAGCAGTGTTTCTCAAACTTTTAGAGATTGCGACCCCCACTACGAAAAATGTTCGGTTGTCGAGACCCACTCGCAAAGAAAGAAATAAGGGTAGGAGAAGTACAAGATACAATTAAGTGTATAAAATCTTTATTACGTTACCAGTAAAAAAAAAAAGATTGCCGACCCAACTTTTAATTAGCTCACGACCCACGCGCGGACCGCGGCGAACACTTTGAGAGCCACTGAAGTAGACGTTTCTATGAAAGCACGTGCTGTAGTGCGGACCACTGGACAAGAAACAGTTTGAAGGTGTTAAGACCTTTATTTTAATTATTTTTTCATTAACCTCCCCCCCCCTTCCCTGTCGCTTTTGCAACAGACGAATACATATTTCAAGCTGGGTGTGAGTACATATCTCATGAGATATCTGGGTGTGAGTACATATCTTATGAGATATCTGGGTGAGTACATATCTCATGAGATATCTGGGTGTGAGTACATATATCATGAGATATTTGGGTGTGAGTACATATCTCATGAGATATCTGGGTGTGAGTAAATATCTCATTGTGAGTACATATCTCATGAGACATCTTGGTGTGAGTACATATCTCATTAGATATCTGGGTGGGCAAAATAGTTCTGTACATCTCTCACCTTTATAAACAAAAAGATTTGTATTAAAATGTAGAGAATCGGCCAACAAAGCCTGGTAAATATACAAAACAAGAGACAGACTTCTAGATGGTTAGATAGACATACAAATAGATTGTTAAATATATGGGTATATGAATAGATGGGGGGATGTATCAATATGTAGCTTGAACGTTGATGGACAGACACAAGACAGACAGATGAACAGACGTATGGATGGATCATAGCTGTATGCGTAAATCTCACTATTGTCAGCCTATAGTTCACTATCACAGCTGAAGGCCTATGGCTCACTATCACAACTGTGGGACCACATCTCACTATAATAAATGAAGTCCTAAAATTAACTATAACAGATGCAGGCCCACAGCTGAAGGCCTAAATCAAAATAAGCTGTCGTGCATATTTTTCTTCATTTTGAGACCAATACTTACACATGTATACTACAGTACCTATAGTAAGCTATACTTGAATCAAGGAAATATCTTTTATTTATTCGTATTTATTTATTTATTGATTTCTCTTGTCTGCTCATCAATAGCTAAATGGTTATCGAAGTATCAATGCACATCGTTCATCTACTTCTCAGTTACAGTCGTCATAAAAAAAATCAGCTTTCCATTTATGTCTGGATATAACGAAAGCTGCGGTTGAACGAACATACAGACAGACAACAAAAACAAAAAAAAAAACATCAGCTGTGAGTTCACACACTTACATACATATTTGCATACATACACACACATACATACAAACACACACGTACACACATATACATACAAACACACACGTACACACACATGCATACAATCACACACGTACACACACACACATACAAACACACTCGCACACATTGGGCCATATTGACGGTTTCGACCAGGTCATTGAAGTAAATATTACATCTATCTGGCGCCATCCCCCCCCCCCCTTATGACATGCGTCAATACGTCATCAGACTTGATTGTCACAACCGAAAACAGGAAGTGGGGGTGTGGGTGTGGGTGGAAGTCAGGCATTGATCACTCTTCCAGTATCTAGGGCACATTTGTGTGTCTGTGTGTGTGTGGGGGGGGGGGTAGGGGACGACATAGAACTGGTGGATTCTGGGGCAGGGCTAGTAGGTACGGTTTGTCTTAAACTATATTATAAAAAAGAGAAGAATTTTGATTCCAACAAAATGATCTTCCATAGAGCTAACAAGAGGTGCTCTTGACTGTACCACAGCCTAAAGCAAGTGGACCAAGGCCCGTCAATGCAGGTTAGGGGGTTTGGGAAGGGAAGATGGGAGGAGGTATTTATTCGAGCGACCATTGAATTTATTTTTGATAGCCGATTGCTTTGTTGTTTTAATAACATAATCTTGCTACTAAACTTCAAAAAAAAAAAAAAAAAACAAGAAAATTGATCTACAAACTTAAAGAAAAGCGAAGCCGTGAATCGCATCGATGGCGCGATAGTCGAAGTAGACTATATATATATAACTAAGAAAGATAAAACAAGGAATTAAGCCTGTTACATTCTGGACACAGGACGTGTTAGCGCATTTTCATGTTATGTATCAGTACGTTTGTTAGCTTTCAGTAAATATTTGTAAAATTTGGAAATGTTTATAAATTCAATTGTGTAATGCATATATCTGTAAAAAGAATATTATAAAGACGTTTCTTTATATTTGAAAAAAAAATTATTTTCTCTTAAATCTAACTACAAGTGGTTTGTGGTTACTGAAATAGGACTCATAATTGAAAACATTCGAAATTGTAGTTATTTAATCGTCCGAAAACTCCCTCATTGTTGCATAGCTCTGATACTTTCAATTAAACTCAGAACACAAGCTTACTATTTCATTTGATGAGTTTCTTAATAAATCTTGGTGAAACTACGTGCTGCAGTATTTCGCACCAAATGAATGGGTTATTGAACGTACAAGGTGTAGAATGGGGCTATATATATAATATATAAGTCCCTTCGGAGCCCTGAAGCCCTCAGAGGTCCTATCGCGAAATGAAATTTTGATGTACACTTGGCAGGCCAAGACCTACAAAATGATATTTACATCATGGGTCTAGGACTTATGGTTGCTGAGATATATGGCGCTCCTTTGTTAATATAGCTTATATAGTAAAAAACGGTACTTTCTAAGCCCACTTTTACGGCCCTCAGAGGTCAGATCGCGAAATGAACTTTTGCTGCACACATGGCAGGCCAAGACCTACAAAATGATATATACATCATGGGTCCAGGACTTATGGTTGTTGAGATCTAGGGTGATGACAGACAGACAGACAAAACGGGGACAATAGAGCATTTTTTTTTTCGAAAATGCTCTAAAAAAAAATTATAAACAAAAGCAAAAAAGGGCAGACAATTTTATAATGGCGTCTATTCTGGTGGTGGTGATGGTCTGAATCGATAACTTGAAATGTTTACTCAGGATATATTGCCCTGCCCTTTTGTTTCAAACACAGAACACTCCAACTCTATTCGCTGGCGTCATTTCGGGTACCACTTGGGTAGGAGTAGGGGGTGGGGAGTGGGGGGGGGGAGGAAATTAGGAGGATTCTCGGGCCTCCACCACCATTTTGTTTGGGTAGGTGGATAGTTCGTTGTTTTTTTTTTTTTCGTTTTGTTTTGTTTTTTTCACTTTCGATTTTTTTTTAAATGACGTAAATAAATAAATTAACATTTTTCATTCAGAAATGGAGGGAGAATTTTTGAACATTTCTGGCCAATTTCCACTAATTTCGTGAGCTTTCAACGAAAACTCTACCGCAGTTTTCTTTTTTTTTTAAACACTTGTACTTCCCCTCCTCCTCTCCCCCACCTCCACAAACAACGCCTCTGCCTTTTTTTTTTTTGTTTCGTTTTTATTTAGGAGCAATAGTTTTACAGTTAATTAGATAAGCGTTATAAAACATTGAGCGCGTTCATGATTTTTTTTTTTTGCATTTTGCGAAACAAGGTTTAATAAATAAAATAATGAATCATTGAGAGGGGGGTGGGAAGGAGAATGGTTGATGGACTCTATCCTGTTTTTTTTTAAGGGGAAAGGGTGGGGGGGGGGGTATCGCGATAAATAATAACTTGCAATGAATGAAATGAGTGACGGCAATATTGAGATGTCATGGTGACATCTGATCACTGCCTCAGAAAAAAGTGAGAGACAAATCTTGTCAAAATTCTCTTTAAAAAAAAAACAATAATTGATAACAGCAACAGGTTTCATATAAATATACTCCAGGAAGTAAAAGTTTAATTTTTGGTAGTTTCTGTCTTAGCTCAGAATTATTTCTCATACCCTCCCCTTGCCCAGGCCATTCATCATCACTTTCGTCATATGATATAATTTTTAGAGCATTTTCGAAAAAAAATGCTCTATTGTCCCCGTTTTGTCTGTCTGTCCGTCTGTCTGTCCGTCTGTCCGTCTGTCCGTCATCACCCTAGACCTCAACAACCATAAGTCCTAGACCCATGATGTATATATCATTTTGTAGGTCTTGGCCTGCCAAGAAATGACTTTTTTCCATTTCGCGATCTGACCTCTCAGGGCCGTAAAAGAGGCCTTATAAAGAAAGTACCGTTTTTTACTATATAAGCTATATTAATAATGGACCGCCCTATATCTCAGCAACCATAATCCTAGACCCATGATGTATATATCATTGTGTAGGTCTTGGCCTGCCAAGTGTACATCAAAGGTCCATTTCGCGATCTGATTTCTGAGGGCCGTAAAAGGGGGCTTATAAAGTACCGTTTTTTACTATATAAGCTATATTAACAATGGAGCGCCCTATATCTAAGCAACCATAAGTCCTAGACCCATGATGTATATATCATTGTGTAGGTCTTGGCCTGCCAAGTGTACATTAAAAGTCCATTTTGCGATTTGACCTCTCAGGGCCAAAATATTAGAGTTTTTTATGTACCGTTTTGCTTATATTTTAAATATAAATAATAAAAGCTAATCAAAGGGGCGTAATCATTATTTATTTTTGTAACAGTTATTCAACATGACTTACTTCCCGTACTTTATGTAAAACAACGATTGACGGAGTTTTCGGACGATTAAATGACTACAATTTAGAATGTTTCAATTATGAGTCCTATTTCAGTGACCACAAACCACTTGTAGTTAGATTTAAGAGAAAATAATTTTGTTTTCAATTATAAAGAAACGTCTTTTTAATATCTTTTTTCAGATATATGCATTACACAATTGAATTTGTAAACATTTCCAAAATTTACAAATATTTACTGAAAGATAGCATACGTACTGATACATAATACGAAAATGCGCTAACACGTCCTGTGTCCAGAATGGAACAGGCTTAATTGCTTGTTTGTAATATCGCCCTCTATCTTCCACCAATAACCCCCCCCCCTCCCCACTTCCCAAACTACCAGATGTATTTAGCTCATTGTCGTTTGATAAAATGTACTTTCATCTCAACGTTGCGGCAGATGGTTTCATATTATTATATTTTTTTTTAAACAATAATGAAATGACGTCATATAGAAGTCAAACAAAATGGATGGTATGCAGGTGGGCACGCGCAGGAACGCGTTACTTTAGCTTCTGCCGATGACGACAGCTGCTGTGCATGCAAAAAAAATAAAATTATGGATTTTTTTTTGTGCGTCTTTTTATGTACACGGCGGTGATGTCAAGGCTTTCACAACCGGTAAATGACGTCATAAAGCGAATGTAAACATCAATGGCGCGCCCACTGGAGAGATTACGACACTAAAGTCAATTGAATATTGAAAGAAACTTTTAGCTCAATAAAAATAATAAAAGTATGACATTTAATTCAAAGGCATTTCGAAATAATACAATGTTAGATGATTCAGGAAACTAAACGATGTCGAATTAATGAATTCAGTAATTTAGTAGTTAGTCTCATTTCAAAATGCACAATGCTTTCCAATTATGAGAGATTTCAGGAATTTTATCAATCTGCACAGAGACACGGCAAAGGTTTGTAGCCTGAATAGTAGTCTTAGTAGTCCCGTCGTCGGTTACGACAATGGTCCCCCCCCCAACCCCCGCGCCGCGGACCGGTGCCGGTCCGTAGATCAAATGGTACTGGGCCGCCCAAGAAACGTTAAATTTACACTGGCATTGTGTAATTCAAAACAACCGATTCTATAAATAATTAACGATCCCCTCACCCAGCGGGCCACCGGTGAAATTATCAAAACGTTGACCAGTCCGTGGCGAGAAAAAGGTCGGGGACCACTGGGTTACGATTAGGGATTGTCGGTTTTTGAAAACCGGCGGCGAAAAAACCGGTACTTCGACGAATCTCGAAGCATTCGTCAACCGGATTTTTGGGCTTTGAAAGTCGGTTTTAGCCTAGAACTTAACAATTAGGAAAAAAATGTTGATACATTCAGGTAAATTACAGAGAAATCTGGGATGCTGTGACTTCCCAATGAACTCCCTCATCAGTCCGACCCGTGTACTTGGTCATTGTTAGATACAAGAGAGGAGGCGTGACCAAGTTGTTCATGGGTAACTTGAGGGGGGGGGGAGTGTATAAACACATAGAAAGATTTATTGCATCCGTTTCCTCGACCTGGAAAGAGGGCTAAACTCAGGTCGTTTACTAATTCCACAGTACAACCGATGTTTTTAGCGCAAGAATATAGTGTTTACTTGCGGGAAGTAAAAAACTTGAAACGAGCATATCATTGAGACGGGAGAGGGTGTGGTGGGAGGGGGGAGGTATGGGTATCTCCTTAGTTCATTACTAAACAATAGACAGAATGGGGCTATTTTTTTTTTCAAGTTGACTAAATTTATGTTCGTCAACCAACACCTCCACCACCACCACCGCAAACCCCTCTAACCTAAACAAGGCAGGACCGTCGTACAGTCGCTGTAATGACTGGTGTAACTGATACATCTCATGGATGAGGACCGTCGTACAGCCGCTGTAATGACTGGTGTAACTGATACATCTCAGGGATGAGGACCGTCGTACAGCCGCTGTAATGACTGGTGTAACTGATACATCTCATGGATGAGGACCGTCGTACAGCCGCTGTAATGACTGGTGTAACTGATACATCTCAGGGATGAGGACCGTCGTACAGCCGCTGTAATGACTGGTGTAACTGATACATCTCAGGGATGGGAACCGTCGTACATCCGCTGTAATGACTGGTTTAACTGATACATCTCAGGGATGAGGACCGTGGTACAGCCGCTGTAATGACTGGTGTAACTGATACATCTCAGGGATGAGGACCGTCGTACAGCCGCTGTAATGACTGGTGTAACTGATACATTTCATGGATGAGGACCGTCGTACAGCCGCTGTAATGACTGGTGTAACTGATACATCTCATGGATGAGGACCGTCGTACAGCCGCTGTAATGACTGGTGTAACTGATACATCTCAGGGATGAGGACCGTCGTACAGCCGCTGTAATGACTGGTGTAACTGATACATCTCAGGGATGAGGACCGTCGTACAGCCGCTGTAATGACTGGTGTAACTGATACATCTCAGGGATGAGGACCGTCGTACAGCCGCTGTAATGACTGGTGTAACTGATACATCTCAGGGATGGGAACCGTCGTACATCCGCTGTAATGACTGGTTTAACTGATACATCTCAGGGATGAGGACCGTGGTACAGCCGCTGTAATGACTGGTGTAACTGATACATCTCAGGGATGAGGACCGTCGTACAGCCGCTGTAGTGACTGGTGTAACTGATACATCTCAGGGATGAGGACCGTGGTACAGCCGCTGTAATGACTGGTGTAACTGATACATCTCAGGGATGAGGACCGTCGTACAGCCTCTGTAATGACTGGTGTAACTGATACATCTCAGGGATGAGGACCGTCGTACAGCCGCTGTAATGACTGGTGTAACTGATACATCTCAGGGATGGGGACCGTCGTACATCCGCTGTAATGACTGGTGTAACTGATACATCTTAGGGATGAGGACCGTCGTACAGCCGCTGTAATGACTGGTGTAACTGATACATCTCAGGGATGGGGACCGTCGTACAGCCGCTGTAATGACTGGTGTAACTGATACATCTCAGGGATGAGGACCGTCGTACAGCCGCTGTAATGACTGGTGTAACTGATACATCTCAGGGATGAGGACCGTTGTACAGCCGCTGTAGTGACTGGTGTAACTGATACATCTCAGGGATGAGGACCGTGGTACAGCCGCTGTAATGACTGGTGTAACTGATACATCTCAGGGATGAGGACCGTCGTACAGCCGCTGTAATGACTGGTGTAACTGATACATCTCAGGGATGAGGACCGTCGTACAGCCGCTGTAATGACTGTTGTAACTGATACATCTCAAGGATGAGGACCGTCGTACAGCCGCTGTAATGACTGGTGTAACTGATACATCTCAGGGATGAGGACCGTCGTGCAGCCGCTGTAATGACTGGTGTAACTGATACATCTCAAGGATGAGGACCGTCGTACAGCCGCTGTAATGACTGGTGTAACTGATACATCTCAGGGTTGGGAGTGGGGTAGGTGGGGAGATAATTGTATGAAGGGAGGGTCGAGGAGTGAATTTAGAGTTCAGTGGAGAAATGTTTTGAAATGGGCGTTCAATGTGGCCCGTGGGTCCATAGAGATGTTTGTGTACTGTGTCACATACATAGTTAACATTAGAAACAGACAGGGGATGAGAGAGAGAGAGAGAAAGGGAGGGGGGAGAGCAAAAGACAAAGAGAATCCCAAGAGTAAAAAAAGAACCGTAATATCTTTAGACTATAGATAAATAAGTGCTATACTGCGATCTACATCACCAGGCCCGTAGCCAGAGGGTGGCTAGGGGGGGGCTGAGCCCCCCCCCCCACGTGCATGACCTGAGCCCCCCAGTGCTTGATTTGAGTTTTTTGACAAAATTTTAATAACAACGGCTATAAAACATCAATCATTTTGTTTAATAAATCAATAATAATAAAAACTTAAAAGTTTATATTTTGGCAATCATTCAGGCTATTTAAATATACTTACATATATAGCTTATCTAATTTTTGGGCATAAAAGATTGAATCTTATTGAAGTTCAATTCTGGGTACTTTGGGCAGCATTGGCTTTTGGGGCTTCAACAGCCGTGTGTGAGAGCAGTTTCTCAATCCTCACACGAATGCTCACCCCATATCGCAGATCAATGTTACAAAAGCGTTTAAGCAATCTTTTCCTGCTTGCATTTGAAAAAGATTTAACAGACAATCTGAATGCTGAAGCATTTTTAGGTAAATTCAGTGCTAAACCCAGGCCCGTAGCCAGATCAAAGTAAGCAGGGAGGCACCAATACCCAGCAAGGGGGCACCTTTACTTTTTCTTCTTTTTAAGTGGGGGGCACTCCACACCTAGCGGGGGGGCACGGCCCCCAGTGCCCCCCTTGGCTACAGGGCTGGCTAAAATACGAAGTTTGCAAATTTGAAACGTATAGTAATATAAGTTCGCAACTAGTGCCGACGAGTGGGGGGGTCAGGGGGGCCAATGCCCATGGGCCCGGCGAGTTTTAGGGACCCGGATTGAGCTGGCCAATCAACTTTCTGAAATTTCTGTCGATGGGCCTGTTCGCAACCTTGTAATAGTTTTATATATTGATATCTTCTGAGGACAACTAGCAACTTAAATAAGTTAATAAAATAACATTGGCTTCTGACTTCATTTTTATACATATGTATAATAAAATAATAAAGTACAAGCTCCGTGATTTCTGAGTGATGTTATTTAATTTGCAAATGTACTTTTTAGCAGAATTAATTTTATTTTAAATTGAATAATTGCGACTGTTGTTGTTGATAGATCTGTTCTTTGTTTTCAATATTTTATAAGAAATATCACACAAATAGCTAAGCTTTATTCATGCATCTTTGTCGTTCTTCCCGGGTTGTACGTTAAACAAACAGTATATTAATATAAATCAGGTATCTATTATGTAACAATTGTGTAGCAGAACTATTGGTCAATATATTTATAACAGGAATCAGAAATTGCTCAGCCTCAATAAATTTTTATCATTAACACTCTTTACTATTTAAATTATTTTTAACAAAACTGCAAGATGCCATGCATTATTGAAACGTAGTTAAAATTATATATTTCTAATTAATAGCTAAACAATCGGTACTAAAATGCACCATTCCAGATATGAAACTGCAAAAAATTTCTTAGGGAGGGGACTCACTGAGATCCCTCTCCAAACCCCTCCTCTCCGTTCGCAAGCTTTCGGCGTTTCGCGCCTTCATTTTTGCCCCCCCCCCCCCCCCCACGTTATCGCAAGTTTAGGTAATACATCATTAACTTATCGAAATATTTTTTGTTCTAAGACCAATTTTCAACAATAAAAACAGTTTTGCCCCCCCCCCGGGAGTCAATGTTTTGCCACCCCCCCCCCCGTCAAAGTTGTCTAGATCCGCCCCGATCATTTCTTCGGCACCCCCCCCCCCCCGAAAATATCTTCGCCCCCCCCCCCAATCCAATATTCCTGGCTACGGGCCTGTACATCACATCGGCTGATTTCTAAACATGTTTGGCAAACCAAACCTCGTGTCTTTGACAGCCACGTATATTTATAGCTTAATATGAATGAAACACGGATTCGTGACTGCCAAACAAAGTTTAGCAGTTCAAAGGTCATGATAGAAATGTAATAAGTCAAAATGCAATTTAAAGTAATATAAACATTTAATATTTGTCACTTTAACTTTCTTTATAAAAGTATACAGTATTTACAATAACGGCAACAAACGTTTGACACAATAAAAATAAGTTCCTATAACACCGCCGTAAAGAAGAAACACAGATAAACGTATATCCTTATACTATTCATTTTTTTGATGAAGAAAAACAAATCGATTTTTACGTAGTTTAAGATTCTGTAGGTAAAGGGAGCTAATTGTATATTATTGACAGGATATAGACATTTTATAGAAATAATAACTTAACAAACACCATAAATACTACATTATCCTAGGGTATATATATAAATATAGAAGCTAGGTATACTTTTGCATGATTCTTGGAATATTCTGGGAGTATCTTAAATGCTTTATGAACTCTCCATCCTGGTCTGAGAAACGTACTATGTTCTTCGGGGACTAGAACATTGGGGTTCTCTAGACTCTAGTCAGGATTAAAAAAAAATAACATTTATTGCGAGGGTGGAGGAACTGTGGTCAGTGAGGACTATCCCAGACCGTAGTATTCACAGCTGGCGGTGGTGACGGACGTGGTTACACAGTTCTATTTTATGTACAGTGTTCCCTCATTTTCCGCGGTTAAAAAACTACAGAATTTACCGCGACAGGGGATGAGAAATTAAAATAATCTGGCTTTATAAAAGAAATTAGAAAACATTGCGTGTTGTTGAACGCGTCTTGCTTCCTGTGACCTATTAGGGAATTCTACAAACGCGACAAATCTATATATACTAGCTGTACCCCGCAAAGCCTTTGCAGGAAGATAGACTTGTTAAGCCATTGCCGAACCTAGGATTTTGGGGCCCTGCATTTTGACATTCGATACCATGACATGAGATTATGTACTTAATATTTAATGTAAAAAATAATTTTGGGGGCTCCCCTAAAGCAGGAGCCCGGTGGGACTTTCGATTTTGGACCCCCCCCACCCTAGTTACGCCTCTGTGTTAATTTTTTTTTTAAGTTATGAAATAATTAAAAATCTAATTAGTTGTTGTTTCTTTTTCTTACAACATCCTAAAAGATAAATTATTTAAATTAAAAAAATGTCAAAGATATCTAATTAGTTACTTTTCATTAAAACAACTAAAAGGATATATTCTGAAAAAAAAAACAATAAAAATAAATGTTAATGGTCAAAATCGAACCCGGAGAGTCTGCATAAAAGTGAACATTGTCCAAGCTGCATAACCATCCTGCCACCGCGCCAACCAGTATTCGATGCAATTTTAATGTACTATAAGAAAAATATTGCTCGGTTATGTTTTCATTGCCTTTTGACCTAGTTTTTTAGGCCTATATTGTTATTTTCTAATTAAGAAATAATTCAAAGCCGTATTTATTTTAAAAAATAAATAGCATAAAAGCTGAGAACTTAATTAGTATAGAAATTTGCAGAATTTCTTTTTTAAAATATTATATTGACTTTATTTACGAAATTAGATACGAAAACGCGGTCAATAGTCTTATCGTCGCCGACGTCGGAGATTTTCGATTATTACTATTGTTTACGTCTGACGATGTTAAAATGCTCTGTTGTAATAAAAACTACAATGATTTGAATAACATTATATGCTAATTATTAATTTTTGATATTGGGGACTTTTACATTTCATAATTAAAAGCACAGAAACTATTAAAAACTGTAGATAATATCAAAAAGAAAAATTGAATCGAGAGACAGGGGATGACGCCATTTTAAATTCTTGTTTTCCGCTTTCGATTTAACGCACACTGGAAATGAGTATTATTTATATATGATTGTTGAACGCGTCTTGCTTTCTGTGATGCATTCGAAATTATTCGGGAATTCTCGCAGGCTGCTGCCGTTGTCTCGCAAGGTTGGGCGTAGAAGATAGAAGATATATATATACATAGATAGACAGACAGATAGATAGATAGATAGATAGATAGATAGATAGATAGATAGATAGATAGATAGATAGATAGATAGATAGATAGATAGATAGATAGATAGATAGATAGATAGATAGATAGATAGATAGATAGATAGATAGATAGATAGATAGATAGATAGATAGATAGATAGATAGATAGATAGATAGATAGATAGATAGATAGATAGATAGATAGATAGATAGATAGATAGATAGATAGATGTACCCTATAGGCAGTATTAATATTTTTAATTTCATATTGATAATTAGAGCATTTTCGAAAAAAAATGCTGTCTTGTCCCCGTTTTGTCTGTCTGTCTGTCTGTCTGTCTGTCCGTCATCACCCTAGATCTCAAAAACCATAAGTCCTAGACCCATGATGTATATATTATTTTGTAGGTCTTGGCCTGCCAAGTGAACACTTTGGTCCATTTCTTGATCTGACCTCTGAGGGCCGAAAAAGGGGGCGTATTAAGTACCGTTTTTACTATATAAGCTATATTAACAAAGGAGCGCCCGGCATCTAAGCAACCATAAGTCCTAGACCCATGATGTATATATCATTTTGTAGATCTTGGACTGCCAAGTGTACATCAAAAGTTCATTTCGCGATCTGACCTCTCAGGGCCGAATATAAGAGTTTTTTTAGGAACCGTTTTTGCTTATATTTTAAATATAAATAATAAAAGCTAATCAAAGGGGCGTAATCATTATTTATTTTTGTAACAGTTATTCAACATAATTACTTCCCTCTCTATTTACCAGGGAGCAAAATTTATGGCTGTAACCCGGAAAAAAATACGGATTTCGTACGGCGTAACCGTAGCCACTGCGTACATGAAAATGCTCTAAAATGTCCTTTGTCCGAAACGGAAAAGACTTAAATTGCTTGTTTTTTTCTTGTATTTATTGTTTGACTTAAAAAATTGGTTGACATAATTACATTAAACTTTATTCATTTTCATGCCCGTCAATTAAATACGACATACATTGACAAAAATTATTGCTAGAATACTTTAAAAATCGTTTATTTCACTTATTTTATTGTAAAACCGAAGACCGGTTTTCGCCGGTTTTTTGAGAAATTGACCTTCGACAACCGGTTTTTTTTTAAAAGTCGGTTTGGTATAATCACTAGTTACGATATTATGATTATAATTACTTGTGCCCGTGCGTGATTAAGAGGCAGTGCCAAGATTAGCTTATGACATATGAGGAGGGAGAGAGAGAGAGAGAGAGAGAGAGAGAGAACTTTTACCATGATATGAAAAATTCCATAGGTTCTCACTGGAGATCAAACCCGGGACGTCCAGGTCGACAGTCGATCGCCTTAACCGCACGACCATCCGTCCCGTCCCCCCCCCCCCCCCAACTGGCCTCACTTTGCCCATGTCTGACGTAGCGGTTTTTATCACGAGATGTTGCCGTGATTTTGATTCTTTTTAAACCGTTTCTGCATAAGGAGCATTATATGGTGTATACCTAGTGCGGGTGTCAGATCTGCAAGCGCCCCCCCCCAGGCCCACCCGCACGCTTCGGGCCTGGATGACTGGTTTATGACGTCAAGCGTTCACGCATCAGGTAATAATTATCAAGCTGACAGGCAAACAAACAGCCGGGATAATAAACAAACATCACATGACCAAAACGGCCAGAAATAAAAAAAAAAAAGCGGAAGTAAGCATGGATCAGAAATAATTTATCATTAAGCCCCTTTTTTCTTTTGCTAACAGGAAATGAAAAAAAAGAAACAAATGAAAATGAGAAGAAGAGTTCCACAACTCAGTTGCTAAGCTCCTGGGACCTGAAGAATCTCTGTGATGTAAATCATTATCTTAGATTTTTTTTTTTTTAAAAATACCGAAATCAAAACGTCTAAGCTGTGATTTTTCTGCCGACATGTTCTTAAAGTTTTCACCCATTTTTTTTTTTTTGATGTTTTAAACAAAAAATCAATTCTTATCACGGCCGTATTTAGCCAATTAGGTTCTCAGTTTGAACACCCCCCCCACCTGTCAACAGATTACTATAACACCTAATCAAAGTAGGGTGCGATTATTAGGGGGGGCGGGGGTTTAGGGGGTGGGGGCGTCTGCCAAAAAGTATGGGTGGGGCGGACAGGTTTATAGCGCCAGTCAACAAACGCCCCAACCGACTGTTTCACTAGTGGCACCCACCAGGGGGTGAAAGCAACAAGCGTCGCTAGTATCATAGCCCTGTGGCCTGCCCAACCCATCAATTGTGTCCGGGACACCCTTTTTGCCTTCCCCCCCCCCGGGGGGGGGGGTCTGATGTCTCGAGATAGGTTAGACAGCCGTGACGTTAACAGATGAATTACCTTTGATTCCCCCAACATTTATCACCGGTAACCGAAGGAAGGAAGGAAGAGAAAGATAATAAGCTCGATGATTGGAATGAGAATATAATTTCAGGGTCAGTGAGTGGCGTGAAGGTTGGAGGTCAATATATCGATGACGTGAAGATTTTTTTTACAGCCAATAAATGATTGTAAGTAAATCTTCTCATCTTGAGGGGGAAAAATAATAGGAGATGTACTTTTAGGAATATCATGCTTTTTTTATGTTTTCAAGTTTATCTTTAGTTTCAATGCATTAAACTTTCATTACGTTTGTGTGAATGTGTGTTTCTGTGTGTGTGTATGCGTTTCTGTGTGTGTGTGGATGTAAGGACGAGCGCACTGATCGCGCGCGTGGATCCCCCTACTTTAAAAAAAAAAACATGTATGGAATGTATCTATCTTTATCGTCATCTGCACCAAAACCTCAAATGAACTTAGTACGACTCTGTGTGTATCTATAGATAGATAGATAGATAGATAGATAGATAGATAGATAGATAGATAGATAGATAGATAGATAGATAGATAGATAGATAGATAGATAGATAGATAGACAGATAGATAGATAGATAGATAGATAGATAGATAGATAGATAGATAGATAGATAGATAGATAGATGGATGGATGGATGGATGGATGGATGGATGGATGGATGGGATGGATGGATAGATAGATAGATAGATAGATAGATAGATAGATAGATAGATAGAGATAGATAGATATAGATAGATAGAGATAGATAGATAGATAGATAGATAGATAGATAGATAGATAGATAGATAGATAGATAGATAGATAGATAGATAGATAGATAGATAGATAGATAGATAGATAGATAGATAGATAGACTCGGCGACTGTAAACCAAAGCCCTGTACTTGGTACTACTAACACTTCTCACAAAAAATGTCATGACTGGGATCTGAAATTACAATCACTTGTATCGGTACGCGTAACCTTTCTAACAGCCCGACCCAATAACACATGTACTGCAACACACCGTCTGTAACGTTAGTTTGTGTTCTTTCGTACATCTCTGAATTTATTGCCCAAACACAAAAAAACAAACGACGCTCTGTTTTTAAACGAGTGGTGGCATCATTGCCAATACCGGAAGATTGTGCGGACACTACGAAGAGACAAATTCCTGCTGCACTAGCAGTCGATTATTGAGTCACAACTCTGTCAATTGATTATTGAGTCACTGCACTGTTTACTGATTATTGAGTCACTGCACTGACAATAGATCACTGAGTCACTACACTGTCAATAGATAACCGAGTCACTGCACTGTCAATAGATAACTGAGTGACTGCACTGTCAATAGATAACTGAGTCACTGCACTGTGAATAGATAACCGAGTCAATGCACTGTCAATAGATAACTGAGTGACTGCACTGTCAATAGATAACTGAGTCACTACACTGTCAATAGATAACCGAGTCACTGCACTGTCAATAGATCACTGAGTCACTACACTGTCAATAGATAACCGAGTCACTGCACTGTCAATAGATAACTGAGTGACTGCACTGTCAATAGTTAACTGAGTCACTACACTGGCAATAGATAACTGAGTCACTGCACTGTCAATAGATAACTCAGTCACTGCACTGTCAATAGATAACCGAGTCACTGCACTGTCAATAGATCACTAAGTTACTGCGGTATTGAGTCAATACATTTATTACTTGATGATTGGGTTCACAGCACAATCAAGTGATCATTAGAGTTACAGCACATACCAATCGACGATTGAGTCACTCCACTATCAATTGATAATTTTGAACTGTCTAACTTGTTTCATCCATATCTATAACTTTCCATCCCCATCATAGTTAGAAGTATATCGGGGATGTATTTCGGTCCGAAAGTCAGGAGAACTGTGAAATTTTTTTAAAGAACGATTATAGGTCCGGGCTCAACGGGCTAGGAGGGGGGTGGGGGGGGGGTGGGAGGGGATGAAAGTGTTTTCCTCATGTCGGCACGACCTTTTGAATGTTCGTATCCCAGAGATGCTCAACGACTATAGATCTCCCCCTCCCCCCCCCTTCCCACAACCATCTCCGTACACAGACTCTACCCCTTCCAAGTGCCAGTTGAACAAACAAATATCGCAGAATATTTCCCGGTGAACGCGGCTGTACCATGCACGCCTTCTCTTCGATCGGAAATGTCTGACAGATTTTTTTTTTGTATAGTTTTATCACTGCCAGGCTGATAACTGTGGCTGTAGGTAATAAACAAGTTCTAAGTGGACGAAGTATATCCGAATTCCAAACTGATAAAGTACCTCTCCGGAAGAAATGGAGAGAGAGAGAGAGAGAGACAGGGTGAGAGAAAAAAAGAGAAACAGAGAGAAATAAATACAGAGAAAGAGAGAGAGAGAGAAAGAGAGAGAAAGTAAGAGAGAGAAAGAGAGAAAGAAATAGAGAGAAAGAGAGAGAAAGAAAGAGAGAGAAAGAGAGAGAGTGAAAGAGAGAGAAAGAAAGAGAAAGAGAGAAAGAGAGAGAGAAAGAGAGAGAAATTGAAACTATTGTTTACCACTCATGTGATAAACTAAACGAGAAGGATGATATAACAATATTGATCATTGAAGTGACGAAAATGGTGACAATGTTGGTCATTATTCCCATCTCAAAAGAATTTGTCTTAATCCGAGGGAAAATTTACTTTAAAACATTTGTTTGTTCCTATTCCGTTTTTTTTTTTTTTGAGGGTTTTTGTCTTCCATAATCGAAATATATTTTGGCAATTTCTATTGAATAGTTTTACCGTATTAGGGTAGGGGAAAATGCATTTTTTTTTTAGCCTACCGATCAAGCCTAAGGTGAAATCACTCTATGCAAAGGTTTTGCAGGGTACAGCCAGTATATTTCACTTCTGACTGTAGCGGACACAACAATTTTTGTGTCCCCCCTGTGGGAACCGAAAGGTGCCGACACTGAGTTAATACGTAATGAGGCAATCTCATTTTGACCCAAGCTGTATAATGCACCCTTGGAGAATTCTATCGGCTCAGAAGTGAGCAGCGAGTTAATATCCGGGGGGGGGGAGGTGAGGTGTGGGGGGGGGGATGAGCGGGGGGGGGGGTCACATAAAGATGACGTACATACAAGCGTCCAGTCTTACAGATCGCTTGATTCATTATCGGTAAAGGAGAAGGGAGAGAGAGGAAAAAGATAAAGTGGGAGAAGGGAAGCGTCCGGGTGGTCAAAACAATGGTCGCGATTTGGTCACGTCAGGTCAAGCTGACTTGTGCAGACCCCCCCCCGGGGGGGCAAAAGGGGTGTCCCGGACACAATTGATGGGTTGGGCAGGCCACAGGGCTATGATATTAGCGACGCTTGTTGCTTTAACCCCCTGGGGGTGCCTCCAGTGAAACAGTCGGTTGGGGCGTTTGTTGACTGGGGTGCTATAAACCTGTCCACCCCCCCCCCCCGTATAGTAAATAAAATATGAACTGATTCATGGAGCTATGAATGACTTTATGGTTTAGAATGGTTTTCATCACACCGCAGCCACGTCACGAGTAAAAATTAAGAAACCCTGGCCGTCGGACGATTAAGATGCTTTTTCTCCGATTGGGGGAGGCATCAAATTCTTTCAAATTGATTTCATGGTGATCAAATGCTGGTTGTTGAGAATGCTACCTGCTAATCACAACCTACAGTCATAAACGGCTATATGTAAACAAGGGTGGGGCATTGGCTGTCTACCAGTTTGTAGACTGTATACCAAATGTACGCACAGTGGCGCCGAGAGCCAACACGGGCCCCAGGGCAGGACATCATTGCGGGCCCCTTAATAAAAGTCGTGAAAAAAATTGACATGTTCGGGGCGGCCGGGCCCCCTTACAGCTCAGGGCCCACTGGCAATGACCCACACCCCCACCCTTCTCTCGGCGTGCCTGTGTACGCCACGTTTATTAAAAGAAGAAATATTTTCGACACGCAAAAGTGTTAAAAAGCCTCCCATAGACAGAATGCGATGGAAAGTGGTTGCAAAGGCCCTTTACTCTGCAAGGAGTTCAACGAATTAGGTCAAGTAAGTCAAAAAAAAACCTTAAAAACACAAATTAAATGTGTGCAGTTTGGCAGTCCACAGTACTTAACTGAAAGCTACATAAATAAAAACTGAAAAACGTTTGGTTTAAATTAAAAACTTAAAAAAGAAAGAGAAATCAATAATTCAAAAACAACTATCTTCATTTGCGAACTTTCAAAAAGAACTTACAATTTAATTCCATTTAAAAACTTCAGACTTATCAGATGCCCATTTAAAAATGTACGACTTTCTAAAAAAAAAAATTCTCAGAAGTAGAATTTCATCTGTCGCGAGGCTCTGTGAAAGTCCATGTAAGTATCAGATGTCTATCTCTCTAGATCCTATACGAATGTTTTTTTTTTATAGTGCCCTTCTTTCATCCCAACCATAACCGAGATAGTTAAATGACCGTGTAGGCACTACGGGGGAGAAATGGAGGGAACGTCAGACTGAAATAATTCAAAACAATATGTACAATCGTCTGCACCAACATGTCCCCTCTCTATAGTCATACCGCCCATACATTAGCGCCCATACCTTACTCAGTGCAGTACAAAATGCCGATTAGGGGCTTTTGTCCGAGTGGGGTATTTGTCCGGATACCAACATTACAGATCCGGGGTATTGGTCCGGATACCAACATTACAGATCCAGGGTATGTACGAGTGGGGTGTTTGTCCGGATACCAACATTACAGATCCAGGGTATGTACGAGTGGGGTATTTGTCCGGGTACCAACATTACATATCCAGGGTATGTAAGAGTGGGGTATTTGTCCGGATACAAACATTAAAGATCCAGGGTATGAACGAGTGGGGTATTTGTCCGGATACCAACATTACTGATCCAGGGTATGTACGAGTGGGGTATTTGTCCGGATACCAACATTACATATCCAGGGTATGTACGAGTGGGGTATTTGTCCGGATACCAACATTACTGATCCAGGGTATGTACAAGTTTAAAAAAAAAAAACGTTTCCTAAAAAATTTGATTACGGATGAAAAAATCATGAACTCATTTCTTTTTCTGTTTTAATTTTTTTTGTTTCCATAAATTCCTCACTGAAGTCATCAATATAATGTTTTGATAGAAACGATTTATTTTTTTTTGTTCCCCAAGTAGTTATCAAAAAAAAAATTAAAAATAGATACATTCAATCGATCATCTCTATCTCCTACTTTATCTTCAAGCTGTGGGTTGCGGGTTCGACTACCGGTGTGTCCTGTCACCTATCTATGTCACCCCGTTGTTCCTCCATGGCCATTGTACTATCGACTGTGGTGGGGTTGAAAGAAAGGCACCATTCAACCGTTCCATTAGTGGTTTATATTTTAGAGATATACACCTCATTCTTACAGGGACTTCACAAGCATCTCCTGCTAAAAGAACAGGGATTTCACAAGCATCTGCTGACAGAACAGGGATTTCACAAGCATTTCTTGCTAACAGAACAGAGATTTCACAAGCATCTCGTGCTAACAGAACAGGGACTTCACGAACATCTCCTGCTGACAGATTCCAAGTCACAACCTCTGGCTAAATTTCTAATTAGTCTTAAATTATCAGCTCATTATCTTTACATTAGTTTTCGAAGGGGATAACCCCCCCCCCCAATTGTCCTCTTCTCGTCCCCTTCGCTCCATCTCTCATTTCTACGATTAATAGATCAATACTATCATCCGAACAGTCTGCAACGAGTAGACCAGAACGTATCGTTAGCTGATCCAAAGTAAATTTAATACAAAGGTTGCAGTCAATGATTGATTCCCTTCCTTCCCTCCCCCATCCCCCCTTGTGAAAAAATCGAAACAGATCATTGTTTACTTATTATATTAAGTCAGAAAATGTCAGGCAGAAAGAAATAGACACTAAGAAGAGAAAATTGTTTTCAATGTCACTGAGACAGCCTCAGATATAACAAGCAGTGAGAACGTCAATAAAAGCAATAATTTTGAAATCAGTTTAAATGTAAACCAGGAATCAGTGTATATACAAAGTGAGATAACTGGCCTGTCGCTAGTTATCGCCCCTCTTTATTTTTGTGAAAGGGTGCTGGTGATTACAAATAACCTTTGAGGTCAAGCATTAGATTAAGCGTCAAGCTGTGACCAAACTGGGCGTGTAACCTTGGGGTACAGAGTGCCAGGCCCCTGAGAGGGTCAGGCTGTATGTAAGTGGGAGAGATCAACCAGGGAAATAGCTGGTCGTCGTTTGGTCTGGACTTGGTTATATGAGTAATAGTAATGCATGTGATGTAGTAATGGGGGGGGGGGGGGTCCAAGTCCCTGTAAGGATGAGATGAAAACTCTCAGATCCTATAAACCACTAATGGGACAGTTTTTGCCGTGCCCTTCTTTCATCCCCACCATTTGCCAATAGTGCGATGACCATGGAGGCACCACGGGAGATATAGCGGGGGGGGGGCTTTCAACTTAACCTGAAATGCCCATTGGTCATCACTGGAGATCGAACCAGGGGCCCCCTCAGATCGACAGTCGAGAGTTTTTACCACACGACCACCCGTGAAGTACTGTGGTAACATGGGACAGTTTTATGATCCATCTTTTAGTCACATCATTCTGATAGTTCTCTGCAATAGTCACACTCATATGATGTGTAAGCTGGGCCGGTCTTGCGAATTGCGGGGCCCAATTTAACTGATGCTAGCGAGGCCGCTCTTCTAATATTTTGTTTTTACAAATTATAAATATTACTATTTTTATGCTAAATGTAAAATTGCGGGGCCCCTGCCAGGCGCGGGGGGCTCAATTAGGAGCAATCGGTCAAATCGGGGCCTAAGTGGGATACGAAAACAAACCATTTTGAGCTATCGCTCGGAGATTTGTACTTATTTATTTAATTTGGTATCGCTCTATGCTATATCACAACTGACACTGAGTCAGTGTTTCTTGACTCGGAGTCACGCAGTGGAGAGGAAAGGGTGGCTTTTTTGTGACGGCGACACTGTGACGCTACGGCTTTAGATCACCCATCGTTGTGTGAGCTGTGGGTTCGAATTCCAGCGACTCCGATCGTCTATGTTCTCCGTAGGGTAACGGTAACCGCTGTAGACAGGACAATGGGGGAACAACTGTCACAGACGTGGCTATACGATCAAGAGACAGAGAGAGAGAGAGAGAGAGAGAGAGAGAGAGAGAGAGAGAGAGAGAGAGAGTGATTTCCCCTGGGAAAGATCAAAAACTTGACACGGAGACAAACATTTTTTTTGAGCCTTCGAGTCAAATCGGATTGGCGTGGGTCTGACGACCACCAACAGTGCATTTGGCCGGTAGCTTCAATCAGGTTATCTCTCCTTAGCCCTATATCAACAGGGGTTACGCCCACTGTCCTACTTGGGAAATGAATGAACACAAAAGATATTGTCCAGTCAACAGGGTCACGGTACTGTGTCACTCCGCTGGTGAATGACGTGTGGACTACCAATGAAGAAAAGAAAAATAGTTCAGTTAAAAAAGAAAAAAAAATAGTACCGGCTTACTGCGTATTACAAGATGTAAACAAGGTATAGTCTATGGCGAACCTATGACACGCGTGCCACAGTCGGCACGCAGAGCCTCCTCAGTCGGCACGGGACTAAAATAGCATATCCTTTAATTTTAATTGGAGTGTTGGCACTTGGCTATAAATAAATGGTTTTTTTTTTGTTGAATTTTGGGCACGCGACCCCCCCCCCCCAAAAAAAAAAAGGTTGGCCACCACTGGTCTAGCAATTGGTTCCAGCGCCTAGCCAGGCACTGCGAATACCGTCCGCGCCATAATACATGTTCCGGTTTGCTACACCCAATGGGACATTAAAAAAAAACAAATCATGCAAAGCCAATAATAAACGTTTTCTGGCCCTATTGTACGAATCCGAAAGCCGAACCAAAGACAACTACATACAGTCATTATAATAAACACCGCAAATTAAAAATAATGTATGACACACACATGATAACAGATATACAGTGGCGTGGTGAGCTTTACTCGCGCCTCGGGCACAAAACCTTTTTAGCGCTGCGCCGCCCCCCCCCATTCAAAAACCATATAAAATTATATGTAAAATATACCATTTGGCGCCCCCTTTGTGAGTAGCGCCCGGGGCATGATGCCCTCCAGTTGCTCCCCCCCCCCACCACTATGCCACTGCATATAGCAGAAACGATACCGAGTGAAATTCAAATGCGTATACATAAAGACCCACGCACGCACCGTGTTATTCACTTTAATAATTATTTTAATATTTATGAACTGATAAAACTGAACCAAATGTCATAAACATTTTGTAGGATTAAATTATAAACGTAAAGATAAATCACGTAGAATAAATTATAAGGGTATGAGAAAGAAAGAGAGAAAGAGAGAAAGAGATATTAAATTACAAAAAAAAAAGATACCAACAAATGTACAGGCAGACAAAAAAAAGATAGGAAAAGAGAAATAAAGATTGACAGACGGGGTGTACAGAAAAACAATAGAGATAAAAGAAACAATATCAGACAAAAAAAACAGACCTATAATAAACATACAGGATGATAGACATAAATAATGACAGACAGACAAATTGACAGACAGACAAATTGACAGACATGCAGTCAGACAGAAATATACGGATGGGTAACTTACCCTATTATACACATAAATTTGTCCTCATGCATCAGAAGTAATATCACATAAAGAAAAAAACAATCCAGGCGATTCGCCAGAACAGTCCAGTCATGAAGGTACCAATGGAATTCAGATACCGTCTACCTCATAACATCCGTGTACATCTTTACATCTGGTGAGCTCACTGCATTAACACCCCTTTCCTTTTTTTTTTTTTTTGGGGGGGGGGGGCATGGCTTCCACGAAGACCGACTCATATTGCATTGGCTAACCGGACATACCCGACACCCGAGCAGAGAGAACCACCATAATAAACAATCGCGCCGGAAACAAGCACGCTATAAAGCCTCACACGTGCAACCGTACGGGGCTGAGAAGCCAGAAAAAAGCGCCATCGGGAAGGGGGGGGGGTTAGGGTTGGCGTGAATGTGTGGGAATGGGGGGAGTGCGTCAAGATTGATCTCGCCGCCCCTGACGGAACCTGTTGTTGTTGCTGCTGCTGTTGCCGCTACCTGTACTTTCTCATCTCCTGCCCTTGGCTACGCGCACACGCAGACTCATAAACAAGTAAACACAGACTCACATACACACAAACACAGAAAAAGACTTACATACACACACACACATTCCTACACACACTCAAACAAACAATATCACAGACACTCACACACACACACACACTTACTCAGTTACACACACAACGTTGAATTCCGGCGAAGACATGGGCGATCAACAATCAAAAAAAGAAGATGGCCAAATAATCCAGACTCCATAGATTCAACTTAATTTACCTGCATCGTGGGACAGGGGGGAAATGGGGGGTGGGGGGTGGGGGGGGGTGGAAGGTTTGAGCCAGTAGCGGCATTTAGAGGTAGCAAGTAGCTCTCCCTCTAGCTTAGGAAAGGGGGGGGAGGTTTGAGCCAGTAGCGGCATTTAGAGGTAGCAAGTAGCTCTCCCTCTAGCTTAGGAAAGGGGGGGGAGGTTTGAGCCAGTAGCGGCATTTAGAGGTAGCAAGTAGCTCTCCCTCTAGCTTAGGAAAGGGGGGGGAGGTTTGAGCCAGTAGCGGCATTTAGAGGTAGCAAGTAGCTCTCCCTCTAGCTTAGGAAAGGGGGGAGGTTTGAGCCAGTAGCGGCATTTAGAGGTAGCAAGTAGCTCTCCCTCTAGCTTAGGAAAGGGGGGGGGAGGTTTGAGCCAATAGCGGCATTTAGAGGTAGCAAGTAGCTCTCCCTCTAGCTTGGGAAAGGGGGGGGAGGTTTGAGCCAGTAGCGGCATTTAGAGGTAGCAAGTAACTCTCCCTCTAGCTAGGGGAGGGGGGAAGGGGGGGTTTGAGCCAGTAGCGGCATTTAGAGGTAGCAAGTAGCTCTCCCTCTAGCTTGGGAAAGGGGAGGGAGCCAGTAGTGGCATTTAGAGGTAGCAAGTAGCTCTCCCTCTAGCTTGGGAAAGGAGGGGGAGGTTTGAGCCAGTAGCGGCATTTAGAGGTAGCAAGTAGCTCTCCCTCTAGCTTGGGAAAGGGGGAGCCAGTAGCGGCATTTAGAGGTAGCAAGTAGCTCTCCCTCTAGCTTGGGAAAGGAGGGGGAGGTTTGAGCCAGTAGCGGCATTTAGAGGTAGCAAGTAGCTCTCCCTCTAGCTTGGGAAAGGGGGGGAGCCAGTAGCGGCATTTAGAGGTAGCAAGTAGCTCTCCCTCTAGCTTGGGAAAGGGGGGGAGGTTTGAGCCAGTAGCGGCATTTAGAGGTAGCAAGTAGCTCTCTCTCTCTCTAGCTAGGGAGGGAGGGGGGAGGTTTGAGCCAGTAGCGGCATTTAGAGGTAGCAAGTAGCTCTCCCTCTAGCTTGGGAAAGGGGGGAGGTTTGAGCCAGTAGCGGCATTTAGAGGTAGCAAGTAGCTCTCCCTCTAGCTTGGGAAAGGGGGGGGAGGTTTGAGCCAGTAGCGGCATTTAGAGGTAGCAAGTAACTCTCCCTCTAGCTAGGGGAGGGGGGAAGGGGGGGTTTGAGCCAGTAGCGGCATTTAGAGGTAGCAAGTAGCTCTCCCTCTAGCTTGGGAAAGGGGGGGGGAGCCAGTAGCGGCATTTAGAGGTAGCAAGTAGCTCTCCCTCTAGCTTGGGAGGGAGGGGGGGGAAGGGGGTTCAATGCCACAAATTCCAAAATAATATTAAAAAAATAAAAAAAAAACTACCCACAGAATTTTATCGATTCCGACGATTAATCTCTTTTTGTGTTCGTTAAATCCGCGGATAATGTCTCACTTGTTCCAACACAGAAACTCATAAAAGCAAATCTTAAATTTGGAGAGGGCCATCGTTGTGTCTCGGTAAACTAAAGGCAAACACGAGATGAGAGCGGAAAAAATTATTATAATGTAAATGCACCATACGACCCTATCGCTTCAGCTAAATATCGATCACTCAATACAGGCCTACCAAAGCATTCACAAGACGTCTCTGGGTCTTAACAATTGTTGTTTTGTTTTATTACTCAGCTGTCGATCGTTTCTACAAGTCCTCAAAAGCGTTAAATTTGATAATGAATAAATGAATATTTAATTCCTATCTTGATAAAAAAAAATTTAATTTAAGCCAGATTTTTTCGTAATTCATCTATAAATAGAAATATATTACTATGGTATTTTTTTCTTCAAGATAAAATGCAATAATCTAAGTAAATCTAGTTTAAATGCAATAATCTATGTAAATCTAGTTTAAATGCAATAATCTATGTAAATCTAGTTTAAATGCAATAATCTATGTAAATCTAGTTTCAATAACAAATATACTTTGCTTCATTTTTTTTTTCTAATTTTTGTTTTATACACATTCACAGAGCCAGACAGACGTGTGAGTTCTTTTATTTTAAATATTGGACCCAATATAACAATTGATCGGCCTCAACAAGCCAGGAATTCAAAGTTACGTTCACTGGCATTTCAAAATGAAATAATAAAAAAATAAATACGTTTGCTCTGAAGAAAAATAATTTAAACAAAAAAAAACATGAGTAAAACCAAGGGATCTCATAATCTTTCACCAGGAGCACATTTTATAAAATACTGCTGTGGAGTTTTGAGCCATCAGCAATCCAACTTTTTATGTAACCACATTGTAATATCGGCCTACTCTCTAACTTTGTATAACCAAATTGTAATATCGGCCTACTCTCTAACTTTGTATCTAACTCTATAAAAGGCCGAAAAAAAAAACATCGTGAACAAAAAATGAGTCTCAAAAATTAGCGTTTCAATGCGAAGGAAAGGGGCCATCGCACCCCCGGGCACACCAGTCTTTGAGAACCCCCGTGTCAGACCTAGAATGCGCCACGAACAGATGGCCAGGAAGGAATCAATAGATACACACACTCACTCAGCGGGATTTTGAGTGCAGGTCTCATACTTGATGCACTAACATCACCACCACCACCACCGATAACTTATTGGTGTTGGGCTGAAACATAATACGTGTGTTAAGGGGTGGAGGAGCTTGGGGTGGGGGTGGAGGGGTGAGGGGGCAACAAACGGACAGGCACAACGGGAAATTATTATATGCAATACATGTACTGAAAAAAAAATTGGAACAGCTTTAAAATGGTACACACACACACACACAAAACACATTGAAACTGTGTTGTTGGTGTTGGAGCTTGTTATTGTATTGATTTATGTTTGTTATTGTATTGATTTATGTTTCGATGTCTGGCTTAATTTGTTTTGATGTTCATAAGAGCGTTTTGAAAGACAGTCTCTCATTTCCATGTGCGTGTGTGTGTGTGTGTGTGTTTGTGTGTGTATGTGTGTTTGTGTGTGTGACAGATGTCGTTTAGTCTTAGTTCACGGCCATCATTCTTTTACCCGATAAATACAACAGTCAGTCAATTAGTACTTGTGGTTGTAGAGTTGGACTAATGAGGGAAAGTGAGCATTCCAAACAGGTCCAAATGGGGGGGGGTAAGATTTGTTACCTCCCCTCCCCCCCCCCTTCCACTTCCCATCAAAACCTTGTGTAAAGTCATTTGTAAGGATGAAACAAAGTCTCTTAGAAATCCATAAACCACTAATGGACTATATGTATGGTGCCATTATTTCATTTCCCCATCATGGCCGATAGTGCAACGGTCATGGAGGCAACACGGGAGATATAGCGGGGGGGGGGGATTTCACCATCTGTCTTTCTCTGTTTACCAGTCTGTCTGTGTATATACGGATGCAGATTCCGATATTCTGTCTTCTGATCTAGGTAGTAGAGACGAGGTTAAAGGCCATTGTCAAGGCCCCCTTGCGGGGTCCCTGCGGTCGTTGTCTATGGGTATGATCACCTACTGAGTTCTGACCAGCATTTATATTTGTCACAGCCACGTGGTTATACAGGACGCACAACACAACAAGAAATGAGTAAAGAAACTCATAAGTGAATACGCTACAACACATATTTATTCACAGTGAAAAAAAGGAATGCAATCTCAGCGTGTCCTAAAAAGGACAGTAGCGTTACCGGCTACTACAAACAACATAATACATACATCAGAATAGTTACCTGGGGTGGGTAGTTCTCATAAGAACTCAGGTCTGCGGTGGTCGAACGTCTAGGTTCTGCCACACTAGCAGCCTGGTTCCCACCCCAGCTAGAGCCTGAGTTAGACCTCTCTCCTCGACTGCCCGATGCTCACTGACTAATTCTAACTAAAAGTCCCGCGATGCGCATCGGATCTCCGCGCATGCGTGCCGAGACTTCCGCTTCACTGACCAATCGCAGTGACCGTGTACGTCACAACGATCACGCGTGATCAGTGGCGCCTTCAAGCGTGGGGGATAAAGAGAAAAGAGCCCATCCCTCTCCCGCTTGAATATACCAAGGGCACAGGTTATCTCCCCCTATAGATATTTCCCAGGTGGTGTTAGAATTAAAGGGGGTTAATCTTATGCCAGACGCGCTGACCACACCTGGGAATACAAAAGCCTTTGTCTATCTTATATATTTATCTCCTCCCTCCAGTAATTAAATAGGAGTGGGTTCTGGATTTCATTCCTTAAATCACAGAATGTGACAGCCATCCAATAAACTCATGTGTTTAATGGATGTAAAGGAGGGAGGTATATGGTGAAGAGAAAGAATATACATATATATATATATATATATATATATTAGGGTGCCACTCAAAAAAAAAATTCTGAGTTTTTATCCTGCCACCCCCAAAATGTGTTAGTAATGTTGTAAGAACAAAATTGGCAAAATTGAATGTTTTCTGATAATATTTATTGGTAGCTCAACAGTGTCAAAGTTTTGCAATAATCAGTTTTTCGCGACATTACCATACGGTAAACGGTAATCCTGCTGTAACACAAAAAAATAAAAAGTTATTTGAAGTAACCTATTGCTGTAAAAGAGAACAAACAACTGTTTTGTACATAACACCAGAATAGTAACTTTCAGAACCTTCAGCTAATAAACATAAAGAGTCAATTCAACATAGTTCAGACTGAAAGATCACTATTCACTAATTACATGTCTTCAAGTCCAAGTAATGATATTCTAGCTGCGGCTGGGACAGTTAGGGTGTACTTGTTAGCATTAGGAAAGTAACGAAGGTGTTTCGCTACTACTTGTAACAAAAACTGTTTCTGTTCCTCTTGATTGGTTAGTACTCTATTGAATGCTTGACTCAGGGTCACTCCACACTCGGCTGCATTATTGACGACTTTCAAACTCGCAACGTTCTTCTGGCTTACAATGTAGTTGTTATAAATCAGAAAGTTTATTTTGTTGTAATGTTGGACAGAAGGCTATTCTGTTGTTATTTTGTTAAGTGCTGCAACCATGACTAACTTCATTTCAGATGAAACATCATTGTCAAAAAAAAAAACCTACCAGAATTTCACTCAAATACCACAAGTGTCCGGAGAATTATTTTATTGCTGCTTTGGCAACGGTGTCATTTGTTTCCTTGTAGTTCTCCAATTGTTGAAGTAGCTGCAAATCTCTACGGGGAGCAGATGTAGCACATGGCGATGTAAACCAAGAATTCAGGTAGACCTTAAGTATCAAAGTGTTGAAGTGACCCAGTGATGACAATTCACGTGCAGTAAGTTGGAACTGAGAACGCCAAATAAACATCTTAAGGCTGTAAATCAGTTTTGCCATCCACCGGACCCGGTGATAAGCTCCAGGAGCCAGAATCTTTTCACCTGCACCACAAGCTGCACCTAGAAAAAGAAGTGACAGTTGCAGAAGCTCACGATAATCATCTCGGGGCTGAAACACTGTTAGCTGATGCTGGATGAAGTGAATGAGTTCATCCCGAACTGGATTGAGAACCACTGCAATTAATCTACATCCATTCCACTTGCATACATTGATGTGTCGATTGAGCCCCAATATTCACGAAATCTCTGGAATAACTTGATATTTGGTCCAATAGATGGACCCATCAGTGAATCAAACAACCCTAACACACATGAGTTCCATTATATGGCGCCTGCACGCTGAGCTGATCAATTCTTTGCCAAGTTTCTTCTCCAGAAGAATGCAGGCACCTGCATTTATGCCAGTGTTACTAGCCGTAGTGTCGAAACACATGAAATTGATGCTATCATCAATATTCCATTCGTGAATAAGATTAAACACGGCAGTTGCCTCGGCCTCTCCAGTTCCATTTGGCAATTTTGGTACTCCCAGCAACTTCATTGTACCATCACCGGATACCAGAACAGCAAGACGAGCAATTAACTCTTTGGATGATAATGCAGGCAACATTTTTCCATCCCAGTGCGCAGTTAATGGGCAGTTTGGATGAAACGATGCATGAATATCTTTAGCTGCTGCTTCACGATGTTTACGTTGACTAAATCTGACTGATTCCATGTTAATCTCCAGGGCTGCAGTACTGTGGCCAAGTGATTCTGCTGCTGCTGGAATTATTTAAACTTCGTTCTTGTCACTGATTTTACTTCCGTAAAATGCAGATACCAAACCTGGACTCACAATATTGGTGGATCGGACAATCCTCATTGGTTTAGTAGACACTTCAGGTGGTTCGGGGAGTTCATCAGGATCATCGGGATCAAAACCATCGATGATCTTAGCCTCTGTGTCACTGTCATTGCTGGCACTAAACTCCATCTTCTTTGCCTCATGTTAAATCCGCTTAGCCTCCTTTTCCTTACGATATTCTTGCTCTAAGTGCCTTTTATGAGACCTTTGTTCTTTCCGAGTTAGCACCATATCCACTGGACCCATGGAACCACGACTCCCTTTCTCTCTTTGTGCTTCAAGAAATTTTATGTCTTCATGTACCTGCATCTTAGTTAAAGCTTCAGCATGTGCAACATCAAACAAATAAGTATAACTTTCAGTAAATTGGTGCCCCTTCTCCATTAGTATCTGTTCTGCGGGATACTTTTTTCTTATTCCAATACATGATGAATGGAGATCCTTTATCTTGGCAATTATGTGGCATTCTTTGCGACTGGAATGCGTGCCATATGTCAGAACTGAACAACTTCTTTCATTGTCACTGTGGCACTAGCAGTAATATATATTGCACTGACATGAAAATATAAATAAGTAACAGAAATTGCCTCCGGTTTGCCTTGTGTGTCAAATACAGGCATTTTCGCATATAATATAAAACTTCGACTTCTTTTGAGCTACCTCTAAATATCACTGTATCTTCATGAAACATACTTAGCATAACAAAAGGAAAAAAAATAGGGGGTGGGACAATGAAACTTCATTATTTTTCCCTATACATTGAGTGGCACCATATTATATATATATATATATATATATATATATATATATATATATATATAAGGCAAGTCCAAAATGTACACGGCTACTCGGCTAGACATTATATCAATAAACAACATTTTAATTTTTTTTTCATCGACTTTGTAGTAATCTTTGCCTGATCACATGATACACATCGCCGGATTTCGTGGATATAAATAAAGAAGAAAAAAATTGGCATACTGACTTATCAACCGCTCCACACACACACACACACACAAACACAAGGTGCCATCAATAAACTCGCAGAAGTAAACATCTTGCCCCCTCACCCCCCCCACATACACACATATGTAAACAAAGTCTGAAAGTAAACAGACGACGTTAGGTAACTACATCAGATGCTTAAACGTAACTACATCATCGCATCTCCATCCACACACACACACACACCACCACCACCACCACACACACACACACCACCACCACCACCACACGTACACACCGCAAACGTAACAAAATGCCAACCACACACCATTTTGTACCAGGTCGCCGTCTACAGCACCCCCCCCACCCCCACACCTCCTCCCTCTGCCACCATCTCTGGACAGGAGGGTTCGGACCTCGCTGTAAACAAATCTTTTCGGTTAATGTTTCACTTTATATTGAACAGAGCCGAACTGTTAAACCACGGAGGGGGGGGGGGTATATATCCAGTAACGAGAGGCCGTGGCTCTTTTTTTTGGGGGGGGGGGGGGGGGGGTTGGGATAAATAGAAAATAATTATAATGAAGCGAAATAGAACGCTTACAAATTGAGCGTGAAAAGTAGGGTTGTTTTGCCAGCCTATTGACACAGAATGCCCTCATCATGGTCTAGGTTGCTATATAATAGATAAACACATTAAAAAACAAAAAAAAAAAAAACTACAACAGAGGAGCTGCTATATTTAGACACTGGATGAGTACGCGAAACAAGTACTTGTGGATCGATTTAGTTTCGTTGTTGTTGACTGATCGTTTCATTAATAATAGATAACGATTATACACGCATGAATTGCTGTGGTGTTTATTTTAATCTTCGGGAAGATCCGTGCACTAGAATTGTTTTGTTTTTTAACTGAATAAAAAAAAGTTTGTGTGTAATAAACAAAAAGGTAAAAAAAAGAAAGAACGTATAATACAATATAATTGTTGTATGATACAACAATTTATATCGAGTTGAGAACAACTGATGTAAACAGTTCAATAAAAGGAGCGGAGTGCGAACTGAGAAACTTTGTTAGTAACAGCTTTAACAGAAGCCAGTGAAGATACCAAGGTGTAATAACAATGTGTAGTAACAATGTGTAATAACAATGTGTAATGACAATGTGTAATAACAATGTGTAGTTACCATGTGTAATGGCAATGTGTAATAACAATGTGTAGTAACAATGTGTCATAACAATGTGTAATGACAATGTGTAATGACAATGTGTAATAACAATGTGTAATAACAATGTGTAATGACAATGTGTAATGACAATGTGTAGTGACAATGTGTAATGTAATGACAATGGTAATGACAATGTGTAATGACAATGGGTAATAACAATGGGTAATGACAATGTGTAATGACAAAGTGTAATAACAATGTGTAATAACAATGTGTAATAACAGTGTGTAGTAATGTGTAATAACCATGTGTAGTAACATTGTGTAGTAATCATGTGTAATAACAATATGTAATAAAACTGTTTCGCGACGAAAAAAAATGGATAAATAAGATTGCAACTAATTAATAAGAAACTCTTAAGTAAAATATAAAGAAGGGGAGATAGGACAAGCGTTAACGATTTTTTTCTAATTACCTCCCTTTAAAGTTGACCAAGTGTGTCGATCGGTAAGGCATAAGATTCAATCAATGTGGCACACAATAACAACGCGTGCGAAGTGTTTCATTACATACAGACCACAGACTAGATTTTGGAGATAAAACCATATTTCATATTTCCTAAGAGCACATGGTGTTGAAAGATGTCAACACATTACATTACACGAAAGATGAACGGAAAACAAAAATGCACTCCAAGTGTGCTTCTCTTTCTGTGCTAGCAGTGCTACCCAGTGGGGGGGGGGGTGGCCTGGTGTGTAATCGCTACCTGTCATCGTCACTAGTGTACGGGTGTGCGTATGTGCGTGTGTGTGTGTGTGTGTGAATGTTGTATATGTGTGCGGACATCAACGTAAATATTCACATAATCCCCCCCCCCAACCCCCAGATGTTAACAGATCTGAAGGTGTACTATATACACGGGAACCATATCATGGCTGCCAATCTAGATATTTTTTGTGTTCTCCATCCAGGTTTAAGATATTTTATAGAAATCTAAATATAATAAAATTCTATCGGAATAACAGGTCTGGATAGTTTTATTTATTTTTTTCATTCAGATATGCGGTTTTTTTATTATTTGCCACACATTTAGTACAATCTGGTTATACATACATATATATATATATATATATATATATATATATATATATATATATATATATATATATTTTTCCTTTTTTTGTGTGTGGATTATTCTTCTAGAAAACAGTTGGCAGCTCTGATAACTTTGTAAAAAGACGTTACAAGTGTACATTCTGTCGTAGATATTCGTGATGGTTGTTGTGTTAAACTTCCACGGAACATCTTCCCGTGGGAATATTTGGAGACGTACAGAGTGACAATACAGACAGTGATGCTCTGAAGCAAGACACAACACGGTGGGGGTTAAGTGGCGAACAAGCGCTAGCGGCGTTTGCTGGGGTGGGGGGGGGGGGGAAGGTAGTCAAGGAGTTGGGGGGGGGGGGGGGAAACGCCCTTCGTGCCCAATCAAACCACCCCTTGTCAAAACATAGAAAGAAAAAAACAACAATACACTGAGTGACTCAATAATACTTGACGGGCCCGCAGAATGTTCCAGAGGTAGGCCTACAATCTCATCAATATAGCGACAATGAACTAGCCACAAGTGTTAAAACAAGTGTCCCCACCCCCCCCCCATGTGTGTGTTCGTGTATGCAGGTCCGTGTGCACATAAAAGGTTGCCCCACGACAGTCGGTACAACAGTGCGGCGGCGTATGCTGCTGTCAACAAAAGTGTCGACGGTTTGTTCATTTTTTTTTCTTCAAAACCCATCCCCTGGACCACGGCTCAACACGAGTGGTGGTGGTGGTGTACTGCCGGCTGGGGCAGCAAAGACTGCATGGTCATCGGACGCGGATTTAATGGCGGGCGAACCAGACGCGAGCTCTGAAGCCCCCGAATTCGGAAGATCCCCCGCAAAGCAAACACTTTTACACCTGTATATTTATTTTTTCCTGTCTTTCTTATAATTTTTTGAGGGGGGGGGCAAAGTTTTCTTCAGCGTCCGAGGCCCCAGACGACATAATGGGTTACTTATCGCTAGTACGGGGAATGGAAGGCATTCACGTTTTTTGTTTTTGTTTTTATTTTTTGTTTGTTTAGTTGGCATAGTATACGGCGGGCCCCCGGGGGGGGGCAAGGGGGCCCCCTTTTTAAGGGGGGCCCCGCCCCCACCTTGTAATTTTTTACTTACTTTTTTTGTGGGGGCCCGCAACGGGGTCTGCCCTGGGGCCCGTGTTGGCTCTCGGCGCCTCTGAGCATATGGTAATATTGAACGGCTCCTAATAGTTACTAGCAGGCGTTTTCCTCTCACCATTGCGTTATTTTTGGTTGGGAGGTACTAGAAACAATTAAACTGTGTATCTGTAAAGAAAAACCTCAGCTTCCTTGGTTCAAAAATGCACAAATGTGTTGTTGAGATGTTTGTATGAAAAACATTACGCATAGCCGAAGAAGGCGATGTGTGCAGCTTACATCATTCATCATTATCTTCTGCGCTCAAGTAAGTTTATAGTGGGCATCCGTCAAGCTGCGACAATAAATTTTAAACACTGACATCAAACCCCGTTCAGGGGTAGGGTTTGAGTTGAGAGAAAACGGGGGTAGGCGGAGTTCTGTATTATAATCCTAATATCAGAGGCGTAACTAGGTAGGGTGGGGGGAGGGGTCCAAATTACATAAAATATTAAGTACATTATCTCATGTCTTGATGCCGAATGTCAAAATGCAGAGGCCCCCAAAGAGGGCAAGCCCCCTCCCCTGGGCCCCCAACTCCCTAGTTTTGGTACTGCCTAATATATTATTAATCAAATATGAAGTAAACACATCAGGCGGTGAGTGTGTTGAGGTTAAGTACACACATGGATGACCTGACCTGAATGTCCTAATAAAAGTAGTTCATACTCCCCCTTCCTCCCTCCCTTCCACACACACACGCACGCACACACACACAAACACAAACACCACACATACGGCTCGTACGTCGAGTGTTTATATTAAATATGAGCTGACCTATATATAAACACAGTCGTGTGCAGCGTGCTACATACATCTCGAAATGTGTGTTGTCGTCGTTTGATGTGCTAATGGATGTGTATGGCTGAAGGATTAGTGCAGCTTTAAATCTGTCACGAATTGGCTGTTTTTTTTTTTCGTTTTAGTTTTTTTTTTTTTGGCAAGATGAATAAATTATTGATGAGCTCTTCAAACATCAATAATGACAAAATAAAACGTGTTAAACCGTTCCCTTTCACCGTCTTCTATTGAAGTGATACGGTATTCTCTAGTTTGTTATTGTCGTTGTTGTTGTTTGTTCGTATATTATTTTAAATTTTTGAATACATGTAAAATTTGACAGGACCGACGCCAGCAATCAGTGGAGCCCTGAGCGAACATCTGACCAGTGACCTCGACACCAAGTGCCCCTGTCCATTTTTATCAAGAACCCCCCCCCCACACACACACCCCTGTTAGGTGCATAGGTTACTCCACCCCCATACCCCACCCTCTATACCCCACCCCTATACCCCACCCCCTATACCCCACCCCCTATACCCCACCCCCTATACTCCACCTCCTATACCCCACCCCCTATACCCCACCCCCTATACCCCACCCCCTATACCCCACCCCCTATCCCCTCCCCCACCCCTAAAAAAATTTTTTTACTGCCAGTCACAGTATTACAATTGGGGAAAATCCCCGTGAAGGGTTTCCCCCACCCCCACCCCTCCTCCCTAGAACCTCTACCCAACACAACTCCCTTGTCAGGAATTTTACCCCCCCCCCCCCTCAACTAGATTTAATTTTATGTATGTTGGTTTTGTTTTTCTTTTTTCAAACAGACAAAAAATTAAAAAAAAAACGAAAGAAAATGTAATGAAATTGATTTCTTTCTCTCCGGTTTTTTTTTATTATTATTATTGTTTCTGAAACCATTTTAATAATTAATGTGGATATTTGCTTCCATGGTGTCTCCCAATAGAAACTGTCCGGTCCGTTAGTCAAATAACAACTGGTTGAACTGACTGTTTAATGTCCGGTCCGTTAGTCAAATAACAACTGGTTGAACTGACTGTTTAATGTCCGGTCCGTTAGTCAAATAACAACTGGTTGAACTGACTGTTTAATGTCCGGTCCGTTAGTCAAATAACAACTGGTTGAACTGACTGTTTAATGTCCGGTCCGTTAGTCAAATAACAATTGGTTGAACTGACTGTTTAATAAAGGTAGAGTCGTTTTAAACTATAAAAAAAAAATAAATACTTTCAATGTGGCTGGGTTAAAAGTGTTTTAACGGTACGTCTTCACCCCCCGCTCCCCTGGCTGGGCCCCTGACAATCTACTGACTCCGGGGACGGGATGGTGAAAGCGCTCGACTGTCGATCTGAGGTTCCCGGGTTCGAATCTCCCGGGTTCGAATCTCCGATGTTTCGGGTCATTATGAAAGCACCACTATGTCTCCCATGGTGCCTCCGTGTCAGTGGCACCACTGGCAATGGATGGGGATGAAAGAAGGGCACCATGAAAAACAGTCCCTTATTTGGTTGATAGAATCAAAGAGGTTTCATCTCATCCTTACAAAGGACTTCACCCACACACTCACACAAACACCAACTAACATTTTTAATACAGATTATAGAAAGCGACGGGACCCCATAAGGTTCAGGGCCGGCCACTTCTTATAATGTTTCAGGCTGCCCACCTAGGCGGGTTAGGTCTCACTGTACTCATTGACAGTTTTTTTTTAAAAAAACGACCCGGTTAGTTTTAAACTGAAACTTTGAAGTCAACTTAACGTACACTGGTCACGTGATTATCACTAAGTAGACAGAAGACTTTAAAAACATTCGCATGTTGTGTGAACATTAAGAAACGGTAAATGAGAATATACAGCTGTGTGGTAATTGTCTGTTGTAAGTGTGAAAGTAAAATAAAATACATAAAAGGGGTGGGGATGAAAGGGGGGGGGGTCGTTGAGTGGAATGTGTCACGGACAGCTTCCGGAACACAGCAGATGTAATTG
>JAGDYQ010000005.1:3319723-3333516 GCA_021962125.1 Bulinus truncatus | reverse complement strand
TTTAAAATGGTGCTTTTATTATTGTTGCTATTTTAAACAATACAAAAGTTTAAATCGATAATTAACGGAACAAAAAAAAGTCGAATACCGAGTTGCACAATCGGTATCCGGACATAATCCTCAGCGGACAAAACCCCCAGCTGACAAAATCCCCACTGGACCTAACCCCTACTTTCGCTATAAAATCTATTATTTGGCCCCCATTTTTATTTTTAAAAAATGTAATATATAATACCTGATTGTAAATTTATATATGAATACCTATTTTTAAGTGATTTTTTTTTTAAAGTACTCCAATAAGCTGCATCAGCCCTTCGAGCCACAATGGTCTAAAGTTAATCCCTTGTTAGCTTTACATCAGTGGTTCCCATACTTTTTTTTACCCATGACCCCTTTTCATGACCAAAACTTGCCCACGGACCCCCCAAGTGAAAAAGCTACAAAATGCATAGGACATTTTTTTTTCTTTAATTAATTGAATTGTGTCGCAAATCATTGTCTTTGCTTTCCAGGAATATAAACACTGAATCAAAGAGCGCATACAATTTGATTTAAACATGCACCTTTAGATAATCAACGTACTTCTGTGTGAAGTAGTAAACGGTTATAGACTTCGTCATTTTTCAAACAAAGTTGAGAAAATATCTCATTAAGGCATACCTTCTGATTGTATTAACGGCTTGAATGACATAATCTGGTGATCCGTGCAAACGTTCACTAAGATTTTTTGCGACAAAATGATGTCAATGAATGACACAATGCCCTAAAAATATATTCGGTACAGCCAGAGCCGTCCCCAGGCAATTTGACGCCCTAGGCAGTCATCTATTAGGGCGCCTACCCCTTCTGCATGAACAGTAAAGAAAGTTTTTTTTTTCTAAAATTTGGCGCCCCTAGCAATTTGGCGCCCTAGGCAGCTGCCTATGTCGCCTATGCCTAGAGCCGGCCCTGGGTACAGCTTGTTTGAAGTATGTCAGACAGCCTCGGCATCTTCCCCCCATTGCCGGAGCACCATCAACAGCAACAGAAATGGTATTATTCAAGGGTATAGCTTTTATAATGAAAAAAAATCTTTTTAATTCAGTAAATAACGTTTCACCTTCTGTACCGGTTTCCGAACATTTAGCAAATTTTTTCATCTTTACAAATCTTACATAAGCAAAAAAGTAAAGCTTCGGTTCTTGGTAAAGTGAGCCAGTGCCGTAGCGAGCTCAACTCGCGCCCGGGGCACAACACCTTTTAATACTTTTTTAGCGCCCCCCCCATTCGAAAACCATATAATATATGTAAAATATACCATTTGGCTCTCCTTTGGGAGTAGCGCCCGGGGCATGGTGCCCCATTTGCCCACCCCTCGCTACGCCTTTGAAGTGAACTCGTCAAGCTGTATTAAAAATTCACATGTTTTTAAGTAATCACATAAAGATTTTTCAACGGACTGAACCATTTTGTACAGTCTTTGTACTGTATTATTACTCAGTGTAATTCTTTTTATAATGTCGAAATGTGGTTTGTGCAAAACTACGTGTATTACACAACTGGTAAAATAAGTTCTTCATCAATAATATACAGCGTTCTGGACTTAGCAACCGATAAGAAGCATGCAGTCATCATCATCTTGCTTAGATGCTGTCCCGATGAATTGTTGAAGTGACGTTTCTCGGCCTTTTGGTTAATATCAAAAGTGTATTATCTGCACTATAATGGATCTTAGCCATTTGGCTAACCTGGTCTAGAAGGCATACCGTGGTCTGTGGGGTAAAAGATCATTGGGGTTCTCCTGGCCAGGAAAATAAAAACTTTTAGCGACGGTGGTGGTGGTGCTGTGGTCAATGAGGACAATCCGAGACAATGGTATTCACACCCTTCCACTCTGTCCCACTCAAGCACACCGTCGCAGCCTGCCATTTCTGGCGGGTAGTCAGGCACATTACACCCTCCCCTCTGTCCGAGTGGCAGGAAAAAAAAAACAACCTTGCACTGCCATTCTGGCCGATCAGCAGTACACACACCGTGCTGGTCTGGTCAGTCTAGGCATGTCTTAATAACCGTTTTCTATGCCGTGCCGACAGATTGTGGGGAAACAATATAGTCAGAGTTTGATGACGACATTTCCACATACTACGATGCCCAAAGCTAGACTGTAGTACCCTCCTGAGTTCACCATTATATGGAAGTTCATGTTCATGCAGTTATACTAAAGAATTAAATATTACTATTGTTACTTTCAACCGGCGTCGACTTAGTATATTTTAGTGTTGTTCACTGTTGTTGGAACAACTAATAAAAGTTTATAAAAGAGCCTCGCAACATAAATGTATCATAATTTGACTATTTTACATTAAACCTTTCACGGACCCCCTAGAGTTGTTCAGGGACCCCCCAAATGAATTTTAATTTTCCACGGACCCCCTGAACGATAACGCGGACCCCTGGGGGTCCGTATGGAGCACTTTGGGAACCACTGCTTAACATCAACAGGCACAGCCCCGTAGCGTGAAAATTCTACAGTAGGGGCCATGCCAGGCCAATAGCAAGGGGGGGGGCAGGAAATAAATGTTACTAAGTAGAGCAAACAAGCAGAGGGGGCCAGACAAAACGTGTGGGGGGACGCCCCTTTGCACGCTACGGGCCTGAACAGGCAGCTTATCTTACAAGGTAAAAAAAAAAATGAAAGGTTTAAGCTCAAGGTCAATACTGACCGTATCTTTTTTCTACCTTTTAATTCACGCGCCAGACACATATTTTATAGCAGACGGTAAAACAAACAGCATAACACCCATAGTGGTTGAAAGCCAATCCTTTATTTAGGTAAAACAACATAGGAACATGCCTACTGATATACTGTGTTGACAGACACGATCTATTATATCGACAAACATTTACCTCAGCTCATGGTCAACTTTGTATTTATAGAAGTATTAATAACATCGACTTATATTCAATCTTAATATTTTGGGAGTTTTGTCCATGGGGGGGGGGGGGGGTTTCGTCCTACACTCTGCATAATCCCCCCCCCCGTCTGAATGAATGTTCGTTTAAGTAGTTGTCCTAATTTTCCAAAAAGTTGTCAAGCTTTACCGTTGCTAATAGCAACTATGGATGGCTTGTGTTATTCTTTGTGTCTCATCTTGTTTTTTTTTTGGTCGCTAAGGCCTGAGCCATCGAGTAGAACAATGTTTCCCAAAATGTACGTACATACCTCTGTACAGCTCCGTAGCCAAGGGGGTCACGGGGGGCCTTGCCCCCCTGCTATTTGTGGAGTGCCCCCCCCCTTAAAAAAGAAAAAGAGGGAAAAATAAAGAAAAAGTAAAGGTGCCCCCTTGGTGGGTATTGGTGCCTCCTGCTCTGTAATGCCGTCTACCTATTTCTACTCTTAACTCAACTTTGCTCTGACTAACTGCTATAGTTCTCGTCTATATAATGAACCCAATACCGTCACGTCTGCTCACTAGTCGCTACACCAACACTTCTATACTTACACTATCTGGAATAACAGTTCCTTGAAACTGTGCTAGTAGAGAACGTCTTCTTAAATCATTGCCTTGTGTCAAGCTGATACACAACTTTCTAAAGGAAATACAGTTACACGTCAAAGTCGTGTTTTGGTTAACGCACCCCCCTCATGCATAGAGCACACCTGGTGACATGTGTTAGTGTGTGTCGTTCACTGGAATGTGTCCCGATTCGACCCATCTACCCGCAAGTGCATTGTTTGTCAGCTACAAGAAATATTTGTCAACTTTTATTATCCGAGCGGAAAAATTCTCAAAAACAAGAATTACACATTTTAATTATTATGTTTTTTTTTTATACTAAAACCATTAGTAATCACATACATTATTATGTGTAAATATTGATAACTAGTAAGGATGCCGGATAATAGCAAGTCAAATGTTGAGTTAACTGTACATGTAACAATAAGTAGGTCAATCTAGCCTGTGGTTCCCACTCCCTCAGTCTCCGCTAACCTGTGGTCCCCACTCCCTCAGTCCCCGCTAGCCTGTGGTCCCCACTCCCCGCTAGCCTGTGGTCCCCACTCTCTCAGTCTCCGCTAGCCTGTGATCCCCACTCCCTCAGTCTCCGCTAGCCTGTGGTCCCCACTCCGTCAGTCTCCTCTAGCCTGTGGTCCCCACTCCCTCAGTCTCCTCTAGCCTGTGGTCCCCACTCCCTCAGTCTCCGCTAGCGTGTGGTCCCCACTCTCTGTCTCCGCTAGCCTGGAACACTGTGATCGAAAGCCAATTCCCTTATTTAGGTAAAACAGCAATAAAAACATGCCTAATGATAGACTGTGTTGACAGACATGATATCTCTTACATCGAAAAACATTTCCCTTAGCCCATGGTCAACTTCGTATATATAGTAGTATTAATGACATATTCAATCTTAATATTTTGGGGGGGGGGGGTTGTCCTACACCCATTTTCACCACGGGAATCTAGCGACTGTCCCACCGCTCATTACCGAACGTTACGCCACTGCCAAAGTTCTTCGAAAAATGGGCTATACAATTATTACCTTCAGGCCCGTAGCGTGCGCCCCCCTCCCCCGCGTTATGTCGGGCCTCCCTCTGCTTGTTTGCTCTACTTAGTAAAATTTATTTCCTGGTATAAATTTTATAAATACTCAAAAGTATCAATTTTTGGGCTTATAATTGGTTTTTATTCTCACATACATAATATCCTGTGTTTGTCGATCTTATTATAATCCAATTTTAAAAAGCGGCCTTGATAAAACAACGTAGTAAAAATGCAGGCTTCACAATCGGTTGTAAACATGTAAGTAATGAATTGCAACAATTTTCGAATTACGTTTAATTATTAAAATTCTTTTTTTTCTTCAAACGTCTATTAAATAGTCAATAGCTTAATATTTCATTTACCTTAGTAATTTGTTGAAAATCAGAAATGGTACATTTTCATTTTAAAAATTCTAACTTATAAGCCTGGTTTCATCACAAAATAAAACAATAAAAACGTAAATTATGCGCGCAAACTGATTATTATAATATTAATGACAGTATTTCTAAAAATATCTTAACCTCGGTCGATTCCATTTGGGAAGCGATTCCATTAATACATAGGTCACAAGCTATGCACAATAGTCCATGAGATAAACGATGTCTTATTATTATTTTTTTTTGTATTGTTGTAAATTTGTAAAATTATCTAGTAATAATTAAACGTGTGGTCATTATTCGATGAGATCGATACTACATCATTAATCCACACATAAATTTTATGTAAATTATGAAAAGGTTAAATATCAAGGTCAAGGACAGAATAACATCGCTGTCGAAATGTTAAACACATTCAGATGGTTAAATCGTCAGACCCGTAGCGTGCGGGGGGGGGGGGGCTGCTTATTTGTTCTACTTAGTTAAATGTATTACCTGCCCCCCCCCTGCTATTACCTGGCCCCTGCTGTAGAATGGCTGCCCCCCAACCCCCCTCTCCTGATTACCGTGATCAATTAATCACTGCTATTCTCAATAAGACGCGGAGTGATAAGACGAGACGATTGAGATTAAACTCTTTCGGTGATTACTTAGGCTTTTTGAATGTAGCATAATTCTTGGAAAATTAAAATTCAACTTTTTTTGCGACATACTCTTGCCTGTTTGTAAAACGTGGGTTTTATATATACACCGACACACACACACACACACTCACACACACATCCACACACACAAACACACACAATACACACTCACACACACACACACACACACATATATATATATATATATATATATATATATATATATTTATATCTAACATATTCCCATAAGCTCCCGCATATTCCCATAAGCTCCCACATATTCCCATAAGCTCCTAATATTCACATAAGCTCCTACATATTGCCATATGCACCTAATATTCCCATAAGCTCCTACATATTCCCATAAGCTCCTACATATTCCCATAACCTCCTAAATATTCCCATAAGCTCCTAATATTCCCATAAGCTCCTACATATTCCCATAAGCTACTAATATTCCCATAAGCTCCTACATATTCCCATAAGCTCCTACATATTCCCATAAACTCCTAATATTCCCATAACCTCCTAAATATTCCCATAAGCTCCTAATATTCCCATAAGCTCCTACATATTCCCATAAGCTACTAATATTCCCATAAGCTCCTACGTATTCCCATAAGCTCCTACATATTCCCATAAACTCCTAATATTCCAAGAAGCTCCCAGATATTCCCATAAGTTCCCACATATTTCCATAAGCGCCCGCATATTCCCATAATCTCCCACATACTCCAATAAGCTCCTATATATTCCAATAAGCTCCCAAATATTTCCATTCTCTCTCTCTTTCTCCTTATTTCGCGCTCTCTCTCTCTCTTCTTCTCTGTCTCTCTCTGTCTCTCTGTCTCTGTCTCTCTCTCTCTCTCTCTCTCTCTCTCTCCTTATCTCTTTTTTCGATAATTGACATAGAGTTTAATCTACTTATGCATGGCAATTGATCATTGTATAGCAGAAAATTGAAACGAAGCTTATAGTCCGTTTCAAAAATTTAAAAACAGGAGTAGAATTTACTGATACGTAAAAATTTGACCTTACGTGGTTGAAAAAAAAAACACAAAGCATATAGTCCCATTCGCAAAATAATAAACAGAAGTAGAATCAATTGGCACATAATCCCATTAGCTCCCACTTATTCCCATAAGCTCCTACATATTCCCATAAGCTCCCACATATTCCCATAAGCTCCTACATATTCCCATAAGCTCCTACATATTCCCATAAGCACCTAATATTCCCATAAGCTCCCACTTATTCCCATAAGCTCCTAAATATTCCCAAAAGCTCCTACATATTTCCATTAGCTCCTACATATTCCCATAAGCTCCCAAATATTCCCATAAGCTCTCTCATATTCCCATAAGCTCCCACATAATCCCATAAGCTTCTACATATTACCATAAGCTCCAAATATTCCCATAAGCTCCTACATATTCCCATAAGCTCCCGCATATTCCCATAAGTTCCCACATATTCCCATTCTTTCTCTCTCTCTCTCTCTCTCTCTCTCCTTATTACTCTTTTTCGATAATTATCATCATCATCATCATTGCCCGTCACTTCTATCGGGGTATGGGCCACCAACTAAAGTTCTCCAGCGACTTCTATCCTGAGCCATTCTCTCCAGCTGCTTCCAGCTGAACCCCATCCTGGTGATGTCCGCTTCAAATTCTCGCCTCCAGGTGTTTCTAGGCCGACCTCTCTTTCTTTTTCCTTGAGGATTCCAACTCAATGCTTGCCTAGTGATGTTGCTTGCCGGCTTTCGTAATGTGTGGCCTATCCATCCCCACCTTCTCTTCCTGATCTCCTCTTCTATTGAAGCTTGGCCGGTTCGTTCTAAGAGGCAGGCATTGGTGAGGGTGTCAGGCCATTGTATTTGGAGAACTTTCCTAAGGCAGCTGTTGATAAAGGCCTGGACTCTCTTAGTGGTGGTCTTCGTAATCCTCCAGGTCTCAGCTCCATATAATAGGACAGACTTTACATTGGTATTGATCAGGCGAATTTTGGTGTTCAGCGACAGCTCTTTGGAATAGAGCTGAATCTACTTAAGCAAGGCAATTGATCATTGTATAGCAGAAAAATTAAACGAAGCCTAAAGCTTGTTTCATAAATTGAAAAAAAGGAGTAGAATTTACAGATGCGTACAAATTTAACCCTACGTGGTTGAAAATAAACACAAAGCCTATAGTCCCATTCACCAAATACTAAACAGAAGTAGAATCAATTGGCACATAATCCCATTAGCTCCCACTTATTCCCATAAGCTCCCACATATTCCCATAAGCTCCTACATATTCCCATAAGCTCCTACATATTCCCATAAGCTCCTACATATTCCCATAAGCTCCTACATATTCCCATAAGCTCCTACATATTCCCATAAGCTCCCACATATTCCCATAAGCTCCTACATATTCCCATAAGCTCCTACATATTCCCATAAGCACCTAATATTCCCATAAGCACCTAATATTCCCATAAGCTCCCAAACATTCCCATAAGCTCCTAATATTCCCATAAGCTCCTACAAATTCCCATAAGCTCCTACATATTCCCATAAGCTCCTATATATTCCCATAAGCTCCCACATATTCCCATAAGCTCCTACATATTCCCATAAGCTCCCACATATTTCCATACGCTCCTACATACTTCCATAAGCTCCCACATATTCCCATAAGCACCCAAATATTCCCATTCTCTCTCTCCTTATTTCGCTCTCTTTCTCTCTTTCTCTGTCTGTCTGTCTCTCTCTCTCTCTCTCTCTCTCTCTCTCTGCATATAATATATATATATATATCTCGCATATTCCCATCAATTCCAATATATTCCCATTCTCTCTCTCTCTCTCTCTTACTTTCCTTATATCTTTTTCGATAATTGACATAGAGTTGAATCTACTTCTCCATTGCACTTGATCATTGTATAGCAGAAAACGAAGCTTATAGTCTGTTTCAAACATATTTAAAACAGGAGTAGAATTTACTGATGCGTAAAAATTTGACCTTACGTGGATGAAAATAAACACAAAGCCTATAGTCCCATTCGCCAAATACTAAACAGGAGTAGATTCAAATGGCACATATTCCCATAAGCTCCTACATATTCCCATAAGCCCCTACATATTCCCATAAGCTCCCACATATTCCCATAAGCTCCCGCATATTCCCATAATATCCCGCATATTCCCTTAAGTTCCCATATATTCCCATTCTCTCTCTCTCTCTCACTCTCTCTCTCCCTCTTTCCTTATTACTCTTTTTCAATAATTGACAGAGTTAAATATACTTATGCTCTTACATACCTCCATAAGCTCCTACATATTCCCATAAGCTCCTAATATTCACAAAAGCTCATACAAATTCCCATAAGCTCGCACATATTCCCATAAGCTCCTACATATTCCCATAAGCAACCTATTATTCCCATAAGCTCCTACATATTCCCCAAAGAAACTAATATTCCCATAAGCACTTAATACTCCCATAAGCTCCCACTTATTCACATAAGCTCCTACATATTTCCATAACCTACCACATATTCCCATAAGCTTTCAGATATTCCCATAAGCTCGTAATATTCCCCTAAGCTCCTACATATTTCCATAACCTACCACATATTCCCATAAGCTTTCAGATATTCCCATAAGTTCACATATATTCCCATAAGCTCCTAATATTCACATAAGCTCCTACATAATCCCATAAGCTCATAATATTCACATAAGTTCCCACATATTCCCATAAGTTCTCATATATTCCCATTATCTCTCTCTCTCTCTCTCTCCCTCTTTCCTACATATTCCCATATGCTCCAAATATTCCCATAAGCTCCTACATATTCCCATAAGCTCCCACATATTCCCATAATCTTCCGCATATTCCCATAATCTCCCACATAATCCCATAAGCTCCTATATTCCCATAAGCTCCCACATGTTCCCAAAAGCTCCTCATATTCCCATGAGCACTTAATTTTCCCATAAGCTACCACTTATTCACATAAGCTCCTACATATTTCCATAACCTACTACATATTCCCATAAGCTCACATATATTCCCATAAGCTCCTACACAATCCCATAAGCTCATATATATTCACATAAGCTCCCGCATATTCCCATAAGCTTCCACATAATTCCATAAGCACCGACATATTCGCATAGGCTCCGACATATTCATATAAGCTCCCTTGTATTCCCATTCTCTCTCTCTCTCTCTCTCTCTCTCTCTCTCTTATCTCTCTTTTTCGATAATTGACATAGAGTTGAATCTACTTATGCATGGCACTTGATCATTGTATAGCAGAAAACGAAGCTTATAGTCCGTTTCAAAAATATTTAAAACAGGAGTAGAATTTACTGATGCGTAAAAATTTGACCTTACTTGGTTGAAAATAAACACAAAGCCTTTAGTCCCATTCACAAAATACTAAAAAGGAGTAGAATCAATTGGCACATATTTCCATAATTTCCCACATATTCCCATAAGCTCCCACATATTCCCATAAGCTCCATATATTCCCATAAGCTCGTAATATTCCCCTAAGCTCCCACATATTCCCATAACCTACAACATATTCCCATAAGCTCCTATCTATTCCCATAAGCTCCTATATATTCCCATAAGCTCCTATATATTCCCATAAGCTCCTATATATTCCCATAAGCTCCTATATATTCCCATAAGCTCCTATATATTCCCATAAGCTCCTAATATTCCCATAAGCTCCTAATATTCCCAAAAGGTCTCGTTCGCAAATGATATAACGCTTGGGGGGGGGGGGTCTAGGATTTTGTGACATTTTGTAACAGGGGATGGAGGGGGGTCTGTGAAATTGTGACGTCACAAAAAAATAATAATTATCTATGAGGGAATCCAAAATTTGGTTGAATTTTCTGCCAATTCTCAACTTGAAATTTTGAAAATTGACCGTTATGAAATCGGCGTTGGACAATTCAGGAGAAAAAGAAGATAAAGCTATTGAAATTATGTCTATCGATCAGCATCTGAATGCCTTATTGGAAAATGTAAAAGAATGATTGTCTCCGAAAATAACGAAAGAAAAATAAATCAGTAATTTGAGGTGTTTTAATTTATTTTAACTTGTGACGTGGCATAAGGGGGGGGGTGAAACATGTGTGACACTTTGTCAAAAGGGGGGATGGGGGGGGTCTAAAATGTCGTTTTTTGCGTTACGTCATTTACGAACGAGCCCTAAGCTCCTACATATTCCCATTAGCTCCTACATATTCCCATAAGCTCCCAGATATTCCCATAAGCTCCCACATATTCCCTTAAATTCTCACATATTCCCATAAGCTCTCACATATTTTCATAAGCTCTTAATATTCTCATAAGCTTCTACATATTCCCATAAGCACCTAATGTTCCCATAAGCTCCTACATATTCCCATAAGCTCTCAGATATTCCCATAAGCTCCCACATATTCCCATAAGCTCCAACATATTCCCATAAGCTCCTACATATTCCCTTAAGCTTCTAATATTCCCATAAGCTTCTACATAATCCCATAAGCTCCCACATATTCCCATTTTCTCTATCTCTCTTTCTCCTTATTTCGCTCTCTCTCTCTCTCTCTCTCTCTCTCTCTCTCTCTCTGTATATATATATATATATATATATATATATATATATATATATATATATATATATATATATATATATATATATATATATAATCTTTCATTATAAATTGTGTCAAAAAAGAAAAATAGTTTAACAACGAAAATTATATTTCAGCTTTCATAAGAATCCGCAAATTTAGAATGCGATAAGGTTCATGTAAGCCATTCTAAAATCTATGGTGCTCCTTATTAGCACAGGCGGCGTGCACATAGAAACTGCGTAGTACTTTTAACATGATAATTTTTTTTCGCATCATTAATAAATAGTTTGATTTTATTGGAAAAATAGTAAACGTTATAAATCGTTATTCTTTACTCAAACTATATTTATTTTTAACAAAATAATGATTATGCACAATGAAATGTATTTTACATAAAAAACAGTTTCCAAGTAATTACTATGCAATGCACTGAATCATGGGCGTCGCTAGGAATTTTTCCGGGGGGGGGGGGGGCAAATAACAACTTTATGACATTTTTGTTAAATGTAAGGGGGGGGGAGCAAATGCCCCTCTCTTATATGACATTTTTTCAAAATGTAGGGGGGAGCAAATGCCCCTCTCTTATATGACATTTTTCAAAATGTAGGGGGAAACAAATGCCCCTCTCTTATATGACATTTTTCAAAATGTAGGGGGGAGCAAATGCCCCTCTCTTATATGACATTTTTTCAAAATGTAGGGGGAGCAAATGCCCCTCTCTTATATGACATTTTTCAAAATGTAGGGGGGAGCAAATGCCCCTCTCTTATATGACATTTTTTCAAAATGTAGGGGGGGAGCAAATGCCCCTCTCTTATATGACATTTTTTCAAAATGTAGGGGGGGAGCAAATGCCCCTCTCTTATATGACATTTTTTCAAAATGTAGGGGGAGCAAATGCCCCTCTCTTATATGACATTTTTCAAAATGTAGGGGGAGCAAATGCCCCTCTCTTATATGACATTTTTTCAAAATGTAGGGGGGAGCAAATGCCCCTCTCTTATATGACATTTTTTCAAAATGTAGGGGGAGCAAATGCCCCTCTCTTATATGACATTTTTTCAAAATGTAGGGGGGAGCAAATGCCCCTCTCTTATATGACATTTTTTCAAAATGTAGGGGGAGCAAATGCCCCTCTCTTATATGACATTTTTTCAAAATGTAGGGGGGGAGCAAATGCCCCTCTCTTATATGACATTTTTTCAAAATGTAGGGGGGGAGCAAATGCCCCTCTCTTATATGACATTTTTTCAAAATGTAGGGGGGGAGCAAATGCCCCTCTCTTATATGACATTTTTTCAAAATGTAGGGGGGGAGCAAATGCCCCTCTCTTATATGACATTTTTTCAAAATGTAGGGGGGGAGCAAATGCCATCCCTTGCCCCCCATGCACTGAATACAGAATATGGAAACCTGTCAGTTACAGTGTAACCACCTACAGCTAAATCATTTTTTAAAATACTGTAATGGATGGTGCCAGAAAGAATGATATGTAATGTTCTCCGCAACATCACATTTTAAAAGTACAAGACCCCCATTAAAATCACTATCTACAAGTGTGTTTATTTTTTTGTTTTGTGGAATCACCCTGCGATCTATGTGTTGGTTAAGTGTAAATAAACTTTAAAAATTTGCTCAAGTAAAAAGTAGGAAAGCCCCACGCATTACACGCACCATTGGTACCATGCCAAGCCTGCTTTTGGTCTCTATGATTTGCATGCATAGTCTAGTGAAGTCTAGTCTATACAGCAGGGTGACTTATACATTATCTACATACTGCCAAAGAAATTAATCCTGCTTTTCAATATCTTGTTAACTCTGAACATTGCAACGCTAACTGTTGCAATCTGGTACAAATCTCAGGTGTGCAGCAGGCCCGTAGCCAGGTCAAAGTAAGCAGGGAGGCACCAATACCAAGCAAGGGGGCACCTTTACTTTTTCTTTATTTTTCCTCTCTTTCTTCTTTTAAGCGCCCCCTCCCCCCAGTGCCGCCCCCCCCCCTGGCTACGGGGCTGGTGTGCAGGTTGTCACTGTTAGAAGTTTGATGCTAAAGTCTTAGAGTTTGCTGTTCCTGTCATCATCAGGTCTATTTGCTGTTCCTGTCCTCATCAGGTCTATTTGCTGTTCCTGTCCTCATCAGGTCTATTTGCTGTTCCTGTCATCATCAGGTCTATTTGCTGTTCCTGTCCTCATCAGGTCTATTTGCTGTTCCTGTCCTCATCAGGTCTATGTCATCAGTGAAATGTAGTTTATTAACAACTCTTACACCAAAGTTTATGGTACAGTGGGTATTCTGTTAACGAACTTAATCCGTTCCACAATTATGTTCGCTATCCGAATCGTTCGTTAACCGATCATCGATTTACCATATATGTTAATGGAAATTCGATTAATACGTTCTGGAGATCCTAAAAATTAAATTAAAAAAAAAATTGTCATGTACAAGAATAATTTCTTAGTAAGTTTATTTATTACAAATATGATACACACATATAGTCTTGCTTATTAATCTGTTCTTTTTTCTTTTATTTGGGCGTTAAAGAACATGTCCGATGTCGGTTGTTTTTCTCTCTCCTTCAGGACTTTCAGGAAATGATTGATAGCAATGTCGTTGTAGAGATCA
>JAGDYQ010000005.1:3209961-3319223 GCA_021962125.1 Bulinus truncatus | reverse complement strand
TTTGCAATTTGATATTGCGTTGTTGATTTTTTTTTTCCTTTTATAGTCCTAGACTTTCATGCCAAATTTTATTGAAATTGAATAACATTTAGAGGTCGCTCATCGAGACTGAAGTTTATAGTATCTTCTTTAGTGTCATGAATTCTTATAATATAAACATTAAATTAATCATTATCTAAAAATCAACATTAAACATTAATTACAGCGAATTAGACATGTTGAAATGTTAAGTAACATAAAATCCAATGATATGCAACAGTTACTGCTTGTTTATTCAAGTATACATTGTATTATAAACATAAAGAATACACTTTACTAATGATCGTCAGTTCAACGCTTCTTAAATAACTTCAGTGTACTTTTCTTCAAATTTGGCACTCTCTTTCTGTGCTCTTCTACAACTTGCAGCAATCTCTGCATTTTAGATTCCGTTTTAGTGATTGACTTATTAAATGATGACATCAGTGCAACTGACCACTCGGTTGCATCATTGACGCCTTAAAGGAATCAACAATACACTTAGCTTCAGCAAATGACAGCAATAGATCCCAGGATACTGGGTCAACTTCATCGATGCTGGTACCAATACCGACTGAAACGCATTGGGGCATGATGATGTACCTACAAAGTGATACAGCTAGTGCAATTCTTCAATTTAAACACTCGATCCGTCCAGTCATCGCCAATCTCCAGTATCACTTCGGAAACTTTTTTCAGAGCAACAACGCAAGAAAAAGCAACTCTGGACTTACTATACACCAAAGATGGTTTCAAATTTCATTTTCGCAGCATCATGATACCGTTTGGTATATGACAGAATTTCGTGAGCTCTGCTTGAATAACAATAGATCCTTAAACGGAGCATCACGACTCACAGGACATGAGATCCAGGCTTTGACGTAAATGTGAGTCGCAAACAAGCAGAATTGTTGCAAAATCTTTAGCTCTGAATGTGTGAGCTAGAACTGATTTCTAAACAAGTAGATCTTGAAGCAGTATATCACTTTCGCCATCCAGCAATCCATATGGCAAGCGCCTGGCGCATGAAAGTGGTACTGTTGGTTGCTTACACTGACGCCTTATATTAACAAGCAGGTTTGTAAACTTCACGTGGTATGTAACTTGAGGCACTTGAAAGTCTGGTAGAAATGACACAACACTGTGTTTGTGTTCCACAATAAACGGATCGTCTAGTCTCGAATCCTCTAGCGGACTATACAGTTGCTGATCAACCTTAGGCCAAAAGCGTTTGATACGTTTGAAAAGTGGAATGTTATGGCTGTTTGTGGAGCCATAGAGAAAAAACAACTCCAATGATCAGTTCATGCACATGATGTCGGCAGGCAAAATGTAACAGCTCCTCTTGCAAAATATCCCCTTAGTAACACCAGTGTTGACGGATATTGTGTCAAAACACATACCAATAATTTCATCAGATACCTCACAAAGTCTTAACAGTTGTATTGTTGCATTGGCTTGCGCCTTACCAGCACGGTTGGTGTTTTAGCTAAACCTAAAATCTTCTCAACTACTTTCCCCGTTAAAACTACAGTTAATCTGTCTACGTGTGACTGCAGCTTTAGATAATCTGTAGTTTCCTCCATTATCTTTCCGTCCCAGTGAATGACCAATGGGCATTTACTTCTAAATTTGAAATTTCTTCGTCTGGTATCGAACCCTCTGACAGAAGCTTCTTGTAGTAAACAGGAATCTCAATTTCAAAATCGTCGTCATCTTTACCTTCATCCTCACTTTCGCTGTTGTTTGTAGACCAAGTAGTAACAGCAGCCTTCAGATGTCTCCTTTCGTCTTCAACTACTCTTTGATTCTCTTAGACTGCTCTTCTTTATAAAAATCGTTAACAGTTATCTTAATGCTTTCGAATATTGTCTTCTTCAGTACCTTGTGATTTTAGAAAACCATCTTCATAGCATGACCCAAGGTCAGTAAGACATTACTAGGCAGACACGAATCCGTTTGTCCAATCAACCAAACTTCAGTTATACGTCTTGTCAATACAATTTGTGAATTACCAATTGATGTGGATGCCATATCAATTCAATAATTTGTAGTTAATCAAAAACTACTTTATTATCCAGCAAACTTGAATAATAAAATTAATTATAATCTAAAATTCAAATACCACGGTATACTTTTAATTTTACAATGAACTAAAATTGTATTAGGCCTGTAGTAAAAGTAAGCAAGCTACACATCAGAACTGCCTGCATTATCTCATATAGTGAAACTTCGGGTCGCTTGAGCGACCTCTAAAAGTGGTCATTTTTTTTTCCAAAAAGTTTAGTTTTTCTTGATTTGCTTTCCAAAAGGAAAAAAAAAATGAACCACAATGCATTAGAATCGGAGAAAATTATTTGTTTACCATGCAATGATGAATCACCCTAACAGTATATATATATATATATATATATATATATATATATATATATATATATATACCAAAATATAAGTAAATACGGGAATGGCGGGAAAACTTTTTTTTAAAACGCTGGCTAAAATGGATTCCTAAATTCAACAGCAGACGGATGTAAAGTTTCTATGAAATATGTAAATGAGATGGGCCCTCGTCTGGGTGGGTAGCGAGAGTGTGAGTGTGTTACAGCTATGTGGAGAGTACGGCTGTGTTACAGCTATGTGGTGAGTACGGCTGTGTTACAGCTATGTGGTGAGTACGGCTGTGTTACAGCTATGTGGTGAGTACGGCTGTGTTACAGCTATGTGGTGAGTACGGTTGTGTTACAGCTATGTGGTGAGTACGGCTGTGTTACAGCTATGTGGTGAGTACGGCTGTGTTACAGCTATGTGGTGAGTATGGCTGTGTTACAGCTATATGGTGAGTACGGCTGTGTTACAGCTATGTGGTGAGTACGGCTGTGTTACAGCTATGTGGTGAGTATGGCTGTGTTACAGTTATGTGGTGAGTATGGCTGTGTTATAGCTAAGTGGTGAGTATGGCTGTGTTACAGTTATGTGGTGAGTATGGCTGTGCTACAGCTATGTGGTGAGCATGGCTGTGCTACAGCTTTGTGGTGAGTATGGCTGTGTTACAGCTAAGTGGTTAGTGGCTTTGTTACAGCTAAGTGGTGAACTGACTTTAAGACGGTCGCCTTTGACGCCACATCTTGACGGGGTCAAGTGGTAAGAGCTCTGGGCAACTACTCAATACATGTATGTAGTTCGATTCTCGGTATTGAACAGACTTCTTCCAACTCAAAGATGTAAACAATGAAAAAGGTTTCCGGTGTTGGATAAAAAAAAAACAGAAGTCTGATACTAAAAATAAGCTGAGAATCACATAGGACTCATGCACTTGTCCGGTTTTATTTTCCGGGTCAGTTTTGTGACGAGACACCTAGTGCTTGAAATAAAAAGAAGTATGATAAGCTGTCGTCCTTGACATTAACATGAAACCAGGACAAGTGACACATTCTTACACATTACATGTCGTATGAGCGAGTTTTTTTTTATTTATTTCTGGGCAGACATTATATGCACAGGTTTGATAAAAATAGAATGTCTAGCTTTAAATGTGTAAATAATACACGACTTCCTTCAAAGGTGCACAGGTGGACAGTAACAGAACTGACTGCCCTAAGCCACACAGACACAAAAGAAAGTTCAGGTGCAACATACAAACAACAGTTATATGTTTGTGTACAACATACAAACAACATTTATATGTTTGTGTAAAACATACAAACAACAGTTATATGTTTGTGTACAACGGGACAACATACAAAACAATAGTTATATGTTTGTGTACAACATACAAACAGCAGATGGACGCTCCAGTTAAACAAACAAATAATGAATTGGTTTAACTAACAACATAAACAAACATATAGGGACATCCGAAACTATCAACCGCGATCATTTGGGGATGCTACACACACATAAAAACCATAATTTCTCAACAGACAAAAATAAAAACGTGTGTGCCATTTAATACTTTTGTGTACGCGCGCGCATATTGCTTTCTTAATTTCCCCCGTGTTCTTGATAATTTATATTCATCAGAAAATAAATGCTGACATGTAGACAGGTAAAAATTACAGTTAGGTTTACTGACATCCTTTTTGAGTTTTTGTTTTATGGTGCTGCGTTTTTTTGGTGTTTTTTTTAAAAACAGTTAAATATATTAGAAATGAAGATACGATGGATTCTTATATCGCTCGGAACATGAAAAAAAAAATTTTCTCACACACGCATTGGCGTTACCAACAAATTCTGAGCGTTGCGGGGACATACAGATACGGTCAAACCTGACCCCTTTATCCGAGTACCATTCTTCAGGCTGTTTGAACCTGGCCGTGTATTTAGTTCAATACACATTAAATATATGCCAACTCTTATAAAAACTGTATCTATTTGATTTTTTTATCTAGGCCTTCTATTTTCTTCTAATGATAAGGTTGATAGGTAATAAAGATGGTGATGATTCATTTTAGGCACTGGAAGGCATTACCGTCAATAAAATGAAATATTATAACATCAACAACGACAGCAACAAAAAACAGCAGCAGCAACAACAACAACAGCAGCAGCAACAACAGCAACAACAACACCAGCAACAGTAACAACAACAACAGCAGCAGCAACAACAGCAACAACAACACCAGCAACAGTAACAACAACAACAGCAGTAGCAACAACAGCAACAACAACAACAACAGCAACAACAACAACAACAGCAGCAGCAGCAACAACAACAACAGCAGCAGTAACAACAACAACAAAAGCAACAACTTTATCAATAACAGCAGCAACAACAACAGCAACATAAACATCAACAACAACAGCAGCAGCAACAACAACATCAACAGCAACAACAGCAGCAAATGCAACTCGTCATGTTTGCGACTGACAGTAACAAAACAAGTTTGAATACACTGGACAACGCTGTGCACTGTTTGTTTACTCATCTAAACAGCTTTTTACCACCCTGACACACACATGTGCATGCTTTTTAAACCAACGTCAATTGAGACGATAAGTGCGCAAGTTCCAATGACGTCATTTTAAAATGCGTTTTATTTAATAGCAGTATCTTATAGCTCAATACACTGTAGATACTAGATACTACTTAGATCCCCCCCCCAGAATAATACAATACTTTGCACAACTTCGGTAAGGCATTTCATTTCTTTCAAGTTATCTAGAAATGATTTCTCATGGAGCTTCTTTCATACATCTGTTTCAATTCGAATCAAAGTACAAACAAATGGATCATGTTAGGCCTATGTCTATTTTCTGTTTTACGGCTTGCAATTTGCTGGGCTAAACATTTCATCAATCAGACCAATAACTGCTGTCTCTGTACGGGCAGGCCAAACATTACCGCCTGACTGCAATCAATCCAATTAGTTCTGATGGAGAAGGGCTGGGGGGGGGATAACTTATCTGGAGCTACTTCTGTAACTGAACACCGTGTGCCATATTTAATCAAACGCGCCCAGCACACGTACTGTAATTGCAACCAGGGGTGAACATTTAAAGAAGGACGTGGCTCCGGATACGGCTAACGTACTCCGTATTTTTTTTCCGGGGTACGGATATAGATGTGCGCATGTGCGGCAGACGGACCGCATTTTATTGCATAATTTTTTTTTGTTTTCGGGGCTAGGGCTAGGGTTAGGGTGAGGAATAGGGTTAGGGATAGGGTTAGGGTTAGGAGTAATATCTTTAGCCGGACCCCGAAAAAAAAAATTCGCGGTCCGGCTATCGCGCATGCGTACATCTACAGCCGTAAAAAAATAAAGTCCGTCTAGACTGCTAGAGCGCATGCGCACATCTATCACGTACCCCGGAAAAAAAATACGGAGTACTTTAGCCGTATCCGGAGCCACTGCGTTTAAAGAAATATATAGGCCTACTTGTATACATGGGCGTCGCTAGGAATTTTTCCGGGGGGGGGGGCAAAAATTTTCCAAGGGGGGGGGGGCAAATAACAACTTTATGACATTTTTTTTAAATGTAAGGAGGGGGAGCAAATGCCCCCCTCTTATATGACATTTTTTCAAAATGTAGTGGAGGGCAAATGCCCCCCCCCCATGAATACGCCCATGCTTGTATATCGGAATGGTTTACGTAATTTACAGAAAGATTGTGTATTTAGTTTTCAGTCATCGAGACGATTAGTCCACAGGTTTATCGTGTTGACGCCTGTCGTAGAAACGGTATAAACGAAGAGGGAAAAAAAAATTGTAATTGTACACTTTGTGCGCTTGTACACCGCCCCGCACGATGCCTCTGATGGTGAAATTATTTTATCTATTGATGCTACGACCACCAATTTTTCGTGGTGGCCCCCACTCTTACGTCCTGGCCGTATGGTGGGTGACTGGAGTCACAACCAAGGCGCCACTGAGTGAGCCAAAACAAATTGATGTACACCGAACGCCCTCCCCCCCCCCACCCCCACCCCCGCCAAAAAGAAATTTACATGCATGTAGACAAAATTGATAAAGAGTGGTCAGCTGACGTGATAAACAACAGAAGCAAAAAAAACACGAACAAAGATTCCACCCCCCCACACCCTCTTTACCCCCCTTTTTTTGACTCACCTATGATGGAAATAGGTTTCCTTGCAAACCGGAACCGGCCACGTAGACCCATGTATTTACTCCGGCAGCCGGCTGACCAGAGGCGAATGACGTACTCCAGGCCGAAGAACACCACCAGGACTATCTCCTACACAGAACGAGAAAATACAAATATGTAATAACAAGACGGTCTTCTTGCATCTCACAATTCAATTGTATTGTGATTTTTATCCTTGTCCTAATTAAACGTCGTGTAACAAAAAGTCGTTATGCGTACTAGTGATAAACTGATATGAAAATGAAAATTTGCTTTGAATCAGGTGAGGTAGGTTTTTATAGACTTCAAAATTGTTTACAAATGCATGTACTGGATATTTAAATTCTCACGGACAGACAAAATTCATCTTCCCCCTAAGCTGTTGGCGATGTCTCGATAGTCTTTAGCTTTAGATGTCATGATGGTAATTAGATTAAGGTGTGATTTTAAGCTATGCAAAGACCCTCATTTTAGAAGGAAAGAGAGAGAGAGAGCCAGAGAAAGTAAAAGACAGAAGAAGTCAGAGACAGAAAGAGAGAGATGAGAAAGAGAGAGAGAGAGAGATAGGGGGAAAGAGAAAGCGAAAAGGGGAGATAAGAGAGAGAAAGAAAAAGACAGAAAAAGAAAGAGAGAGACAGAAAGAAAGAGAGAGATAGAGATAAGAGAGAAAGAAAAAGACAGAAGTCAGAGACAGAAAGAGAGAGATGAGAAAAAGAGAGAGAGAGAGAGAGAGAGAGAGAGAGAGAGAGAAAGACAGAAAAAGAAAGAGACAGACAGATAGAGAGAGAGAGCGAAAGATACATAAGCTCTTACCATCCAAAATAGTGTTTGGTTGGCAAAGTTGGTGTACTGCTCAATGGTGGACAAAACACTGAAGATAAGACAGATCAACACCATCATGAATCTGTGGAGACGAAATACAGACATTAGAAACATTTCAAAATGAGTAAATATTACACCAAATCTCATGTTTTTTGAGGGCACTATACAAAGATATTTTCGGGGCCAAAAGCAAAAACGTTGACAAGGCCGCCGATTATAAATCATTTTAACACGGGGCCCCTCATAAGTGTTCACAGGTCCTTTATTTTAGCAGGCTCTAAACAATGTTGGCCTGTTAACAAGATAGGCAAGTTAACAATGTTGGCCTGTTAACAATGCTGGCATGTTAACAGCGTTGGCCTGTTAACAATGTTGTTTTTGTTAGTGGTTCATTTTTTTTTCCTGAAAATTCCTTGGCCCTCACCGAAGATCAAACCCGAAACCCTCATGTTGACAGTCAAAGCGCTTTATCGTACAACCCCTCAATCGAATTCGAAACTCTATTGCATAGCAGCTTTTGTGCATTTCCTTACAAGTATACAAACAATCCAATATCTTCACTAGCTTATCTGATTGTCTTTTGGTTTTTCAGAAGCTTTTTAAAAACATAGCTAGTTTAAGACTTGGACCGTCACTCAGTAAAAGAGGATTTAAAAATTAAATCCACTACAGCTATACTCAAAAAAAATATGAGATGATAAACCATAAAACATCATCGACGTAAACAGTTGAAAATAAATCTTTGTTTAGCTAGAAACTTAATAGGAAACAATAAGGACCGTTCGTAGGACTATGGGTAGCCATCAGCCTGGGACAGAGATATTTGAGGAAACTTGCCAAAATCAGCTGTCGAGAACATGGAACATGAATAATACAATAATGAAGGAGCGGTGGTGGTGGGGGGGCGCTTGAAAACTGGGGATGGGGGGGTGGCAGTGCCACCGAGAGGAGGCAAATGCCCAGGGACCCGGCGAATTTTAGGGGCCCGGACTGAGCGGGCCAATCAACTTTTAAAAATATTATTAGCAGCACCGGGGGGGACGTGACAGCCCTGCCCAGGGGCCCGAAATCTCTGTCGTTGGGCCTGGGGGAGGGTGGGGCTAGGCGGTAGAGTAGTTTGTCTATCCATTAGAGCGGTCAGTAAATTAAAAACCATTACAGATACCGAGTACACCGAATGTAAAACTAATAATGTTTAGTTTTTTTATTTCTTCAATTAAACAAAAGTGAAAAAGAAAGACATATTCTGCCAGGAATATTTCAGGAAATTGCAGACTATTCGTTTGATTATTCTATCAATAATATCCTTTTTCTTAAGGTCATCAATTCTGAAAACTTCCGAATATAGTATCAGTCAATTCTGACAACCTTTTATGTTATTCTCGGCACATCGATATGGCGGCACGCAGACAACAATATGGCGGCACGCAGACACCAATATGGCGGCACGCAGACACCCATACAGCTCACCTACAAGCAAACGAAAAAATGGGGTTAAAGTATCGATTAGTCATCGAACTCCCGCAGCGGTAAAACTTGATGATAAGAGGGTCGAACACGGAGAGTTTAACGTTCGGAATCGTAGTCGATATTTGGTCGTTTATTATTTAATTCTGCAAGTAGCACGGTGTTTGTCATTTGTAATGATACCTTGTGGTCTTCTGGAGAGGAATGTGACATTGACATGCCATTTATTTATAGTTACAGACTGAAGTCTTGTAGCTGCTGTTGACGAATGTGGCATTGACATGTCATTTATAGTTACAGACTGAAGTCTGGTAGCTGCTGTGGACGAATGTGACTTATACATGACAGTTGTCATTGAAAGAAAAATCCGGAGTCAAGCAATCTGCCGAGGAGAAAGTGTGACGTAAACATTGGTTATTTATAGTAACAGCATAAAGTCTTGAACGAAATGGTGAGGAATGTAACAGAAGTGACATGTGTCATTTAGAATAACGGAGTCATGTGTCTTGTGTCATGTTTTGATTAGCCTGGCCGTCCTGAGTGTTACGTCACGACAGTTCTGACACCGGGTGAAAGAAGGAATGTTGTTCCTACATTGATACGTTATTTATCTGGCTCGTAGCATCGCATACATTTCTACAGACACATGCATGCATCCATGTAGCTTAACTTGGCAGCTTGTCTCCAGTCGCTGCCATGTGTGAAGCAGTAGCATCGGGGTATCTTATTTTCAGCTGTGTCTCCCGTCCCCGATTTCATTGAAACTTGCTACACCTCTGAATGTGGGCTCAATCAAGCTACATTATGTTACGTGTGCTGTATATATATAATATCGTATCAAACGTGTATTGTTTTATTCGTAATGAAGACACCAATCAAATCAGACAAACGGACAGACCACTAGTTAATTGGACAGAACGCAAAACTTGTATTGAAATACAAAAACCAGTTTTCTACGCAAAAGCTAGAACCAGCGCAGGCGGGGTGAGGGATTTCTCCCTATCACATTATATTATTCAAGAGACACTACTCTTCCGGGTGAGAGGGGGGGAGAAGATCATTAGATCCGGCCCTTGGATAATCAGTTTCCTGTACAGTATTATTATTATAAGCTGGGGTAAAGATGACCAGGAAGATCTGTCAGCATTCTGTTGGAGAGTATGATCTGACTTAGTGTAACGCTACACACACACACACATTTAGGTCAATGGTGGTAGGTACCAGGCAACCCCGTAGCGTGAAAATTCTACAGCAGGGGTCAGGCATTCTAGAGCAGGAGTCAGGCATTCTACAGCAGGGGACAGGCATTCTACAGCAGGGGCCAGGCATTCTACAGCAGGGGGCCAGGCATTCTACAGCAGGGGGGCCAGGCATTCTACAGCAGGGGGCCAGGCATTCTACAGCAGGGGGCCAGGCATTCTACAGCAGGGAGCCAGACATTCTACAGCGGGAGCCAGGCCAATAGCAGGGTTGGCCAGAAAATAAATGTTATTAAATAACAAACAAGCAGCAAACAAGCAGAGGGGGGCCAGACAAAACGCAGGGAGCCCGCCCCCAGACCCCCCCGCCGCATGCTACGGGCCTGGTACCAGGTGTGTCCTTATGCGACCCCCTAGTGCCGTGTACGGTCCTTCGATGAGTTCTGGGCAGCTCCCAGTTAGTCTGTTTTGTTGTTGTTTTTCTTGGTTTTTTTAATTGATTTTTTTAAAATAAATATTCTTAAAATTAATATAGTGCGTCCGTTCATGGTAATTTTGTACTCAATAGAAAATCTGAATGAGGCTATCATTGACTTTGTGAGTGACCGCCCGTGGTATATACGCGTTAGACGGACACAATTCCATACACAATGATGTGTATATAAAGATCAACTGACATTATCTTTAATACAAAATAATTTGCCTATAAGGACGCTCTGTCCAGACCGGTCGTTACATTCGCTTGACCACACGCTCAGACATACACGTGCGTCGCCTTCAAAGTCCTGGGCCATAATCTTAATTGACTTCCTGTTTAGTGACCCCCCGTGACCTTTTGGTCTTTTTTATGCGTTTAACTCACGCATTCCATTTAAAGAGATACGGGCTTCAAACGAAAAAATAAAGTTTTTAACTTCCTGTTTTTTTGGCCAGATTTTTTTGTTGATGTGTTGGTTGACCTAAACAAGTACTCCACTGTGTTGGTTGACCTAAAGAAGTACTGCACTGTGTTGGTTGACCTAAACAAGTACTCCACTGTGTTGGTTGACCTAAACAAGTACTCCACTGTGTTGGTTGACCTAAACAAGTACTGCACTGTGTTGGTTGACCTAAACAGGTACTCCACACTCGTGAAACTTAAAATCAATGAAATGGTCGTCATGTACCGACACACTTTTGTCTTGATACTAGTGACATATTCACATTGTACAATCATCAGCCCCTAATGCACTTTAGGCCAACAGCCTTTCAAATCTATTTTGATCATAGACAGGTGAAAATGAATGCATAAATACAAACTGTATTCGTTTCGCTTCATTGAATTACAAAACAAGGACTTAGATATAGGTTGCGTCACAAGGCATTAGGTATAGTTGCGTCACAAGGCATTAGATAAAGGTTGCGTCACAAGGCATTAGAAATAGGTTGCGTCACAAGGCATTAGAAATAGGTTGCGTCACAAGGCGTTAGAAATAGGTTTCGTCACAAGGCGTTTGTTATAGGTTGCGTCACAAGGCCTTATAAACAGGTTGCGTCACAAGGCCTTAGAAATGAGTACCGTAATGAAGCACTATAACTACATTACATATTAATGCCTCCAGCATTATTTGTCTGTCATGCCACAGTTAAGTCTGTCATGCCACAGTTAAGCGTGTCATGCCACAGTTAAGTCTGTCATGCCGCAGTTAAGTCTGTCATGCCACAGTTAAGTCTGTAATGCCAAAGCTGTTACACTTGTTTACATCTTCGCGAGGTTTAATTTATAATTGGCACACTTTGGTATTTAAAAAAAATTACTCTCTGTAAAATCCTCGTCAAATGTATCATCCTCCATACCGGACCTAATAGTACGATAGTTCCATATCAGTAGAATTATAATTTTAATTTCTGGGGATTATTAGGGGCGGGGAGTTGAGCATTATTTATTAATGCGCCATTGAAATAGTGAAAGTGGATTTTTTTGTTAATTTATTTTTTTTACACGTGAAAATGTTGTTTATTTATGTATGGTATAGGGTCAGGGGTTAGACATGAGCTGCTCCAAACTAAAGAAAGAAAAACAAAAAAGGAGAAATTTAAAAATGAAGAAAAGAACTTCGGGATGAGCGGTGGCTAGACGCAACAACAACAGCAACAACAACAACAACACGGCCATAATGGAGGAAATTGCAGCCGTCCCAAGATAACGAGGTTAGGCATCAGGTTATTAACATTCCTGAGCCAGAACACCTCTTACATCATCATACACCAGGGACGTCTACAGTGACATATGACAAGGTCATCACAGTATTATGTATGTGGCGGTTGTCGGTCTGTTTGTCTGTGTTTATAAAGTGGGGCATTCATTGCACGGAGCGACGTACGTGGAGCGCATTTTAAAATATCGCCCCCCTCCCCTTAGCTTGCCCCCTCACTTCCTCCCCCTTGAAGCGAACCCCCCCCCCCACACCTTCAGTACCATCACACAATCTTATTAACATCCAGCGCCACTGGTAAACATAAATATTATTTTATGTTTACGGTGTGCCGACATTTTCATGCAAACAGAAAGGAATATAGAGAGTCAGAGAGAGAGAGAGAGAGAGAGAACGTTGTCCTTTTGATACAGAGAGAGGTCGAGTCATGATGTGGTGTAATAGATAGCAGAGAAAAATGAAGTCGAAAAAAAAACATAAACCGTTTCAAAAACGAAAAAATTAAACAATAAAAAAAAGAATTGTAAGGAAAAAAAAATTAATGATATAACTAACTCAAATTCTTCTTTCATTTTTCTTTTTTCTTTTATTAATAATATAAATAAATAATAATTAAACGTTACTAGACTATAGCACGACTGTATAGAGCGGAAAATGTTACAATGAATAACGAAACAAATTGCTAAAAAGAAAGAAGGATGAAAAAGGAAATGTTAAGTCGTCAACAAAAAGTGAATCCTGGCCTGGCATGATTACTTTGACGGCCCCGACTGCAGGGACGATTTTGTGAGCCCCCCCCCGACACCCCATCCAAAGTCGCCGAAAAAGGGCCCAATCATTTACAAAATATTTTTAGGGGGCCCCATTTGTCATTGTCCGTCGGGTGGGGTACCATCAGTTTTACTCAATTTTGTTTTTATTATTACCGTTAGGATATAAAATTCGAAGATTTTACTGCGCAGTGTGTGCCTCCTGTACGGAGTATGAGGCGGTGGAAGGGGGGAGGGGAGGGGGTAAGGGTGTGGGGGTAGGGGCTATAATTGATGCCTAGTCAATCTTTAGGGGGAAAAAATATGTATCAAAAATTTCAGCCTTTAGCAGGTAATGAATTGATACTCATAAATGACGTCAGTCGCTTTGAAAAAAATGTTCCAACAGGATCGCCGCAACCCAAACACATGTCAATGACCCTCCCCCTAGCCCGTTGGGGCCCATTTCTGTTAGATGCCCCTTTCACACTGGGGCCCCTTTTACCATCAGATAATCTGCTATAAAAAATGCCTTAGCCAATGATGTGTGCATGCGATCATTATGGGCCCCATTTCGTGTAGATTTCAGGGGGGTGCCTGCTACCAATGCACCAAGGGGCCCTGCAAACAACTCACCAAGGAGGGATCCTTAGAAACGACGCACACACATAAAGGTGACCGAAAATGAAAAACATAAAATTCGGCAACCAAAAGATAGACAAGGGGGTGACACCATGAGTTGCCCCGAAATTTCACACATATTAAATTCAGCGCTCGACCAACGAAGGCTGAGACTGCTACTGCATTCATTCGACACGACAGTTTTCTAATCAAGAATCTTGATAAAAAATATAAAAGAAAGAAAGATAGCAATAAAAACAAAAAAAAGTTTAAACTGACTCATTTACTAAAAGCCACGATGTTACTGTGGTATGGGGGAAATCTGACAGATTTAACGGAAGTGACCTTCTCTTGTAGAACTTATGACCAAACACTATCTGGATGTTTTCTGCCGTTTTTGTTGTTTTTCTGTGTTTTACTTGGTGATAGAAATGTTTACAGTCACAACTCTCATATGGGTTTGTTTTTTATGGGGGGGGGGGGGGGGGGGTCAAGAGCGTGATTACCCGACTATAAACAAAACATTTATTTATGGCATTATTAATTACCGCAAGTACTGATTAGTAATTTATTCCCCGTCTGGGTTTTTTTTTTTAATCAGTTGGTTTGAACAAATTGTTTAAAACCCCCAACCGCAACGATATAGACAGTTGTGTCTGTTAAACTCTGCAAATGCACATGTTTATAATGAAAGGGTCGGGTCACTTGAGGTCATTGAACCCGGTCCAGTACTGTGGACGTGACATGTGTAGTGTGCAGCACAGATATATGGAGGGTTGACAACTTAAGGGCGTACACATGTGTACTGAAGTTAAAGTAGTAGAACGCACAATGTGATTTCTTGTGTAGTGGTGGTCTTCACACATTTTTATCAACTTACCATCAGTATTTCCCCCAAAGTGTGCTACTGGGGGTTTAAGCCCTGCACCGGGGGTTAAGTTCATCGGGTGAAATTGCAAGGCAGAAGCGAAAACAATGAAATGAGGGGTGGGGGGAACCATAACCGTAAAAAATAATGTATGCAAATGTATTTTACTCGGGCCGCTCATGATTAAGAAAATAGGGGGGGGGGGTACAGTGGAGTACTCAGATGTCGAAAGTTTGGGTAGCAACTGACCTATGTAAGATAAATGCAAGCCCCCTGTGGCGTATGAAATGTGTTAAGTTGATGTGTGACGATGGAAGAAAACGAGAAACGGAATACGAATTTAATCAATGTTTCATCGACTTAAAATGGCCTGCAGAGCCAAAAGGAAGAGGAAGGAGAAGAAAAATTTTTGCTGTTCGGCGTATAGCGATTTTTTTTCGTGTGAGGTCAAACACAGTGAGATGTCTTGCGTGGTATTTCACTGGAGTGAGCGTGTTTAGATCAAGTGCTCACTGGTAGACTTATTTACAAAACTTTTTTTATGGCCTGTTAAATGATTGTTAGTTAACCAAATATCTACAGACAGACTGACTTAAAACACCACAGCCAGCCAGACAGGCAGACAGACAAAAATGAAGATGATGATAGATTGACAGACAGAAATAAAGACAGACGGACAGATGGACGGACGGATAAATGGACGGATGGATTGTTAGTTAACCAAATATCTACAGACAGACAGACTTTAAACACCACAGCCGGCCAGACAGGCAGACAGATAAAAATGAAGATGATGATAGATTGACAGACAGAAATAAAGACAAATGGACGGACGGACGGATAAATGAACGGATGGGTGGATGGCTTGGAAAGATGGATTGGATCTATGGATGGAGTCAACACTGAACCATTTAACTTGAGTTTTCCAAATGAAATGCTTCCACTCAGGGCTATAACCAAAAAATTTTAAATAGGAGTAGAACACTGAAATGAAGTGGATATTGAAAAATCCCAGACAACGTTAATTGGTAATTTTTTTTTAATTGTTTTAAAAATAAATCCCAGACCGTGTTGCAGATGATTCATCGGCGTAGACTTCAAGACGATGATGGACTGATATTAAGTTTTCTTTTTCGTGAGATTCACCTAAAAGTTTTCATTAACCTTTCAGCGAGATACAGCCACGGATGTAACACTTTACTTCTGGCAGTGTTTTTTTTTTTAACAGGCGTTTTACGGATCTCGGGGTCTGGACGGGGGGGGGGAGGGGTGTGTGTTGTTTGCCGGGTGGGTGTGTCGCGGCAATCAGCAAATGTTTAGAAAGTTGTGATACTGATGGACACGATGTACCCGTGTTTAAATCACGTGACCAGACTAATTCCATTGCGGTGCATCTTTTTTTAGTTTCACATTATAATTGTTTGCTGAATTCTTCTTATGGAGCGTTCGCTCCAAAAAAAATGTATATATATATATATATATATATATATATATATATATATATATATATATATATCCCTGGTCTTTTTATAGATTTTAACGGGAGCCATCGCTGCCTCTTCCTCTATCTCTCTCTCTCCTTGCGCCACCCACTTCACCTCTCTGGTGTTTCTCAAAGCTGTAGGCCTCCTCATTAGTCAATTGCGTGCGTTTCGTTAAAACTTTGATTGAGACTTTCCAGGCTTGAACGCAGACAGTTTATTGCACGGTGTGTTGACATACGGCAGGGCGAAAACTTTCTTTTCCCGATGAATGCATTTAAAGACACCGTTGGGAAACACCTTGTTTTTTTTTTGTTTGTTTGTTGTTGTTTTTTTTTGGGGGGGGGGAGGGGGGAGGGGGCGTTTCCAGGAAATCTGGGGCCCCCGACAAACTAAGTCGACAGTTGGTCATTGGCTGACCTACTTTTGCCTCATTAAGTAAGCTCCCGATGTAGCCCCCTGACAAGTGTAGGCGACGGCCTTGAACCGCTAGTTAAATGCCCCCCGTAAATAGGAACCATTTAAAAACGCTTCTCTGAAATTAGTAAAGTACATTTTAACTAAGTTTACAGTAAAGCTATCTTGGAGGGGAATTTCATATCATTATAATACAACGCCATGTAATGATTTCTTTGTCCATGTTTATGTCAAACTGTAGTGGGGACCTGAGTATGAAAGTGAATCGTTCGGTAACATAAGTGAATTATGTGTGAATCAATGCTACCTATCTGCAGCGATGCCTTAAGCTCTGGCAGTGCATGCAGCAACTTGCTGTCCATTGATTCCATTCGCCCAACCAGTGGGCCCTGCAGCCCCGTAGCGTGAAAATTCTACAGCAAGGGGGGGGGGTCAGGCATTCTACAGCAGGGGGCCAGGCCAATAGCATAGGGAGGGGGGGCCAAGAAATAAATGTTACTAAGTAGAGCAAACAAGCAGAGGGGGGCTAGACAAAACGCAATGGGGGGGGCGGCCACCCCGTACGCTACGGGCCTGGGGCCCTGTGAACAGTAAACTCTACATCCCCCACAATATTTTTGTTTTCATTTGTTTACAAAATCGTATCCTAGCAACTTAATGTGGGCTCCCCATTTCATGCCGGCCGTCATGAATCTATACTGACCACGTCATGAATCTATACTGACCACGTCATGAATCTACACAGACCACGTCATGAATCTATACTGACCACGTCATGAAACTACACTGACCACGTCATGAATCTACACTGACCACGTCATGAATCTACACTGACCACGTCATGAATCTATACTGACCACGTCATGAAACTACACTGACCACGTCATGAATCTACACTGACCACGTCATGAATCTACACTGACCACGTCATGAATCTATACTGACCACGTCATGAATCTATACTGACCACGTCATGAATCTATACTGACCACGTCATGAATCTACACTGACCACGTCATGAATCTATACTGGCCAAGTCATGAATCTATACTGGCCACGTCATGAATCTACACTGGCCACGTCATGAATCTACACTGGCCACGTCATGAATCTATACTGACCACGTCATGAATCTACACTGACCACGTCCTCCAATGTTTGTGTATGTATCTGCACTCTTGTGTGTGAGATTGATTCATGTGTCTATTTCAATACGTTTATTTTTAGTGTTATAATTAAGCCGCGCATGTTTTATATATATATATATATATATATATATATATATATATATATATATATATATATATTGAAATGCACTTAAAATATTAAGTAACAAACCGGTCTGCGATTGGTGCTAAAAAACATGAAATGTGTTCTCAGTGTATTATTTAAAACTTGTAGATCGTGTTGAGTAAAACATGACCTCATTATTTTCGTTCTTTGCCAATTATCCTTGTATACATTTTTAATAGTCGCAATCTCTGTATAAAATGTAGCATTGTTACATCCTTTTGAGTTAATTATTGTGAAAGAATCGTGCACAGTGCACACGTTAACTTCATTTCGCTTAACTATTATATATAATAATACTCATTTCCAGTGTGCGTTAAATCAAAAGTAAAGAATAAATACAACAGTATTCCAGTTTAAAATACAATCATAAAAAAAATCGGATCTGCCCGAAACCAAAAATAACCTAGCCTACTACCGATCAAGCCTAAGGGAATATAACTCTATGCAAAGGTTTTGCAGGGTACAGCTAGTACATAGATATGTGTGATGATTCCTGTGAGGGTGAGATGAAATTTCTTAGATCGTACTATTGGGGCTGTTTTTATGATGCTCTTCTTTCATTCCCCCACCATAGCCGATAGTGCAACGATCATGGAGGCAACACGGGAGATATAGCGGGGGGGGGCTTTAACCATGACCTGAAGTTGCCCTCAACCGGAGATCAAACAAGTGACCCTCAGGTCGACAGTCGAGCGCTTTACAACACGACCACCCTAATACTTACAGCGGTCTTATTTTTCAACTTTAGCCTATTGCTTTCTTCTGTCGTGGGGGGGGGGCGGGGGTGTGAACAGGGAGAAATGGGTTGGGGGTGACACCTCAGAAATAAATCTGAAAATACATTTTTTTCTTGATGTTTAGAGAAATGGAGACGTTTCCCTGTTTAAATTCCGGTGGAAAAATCTTCCATTCCAAATCACCCCCCTCCTCCCCCAGACACCCTAGATGTTCATTTCAGCGTAATCATTGCTCCCGTCGCTTCGATAATTAAATCACCACATGACGTAATGGATCCAGCCTAATAGTTTAATGCGCCATTACTTTGATGACGTCATTAGGTGTGCACGCGTCACTCAGGGGCCATTAGCCGGTGTGAAAAGTCAGACTCGACCGGTCACATCTCATTGACTATAAAATAAGATTTTTAACTACTCTCATGAACTGAAAAAAAAAAAGTCATTTTGGCCCCATACGAAAGGCTATAAAATCGGATTGACCATTAGCAGATGCCTGGTTTAAAACCAAAAAATTATATTGTCGATTAATGTGCCGGATATGTATAACCGCACGTGTGTGCATCAGAACCAGTGTCAGATCTACCCTGGCAAATGTAAAATGCTTATCTCAGTCTGTTTAGTAGAAACTCCTCAGCCCTTTGTGGGGGGGGGGGGGGGGTTGTGGGACTAGCACAACGACCAGCCGCCTTTACGTCCCGTGCTTAAAGTCATGGTACCCGTTTAAAGCGAAGTGGACTTGAGAGATTTTTTTAAACCTGGAAAGATTCCCCATGGTTGTCGCTGAGGATCAAACCCTAGGCTCTCAGGTCCAGTCGAGCGCTCTACACCTCTCGACCATCCGTTCCTCTAACCTACTATTGCGGTATTTATAAAAGTTTATTGACAACAGAGTTTTGCTTTCACACGCAGAAAAAAAAAGATAAATTTATCATTAGTTTATTAATTTACTGAGATCAGTATCCACAGTATGGGAACGGCCGCCAATATTTAGAACCTTCTTTTATTAACAGTCCTGTTTACTTGTGCCCCCTGACAAATATTGCTGCACAGATACGTGTAGAGCTAAACACTACCTGAATGTTCAATAATTGTACACAGTACTTAATATGTTGGACTAAACAAAAAATAAAAGAAATAGTAATCCGCATTTAATCTAACATCAAAATGTGCTTAAAGATCTGACATGTGCATTTTTTTTAAAGTCCTGAGCTGAACGCCCGGATCAAAAATACATTTTACTTGACATATATAACGTGGACTTATTGGAGTGGTCCCCGAAATACCCTTATAAATCATGATTCCTCTTTCTACGATTCACTAACGCGCATAAAAGATCTAATTGCATTCAAATAGTATTTTCATCAGACGTGGACATAGCATTTACGGTTCGATGCACCTGGTCGAGAGATAGTGACAACTGAGTGGGTTTAGACCTATGACTCTAGGCTACTAGCGTTTGACCCAGACGAGGGGCGTGGGTTCGGTCGACCTGATTGTCTCCCCCTTAAAACCGTAACTGTAAAATAAAACAACAATCTTAGTATATATATATATATATATATATATATATATATATATATATATATATATATATAACACAACTTCAAGACGCATGACTATTTATAGATTGTGGAATTCCCGAATACGTCACAGACGACACATCGCGTTTTTTCGCTCTGGTTAGGTCAAAGTTCAACTTTTGCATTCCATGAATTTTCTCCGAAGATGTCAGCCTGTTATTTTGTTTGATTGATTATTTAAAAATAAAATTACAGTAATTATATTGATTGATAAGGCGGCGAACTTTACGCCGCCGGATGACTAGTAATAATGATTGAACTTCAAGAGGTTTTACTCACACAGTAAAATGGTAGATAAAACACTTCCATCCGGTCGGCCTCTCCAGGAAGTTGTACACCTTGACCTGCAGGGATGTGTTCATGCTCTTCTTCTTAATCCTGACAGTGAAGGCGTCGTCGAGGAGCCTGCGCGCGGGGCCCATGATCAGCCTCTGCTCGGCGTCCTCGAGGTCGGCGTCTCCACCCCCCGTCGGGGGCCCGCCGCTGCCGCTCCCACCGCCGGCCATGGTCTCCGACGCGGCGAACGACGGCCGTCCGTACCCGCCTGACGCTGCGGTGTGCCACGTGCTCCCGGGCGCCGAGGCCGGGCCCATGGGGTCGGGCGAGTACGCGGGCGGGTCCGACATCGGGGACGGGGTGGCGGCAGTGTTCGTCATCGCTGAGGTGTCCAGCCTCAGGCACTTGCTGGTCATTTCGTTATGGTTGATTGGGGACAGCCCAAACTTTTTGGAGTCGCAGCCAGAGGCGTCCCGTTCAGGGGCGCTATCAATAGGTTTCCGAGTATCCGGCACTATGAAAGTGCAGGCGATCTCCGGATCTCCGAAGTCGGCAGGTACGGTCCGCTTCCTCAACCCCACACCGCCGCTGTTGTCTTTCCTGGAGTTGTCGCTCCTGTCAGCTGAAAAGCTATCCGATAGTTTGGTGTTCAGGGCGAACATCTCCATGGTGAACTCATTCACCTGCGTCAAATATCAAACGCTGGCTAGATTCATAATAATCCTTTGTTTACCGCAGATATCATGGTGGTAGGAAATGTTATGACAAACATTGGTAAATAGTTTCTAATCAGTGAGTCACATGGCAGACGACAGATCTGCGACTGCTTGTCGTTTGGTTACATCATGTAGTCGTCTGCTGAAATTATTTTCAAGTACGACGTAATCCTTTTGGAGCGCGATCTGCAAAGAGAAATCAATAAAAAATTCAAGACAGCTTCAATAGTTTGACAATTATGTCTCGATAGAAAGAAAACATTAACACATACAAAAATAATGTGTAATAAATTTATCTATGATATTTCATTCTCAAATTTAATACATGCAATAATTAAGACAATATTTTATTATAAATATACATTAATATATAACAGTGTTATAGTAAGAGAAATTCAAATAATTATATATTTAATAAACTGTTTAGCTCAGGAAGCTTACACTTCATTTATTCCAATTAACGTGTTGATAAAACAGAACAATCACACATCCACAGAGCACATAGTTTCACAAATTAGGCTCTAAACAGTTCAACTACTGTCAGGCTAATTGAAGAATCTAAACAATTCAACTACTGTCATGCTAATTGAAGGCATCTCAGCTAGTCTACTGTCTGGCTAATTGAAGTTAGCTCAGCTAGTCTACTGTCTGGCTAATTGAAGTTAGCTCAGCTAGTCTACTGTCTGGCTAATTGAAGTTAGCTCAGCTAGTCTACTGTCTGGCTAATTGAAGTTAGCTCAGCTAGTCTACTGTCTGGCTAATTGAAGTTATCTCAGCTAGTCTACTGTCTGGCTAATTGAAGTTAGCTCAGCTAGTCTACTGTCTGGCTAATTGAAGGTATCTCAGCTAGTCGACTGTCTGGCTAATTGAAGTGATCTCAGCTAGTCTACTGTCTGGCTAATTGAAGTGATCTCAGCTAGTCGACTGTCTGGCTAATTGAAGTGATCTCAGCTAGTCTACTGTCTGGCTAATTGAAGTGATCTCAGCTAGTCTACTGTCTGGCTAATTGAAGTGATCTCAGCTAGTCTACTGTCTGGCTAATTGAAGTGATCTCAGCTAGTCTACTGTCTGGCTAATTGAAGTGATCTCAGCTAGTCTACTGTCTGGCTAATTGAAGTGATCTCAGCTAGTCTACTGTCTGGCTAATTGAAGTGATCTCAGCTAGTCTACTGTCTGGCTAATTGAAGTGATCTCAGCTAGTCTACTGTCTGGCTAATTGAAGTGATCTCAGTTAGTCTACTGTCTGGCTAATTGAAGTGATCTCAGCTAGTCGACTGTCAGGCTAATTGAAGTTATCTCAGCTAGTCACCTACCACTTTATAATCTATGACTGCTAACAAGATCAATACAGGCAGACTTAAAGGTGTACCCTGTCTTGTTATACCCCAATAGAATGACTCCACGGTCCAATGGACAGTATCGATTATTTCCCGTCTCATTTTCACATTCAAAGACAGGCCCACTGGCCGACATTGTAAATATTCATTGTTTTTTTAAATTTAAGTATTAAACAATAATAGCAGTGGGGGGGGGGGGTAAAGGTCGGCTTGGGTCCCGGGCATAGAAAAAAACATTTGGCCCCCATAGAAAAAAAACAGAGTTAAATAAATTAAGTGAAAAGTGTAAATTGACGTTTCTGTGTGCCCCCCCCCCATTAAATCCGCTTCTGATAACCACCAATGGTGATTGAATGCGGCTCTTGTATTAGTTTTGTGCTCTCCGCCCCCCCCCAATAAGTCGGATAACTCTCAGTATTATTTACTAAATCCTAATTAGCTTACTCGAGTGGTGGCCCTTGAAAGCTTTTTTTTTTTCTAAAATATAAAATACTTTTCTCCGAACTCAAAGCTTGCCTACCCTGGAATATAAAATGAGCGATGTATATTTACTGTAAACTCTTAAAAAAAAAATTGACAGTGACTATCCGAAAAACCGGGCAGCATTCAACCCCCCCCCCATACACATTTCATTGGACCACTGTTTACTTATGCCCTTAACACAGATACTATCGATGGAGCCACCGGGAACAGCAGAAATGAGCTGTGGACTACATGCTGAAAAAAAAAACAAAAAAAAAATGGCAGGCTGCCTGATGCCACCGTTTGGGGGAGGGGGGGGGGCTTAAAAAAAGTTTGAACTGATTCTAACGTTTAAAATGTTCTATGCAAAAATACAAAACTATAGTCTGTAAAAGTACAGTGTATAAAACTATAACATTTAGAGTACGGAATACACAACCATCGCCTATTGTACAGAAAAGACACTTATAACAAATATTGTTCTGAATACAAAACTATAATCTGAAATTATACGGAATACAAAACTATAACCTGTATTTTACAGAATACAAAACTATAACCTGTATTTTACAGAATACAAAAACTATAATCTGAAATCATACAGAATACAAAACTATAACCTGTATTTTACAGATAACAAAAAACTATAACCTGTATTTTACAGAATACAAAACTACTGTATTGCACATAGTACAAACTACAACCGGTATTGTACAGAATAAAAAACCGTTACTTCATAGAGACATTACCACAAAAAAAAAATTCAACTTAACAATATGTCAGCTTAGAAAACAAAGAAAGTAACGAAACCACTCGGTGCTACTTCTCAGTACTAAATTATGACGTGTACGAGTTGACAAAGGAAATGTCAACATACCCTAGCAATACAACCCTGTCCATCCAGACCGGTCAACCCTCTCATCCGCCGGACGTCAGGCTAACACACCCACATAAATATATTCGGTGCGTCTGTCCGACTTCCTGGATAGGATCATTTCGAGTGTTGACCCCGGGGTGGGGGGGGGGGGGGGAGGATGTCGCCTCTACCGTAATCTGTGCCGCACATTTAGACCATGCTCAACGCGACTTTATTAATTATAGACGATCGGACAATCCCGAGTTTTGGTGGGTAGGAAGCGATGAGCCATATATTTTTTTTTTGTTTTAAACTGTTCAATTGAAACGGTCATGTCGATCAACAAAAATAGTCTAGTCTAGTCTAGTCTAGTCTATTACAAAAGAAAAAAAACCGACGCAGATAAAAAGTACAAAGGCGAGACTACCAATTAGATAATGTCATTTTTGTCATTGGACTAATTCTGTTATTCGTTTCACTGTCTGTCGCCATGGTGATCGCATGTCAACAATTCTCTGTCTGCCTGTAGTTTGTCGTTTGTGTCTGTTTTCAAAGCGGTTTTTTTTTCCTTTTTTACTACGTTATTTAATCTTCATGTATTTACTCAGCTTTATATCCGCTTTATGCACAAGTCTTTAAACAAATGCACGTCATCGAAATACGAAATTTTTTAACAATTCAAAAATAAATTTATTCATTACGTTTTATCACCATTCCGCGAAGTAAGCTGTCCTAATAATATTCATCGATTGTACATTTGATTACGAGTCAGTCCACACATATGTCAGAAGCCTCTGCCAAAAAAAAAAAAAGTGGGGTCTTAAATTTCAAGATGGCGGCATGCGACGCCCCCTCACAAAAATCAATCACTATTTCATTGATTTATTTGAAATTCATTGTAATTAAGCCCAAATTTGTTATTAATGTGATTGTAATATGATAGAATCCCTGCTTGAAATGGGGGTCGTACAAGCACACTGTATAACTAATTCTAATATTTATATAACCATAACTTATATAACCATAACTTATATAACCATAACTTATACAACCATTACTTATACAACCATAACTTATATAACCATAACTTATATAACCATAACTTATACAACCATAACTTATATAACCATAACTTATACAACCATAACTTATACAACCATAACTTATACAACCATAACTTATACAACCATAACTTATACAACCATAACTTACAAAACCATAACTTATATAATTAACGTTCATCTTGGATTAGGGCCCTCGGTGTGTGGGTGGGGGTTGGGGGTTCAACAGGTGAGCATGCCTTTACGCCCCTGCCCTTAATTTCTCCGTCGTGTATATTATCTATCTATAAAATGAAAATAGGAGTTAGTGTGTATGTGTGTGTGTGTGTGCGTGTGATCTGATGGGCCCAAGTCGGAGGAGCTTTTCAGGGGGGGCCGAAGATTAGAAGACGGCAGCCCTGGAATGGTTTATCTCTTCTCTCTTCGGAAATACATTTTTGTTGTTGTTGTTTTAAATTCTCTATCCCGAGTTACTTCGCCTGCGGTGCAAATAAATATTCCTGGACAGACTCCAGTTGTCTCCCCTGCTATCAACACTCAATGATGATATCCAAAGGCAGTAATCGTAAAAATAATAAAAACGTTTTTGTATTGCGTATCGATCTGGGCCAGACACCCTTTTTCTCCCCGATACAATCAATGGATCGAATCGTTCAGCACAATTCAATCACACCGTGCGCAACACAGAAATAAACTGAGGCTGGTAACGAATCGCCTCCTACCCCCCCCCTCTCCCCTCCCCCGACTCCACTTCCCCGATCCGCGTCCCCCCCCCCCCCGGCTACAATTTTGTACATGATTAACCGTTGGACTAACTTGAACGCCGAGATCGAATTGCCCCCCCCCCTCTAGCAGACAATAACAATGGAACAAGGAGTAAAATGGAAAACAGAGGGAAATGAAATAATAATACAAATATTATAACTGCGAGGGCAGGGTTGGGGGGGGGGAGCTGAATGTATGAGGGTATAGCTACTGCAGATGTAAGAGAAAGTGGAACAGTATTGTGAAGTAGATGCTGGATATGGCAGAATGTCCACACAAAGAAAATGGCGGGGGAGGGCGGGGCGGGGGGGGAGTTAAATACCTACAAATTCTCGTCTTTATTTTTTTTTTACCGAGGAGGGCTACGCGACCTATACAAAATAGTAAAAAACTGGTGATATAGGGATAGAACAGAATAGAAAATTATCGATTATTTAACCATGAAAATCAAACCCCAGTGTAAGGAATCGGAGAATTCTTTTTTGAATTAACTGAATGTTTGCGCTAAAATGAGCTGCATATATATTTTTTTTGTTTTAAATTTCTGAATCCATTCCTAGTCAATATATATAGAGTACCCCCAAGTTTATATGCATATACTCCTAGATCATTAATCGAATCTCATTAATCGAATCTCATTGCAAAGTCTACATTGGATTGGCCCTAGGGGAAGGGCTGTTTTAACGCTTGTGAGTTAAGAGGAAGCAAGAATATACGGACTACTTTAATAATGGGTAACTGACATTCTATTCTGTAGAGTGTATGTATGTGCGGTAGGGATTCCCTCTTACACGTACATATGAAGAAGGGCTTCTGTTACGCCCCTGCCTTGAGATCGTTTGTTACCAAGTCCCCCAGGTCTACGTTTCGGTATGCCCGACCAACAGTGCGTTATTTATTCTTTATTCGTCCTAGCATCATTGTCACATATTTAACAAGCAATCTATGTCTATGGTGCCTGGTTCATTCTAGAGGTCTAAGCCTATAATAGCATATGTGTCATATTTTGATGCATTTGCAAACGATATACAGTCGATTCCGCTCAATTGGGACACATCGGGACCGAGGCTTTTTGTCCCAATTAAGCGGCTGTCCCAATTAAGCGGTGTCCCAATTAAGCGGAATCCACTGTATATGTCTATGGTGCGTTGTTCGTTCAAGAGTTCTAAGCTTAGAACAGCACATGTGTCACATTTTGATGTATTTGCTAGAGTTGCACTGTCCAAGTCAAGATCTTGGTTCTTTCTTCTGATCCCGAGGTCCACCACGGTGTCAAGCAACCATGGGCGTATTCAGGAGGGGGAGGGGCAAAATGTCATATGAGAGGGTGGCATTTGCTCCCCCCCCCCTTTACATTTAAAAAATGTCATAATGTTGTTATTTGCCCCCCCCCCTGGAAAAATTCCTAGCGACGCCCATGCAAGCAACCCCGACTTGTTCTATGGGAATATCCCCCAAGGCAATCACTCACCCGATCGCTCGGCCATTAATGTCTCATCAGCCTGAACCTGTGACTCTCAATTCTGTTAGTAGCGGTGTTGGAATTCATAAATTAACAGAGGCGTTTCCTCTCATCATTAATGAAAAAAAAAGTACACATATAACAAAATACAATGCCATACTTATTACGGCGGATTGTCTATCGATGGTACGATTACAAAAATTTTTAAACAATTCCAAAATATAGAACTACCCGTTTGGAACGCTCTTAAATTGGCTATGCTAGAGCCTATCGCGGACTGTATTAATCCGGTATGCCCCTCATTTCAGACTGAAGCACAGCACTAGTCTACTGGGCTATGGCGTTGATTTTTAAATTTATACCCATTCATGTCAACACTCAAACCATCTTGGTCCGGCCGGCTCGCCAGTCAAATTTAAGAGCCCAATGTGGCCCGCGACTCAAAAAATTAGCCCACCCCCCTGGATTAGAGTCTAATAAATCGAATAAAAAATTGGGATGTTGAGTGGACTGTCTCTGATTCAAATTCCGATATGTCGTCGAAGAGTGGGGCGAAATGTTTCCATTGGCGAAAGCCGACGACGGATATTATCAGATGTGCTGTGCTGCTCAATATTTATTGGGACTAGTTGGACATAAATCACAGTATAGAACCTTCAGTCTACAACCGATATAAATAACTCAAAGTAACTGAAGCAATCTACGGCAGTCACTGCACGTTTACTGTTTCTCTTCCTGTGTAGACGTGGGACGGGAGCCGGGGGTCAAATATAGGTCGAGTTCTCGATGTCCCTAAGTCTACCCAGCTTTAAGTAAGATACATGGCAGTTCTTGGGGGGTGGGGGGGATAAAGGCGGCTGGACACTGACTGGGCCAGGGGGTACACAATCCCAAACATCAAACCGAGGCTACAGAAACAGGGAAAACTCAATCAAATTCGTATTGCTCCGTAGGCCCGTATAGGTTTCATGACGGTACCGTGACTTTAGTTTATACTTTCCTACGATGATAACATTTAAAAAAGGACAAGTAGTGAACCATGATTAAATAAAACAAACAAAAAAAAAATGGGCATCCGCAGGTGTTTAACATCTGGTGTGCACGATGACGTCAGAGCACATTCTGCCGCCTGAGTGCTCGGTGGTGAGTTCAGCTGACGATAATCCAGCACAAGTGTAGTACTTGCTCGTGAGTTTCAGCAGACAATAGTATAGCACAAATGTAACACTTGCTCGTGAGTTTCAGCAGACAATAGTATAGCGCAAATGTAACACTTGCTCGTGAGTTTCAGCAGACAATAGTATAGCGCAAATGTAACACTTGCTCGTGAGTTTCAGCAGACAATAGTATAGCACAAATGTAACACTCGCTCGTGAGTTTAGCAGACAATAGTATAGCACAAATGTAACACTTGCTCGTGAGTTTAGCAGACTAATTATCAAATTAATCATTAAAAAAAACAAGCAATAATCTTTTTTTCCCTTTAGTGAATGTCATAATCTTTAAAATAGAATGTGTCGCCCGGACGTGAACAGGTTCCGGTCTAGGAAAGTTAAATGCAGGGCAGCAGATACATATAAATAAAGGGAAACAGATACATATAAATACATAGTAGAAGAAACATATAACGCAGTGGCTACAGCCAACGCGCATGCGCTCTAGCGCTCTAGACGGACTTTTTTTTTTTTTTGGATTCCGAATTTTTTTTTTCGGGGTCCAGCTATAGATATTGTTCCTATCCCTAACGATATCCCTAACTCTAACCCTAACCCTATCCCTAACTCTAATCCTATCCCTAGCCCTAAAAAAAAATTATCCGTCTAGAGCGCTAGAGCGCTGCGCTTTGCTGTAACCGTAGCCAATTCGAACATATAAATACAGGGTAGCAGATACATATAAATACAGGGTAGCAGAAACAAATAAATACAGGGTAGCAGAAACATATAAATACAGGGTAGCAGAAACATATAAATATCGCGTAGCTCAAACATTTTTATAAGAAAACTTTTGAAAATATATTATTTCTAATTTTCCCAAAGAAGAGCAGGATAAAAAAAAAAACTTCAGAAAACACATTTCTTGGTCATTTTTTAAATGCTTGCGTACAGAGAACAGTAAGTATATTGGATTCTATTTTAACTCATCTAGCAATCCCACACACACAGTGAAATACACAGCGGAAAGATCAAAGTTAGGGGGGGAAAATGCAGTCAACCCTACTGTGTAGTGGTGGATCGTGTCATACAGATGTTACTCCTTCCAAGATTAACGATGCATTAACAGCCATCCATAGTTATGAATAAAGAAGTGTTGAATAAAATATTCGACTTTGTACGATAAAAGTGGGCGAAATGTCCCCCATTGGCGAAAGCCGACGGTTATTTTTTTTTTTTTACGCCGCCATTGCCAGCATGGTAGGGTGTAGTGTGCCTACCACACCAACATTGTTGGCGGCGCTGATGCACGTCTGCCATGCCTACAGAGCGGCGGGGTGAGTGTGCCCGCTATCATCTGCAGGGATGGCAGAAAGATGGGTTTTAATCCTTGCCCAAACCGGCCAGACCAGCAGGGTGTGTGTACTGCCGGTCGGCCAGAATGGCAAGGAAAGGGGTTTTTCCTGCCACTCGGACAGAGGGGAGGGTGTAGTGTGCCTGTACCCTCATCCGGAAATGGCAAGCTGCGCAGGTGTGCTTGAGTGGGACGGAGTGGAAGGGTGTTGTGTGCCGACCACATCCGTCACCACCGCAAGCTGTGAATACTGCGGTCTCGGATAGTCCTCATTGACCACAGTACCACCACCCTCGCAAGTAATGGGTTTTTTTTCCTGACTAGAGAACCCCTATGATCCATCCCCCGTGGATCATGGTATGTCTCTCAGACCAGGAAGGAGAGATCACAAAACATTCCAAATTATTTTGTGATACTCTCCGACGGTTATATAGAAAATAATGGTAATAAAGCGTGGGTCATAATACAGTAAATCCTAATATGCAATTTAGAAAGTGGTATAACATGGTTATGAATTTTATAACAAAATCCCCCAGTTTTTATTAATAAAAAAACAACCACAAAAGCCAAATACATAAAAACGATCAAGTTTGAATACATGTTAAATATGTATGAAAGACTTCAAAATGTTACTAGCTTTACCCTGCAAAACCTTTGCATAGAGTTATATCCCCTTAGGCTTGAGCGGTAGGCTAGTTTATTTTTTTGGTTTCGGGCAGATCCGATTTTTTTCCATTATTGTATTTTAAACTGGAATACTGTTGTATTAATTCTTTACTTTCTATTTAACGCAGAGCCCAAAATCGATATTATTTTATTAGATACTTTGTAATAGCCTAAGTTTTATACAATATTAATTGATTCACACTATTTCTTCCGTTCCATTCACTTTCTATTGAATGAGCGACATAATTTTTAATTAGTTAGCCTTTGTTAAGATAACCCAGTGCAGGGTTTACGTATACGTTGTACAAGCTATAGCCTAGGGCCCCCTCTCTCTTAGGGGCCCACAAAAACTGTCCCATTGAGCAATTGTCATATATACTTAAACATTTTGCACTAATATATCTGGACTAACCCTAACCCAAGGGGCCCCATATATCAATTAGCTTAGGGCCTTCCCAGATCTAAATCCAGCCCTGAGATAACCCCATAAAAAGAAACAGCAATTGAAGTTTTTTTTTTATTGAGATAAGAGGAGATTTGAATATATTAAGCATCACACAGCGTCGTTAACAAAAGCCCCTTGAAACATGTGAACATCCTTAACAAAAGCCCCTTGAAACATGTGGACATCATTAACAAAAGCCCCTTGAAACATGTGGACATCCTTAACAAAAGCCCCTTGAAACATGTGAACATCCTTAACAAAAGCCCCTTGAAACATGTGGACATCATTAACAAAAGCCCCTTGAAACATGTGGACATCCTTAACAAAAGCCCCTTGAAACATGTGGACATCCTTAACAAAAGCCCCTTGAAACATGTGGACATCCTTAACAAAAGCCCCTTGAAACATGTGGACATCCTTAACAAAAGCCCCTTGAAACATGTGGACATCCTTAACAAAAGCCCCTTGAAACATGTGGACATCCTTAACAAAAGCCCCTTGAAACATGTGGACATCCTTAACAAAGCCCCTTGAAACATGTGGACATCCTTAACAAAAGCCCCTTGAAACATGTGGACATCATTAACAAAAGCCCCTTGAAACATGTGGACATCCTTAACAAAAGCCCCTTGAAACATGTGGACATCCTTAACAAAAGCCCCTTGAAACATGTGGACATCCTTAACAAAAGCCCCTTGAAACATGTGGACATCCTTAACAAAAGCCCCTTGAAACATGTGGACATCCTTAACAAAAGCCCCTTGAAACATGTGGACATCCTTAACAAAAGCCCCTTGAAACATGTGGACATCCTTAACAAAAGCCCCTTGAAACATGTGGACATCCTTAACAAAAGCCCCTTGAAACATGTGGACATCCGATTCAAATCATGAAAGAGAAGTGTTTCTCAAACTTTTAGAGATTGCGACCCCCACTACGAAAACTGTTCGGTTGTCGTGACCCACTCGCAAAGAAAGAAATAGGGGTAGGAGAAGTACAAGATACAATTAAGTGTATAAAATCTTTATTACGTTACCAGTAAAAAAAAAAAATATTGCCGACTCAACTTTTAATCAGCTCACGACCCACGCGCGGACCGCGGCGAACACTTTGAGAACCACTGAAGTAGAAAGAACGTGCTGTAGTGCGGACCACTGGACAAGAAACAGTTTGAAGGTGTTAAGACCTTTCGTGAGATATCTAGGTGTGAGTACATATCTCATGAGATATCTGGGTGTGAGTACATATCTCATTAGATATCTGGGTTGGCAAAATAATTCTGTACATGTCTCACCTTTATAAACAAAAAAGATTTGTATTAAAATGTAGAGAATCAGCCAACAAAGCCTGGTAAATATACAAAACAAGAGACAGACTTCTAGATGGTTAGACAGACATACAAAAAGATTGTGAAACAGATGGGTATATGAATAGATGGGGAGAAGGATGTATCAACATGTAGCTTGAACTTTGATGGACAGACTCACGACAGACTGACGGACAGACGTATGGATTAGGGGGTTGTCGGTTTTTAAAAACCGGCGGCGAAAACCGGTTTTTTGACGAAAGTCGAAGCATTCGACAACCGGTTTTTTTGGCTTTAAAAGCCGTTTTTAGCTTAGAACTTAACAAATTGCAAAAAATTTTTAAACTGTGACTTTCCAATGAACTCCCTCCTCAGTCCGACCTGTGTACATTGGCATTGATAGAAAGTAACTGTTGAGCGATACAAAAGAGAAGGCGTGCCCAAGTGGTTGAGGGGTAACTTGAGGATTGGATGGAGGTGGAGGGGACGGTATATACACATTGAGAGATTTATTGCATCCGTTTCCTCGACCTGGAATGAGGGCTTAATTCAAGTCGTTAACTAATTCCACAAAACAACCGATGTTTTTTTTTAGCGCACGAATTTAGTGTTGACTTGCGGGAAGTATACAACTTGAAACGGGGGGTGGGGGGTATATAATCGGTGCCTCCCTAGCTCATTACTAAACAAAAGACAGAACGGGGCTATTTTTTTTTTCAAGTTGACTAAATTATGTTCGCCATCCAACACATCCACCACCACCGCAAACCCGTCTAACCTAAACAAGGCATGTGGGGAGACAATTGTATGAAGGGAGGGGCGAGGAGTTGAACATTGGAGGAATGTTTTTAAACGGGCACTCGATGTGAGTCCATGGAGGTGCAGGTGTGTTTGTGTACTGTGTCACATATATAGATAACGTTAGAAACTTATACAGAGGATGAGAGAGGGGGGGGGGAGGCAGAAAGTGATTACCATGAGTAGAAAGAGAACCGTAATATCTATAGACTATATATATAAATAAGCTCTATACTGAGGTATACATCACAAAGGCTGATTTCAGAACTGGTCTGTGTGCGGCAAACCAAACCTCTTGTCTTTGACAATATAATATAAATGAAACATGAGAAACAAAGGTCATGATAGAAATGTGTTTAGTTATAAAGCAGTTTAAATGAATATATAGGTACCCAGTAGACAGTAGTAGTATTTTTACTGTCATATGGATTTTTTTTTCTTGTGTTTATTGTTTTACCTAAAAATTGGTTGACTTAATTACATTATCCTTCATTCTTTCTCATACACGTTAATTAAATACTACATACATTGAAAATAACTATTGCTAGAATGCTTAAAATATCTGTTATTTCACTTATTTTAAAGTAAAACCGAAAACCGGTTTTCGCCGGTTTTTAGAGAAATTGACCTTTGACAACCGGTTTTTTCAAAAGTCGGTTTTTGTATAACCCCTAGTATGGATGGTTCATAGGCGTAATGTCAGCCTATAGTTCACTATCACAGCTGAAGGCCTATGGCTCACTATCACAACTGTGGGGCCACATCTCACTATTGTAAATGAAGTCCTAAAATTAACTATAACAAATGCGGGCCCATATTTCACTATCACAGCTGAAGGCCTATGGCTCACTATCACAACTGTGGGGCCACATCTCACTATTGTAAATGAAGTCCTAAAATTAACTATAACAAATGCGGGCCCATATTTCACTATCACAGCTGAAGGCCTAAATCAAAATAACTGTCGTGCATGTTTTTCTTCATTCTGAGACCAATACCTACACATGTATACTATAGTACCTACAGTACCTACAGTACCTACAGTAACTACAGTAAGCTATATTTGAATCAAGAACATATCTTGTATTTATTTGTATTTATTGATTTCTCTTGTCTGCTCAACAATAGCTAAATGGTTATCGAAGTATCAATGCACATCGTTCATCTGCTTTCTCTCTTCTATGCACGTGTTCGTAGTTACAGTCGTCATAAAAAAAAATCAGCTTTCCATTTATGTCTGGATATACTGAAAGCCGCGGTTGAACGAACAGACAGACAACAACAAAAAAAAACATCAGCTGTGAGTCCACATACACACACACACATTAGGGTGATAACAAAAAAAAATATTTTTATGAAACCACTTGCAATCGAGGAACTTTTATGCGTAATTCAAGAATATCAATCGAGGAACTTTTATGCGTAATTCAAGAATATCAATCGAGGAACTTTTATGTGTAATTTAAGAATATCAATTGAGGAACTTTTATGTGTAATTTAAGAATATCAATTGAGGAACTTTTATGTGTAATTTAAGAATATCAATTGAGGAACTTTTATGTGTAATTTAAGAATATCAATTGAGGAACTTTTATGTGTAATTTAAGAATATCAATTGAGGAACTTTTATGTGTAATTTAAGAATATCAATTGAGGAACTTTTATGTGTAATTTAAGAATATCAATTGAGGAACTTTTATGTGTAATTTAAGAATATCAATTGAGGAACTTTTATGTGTGATTTAAGAATATCAATTGAGGAACTTTTATGTGTAATTTAAGAATATCAATTGAGGAACTTTTATGTGTAATTTAAGAATATCAATTGAGGAACTTTTATGTGTAATTTAAGAATATCAATTGAGGAACTTTTATGTGTAATTTAAGAATATCAATTGAGGAACTTTTATGTGTAATTTAAGAATATCAATTGAGGAACTTTTATGTGTAATTTAAGAATATCAATTGAGGAACTTTTATGTGTGATTTAAGAATATCAATTGAGGAACTTTTATGTGTAATTTAAGAATATCAATTGAGGAACTTTTATGTGTAATTTAAGAATATCAATTGAGGAACTTTTATGTGTAATTTAAGAATATCAATTGAGGAACTTTTATGTGTAATTTAAGAATATCAATTGAGGAACTTTTATGTGTAATTTAAGAATATCAATTGCATTTTTGATTTTTTTGAAAAAAGTTCGCCCACCTCCCCCTTTTTCGGAAGAAAAAAGTGAAAAAATATTTTTTTTTCAAAAAAAAAAAGGACAAGTTTTTTTTAGCTTAATTCAAAAGAGTAATAATAATAACTAATCAACTTTTATTAACAAATAAGATACAGATCAGTTAATAATATGTACAGAATGTACAAGAAATGTGTAAAACATATTGTTCATATGAACTTCAGATTCAAAAATTCAAATTTTCTCGATTTCGCCTGAAGTTCCTCCATCAGTTTTACAGCACTTTCTGCATTTTACCCTGATGAGTGAGGTAAACAGTTCATTGAAGGACGCTTTATTGTAGTGTTGCACATGGAATCAAGCATTTGCCCATTCATAGCAGATGAAGTTGCGAGCAGGAGCGAGGATGTTGCGCCACTCTGGTATCAGAAATAATGCTATAATAGTATATATCGCATGTGAGTTCCATCTTGCCTAGTGTAAATTTGGTAGTTTCTTCCAGCTGATGCGAGGCCAACGTGAAGTTGTTTTGTAATGACGATATGCCTGACATAATTCATAAAAGAACTTGAAATCATCTCGCCATCCAGGGTTCTCGCCTGTGCTAACATCATTTGTCACAACAAGGCGGCAATCAACTTGAAGAGTGGCATAGTTTTGCGTTAATTTGTCAATGAAGGAATAGTTGAGTTCTTGTTTGCTCGTTGGTTCTTGAATAAGAAAATTCATGACATGTTTTAGAAGGAGGTCGAGTACATGGTGCTGGCAGTCAATATATTGTGGCTTCTGAAAGCCCTTGCTCAAGACATCACAGTTACGAGTTCCGGGTTTTATTTCGGTTGTCATATTTTCAGCATAACTACTTGATACTCTTCCCCTTGCACTCTTTTACCATCAAACTGGAGACAACAGGGTTCTTTGCTTTGAAGTTTTTGACAATTTTTGGTTTTCATTTTCCGTCCTTCAGAGATTACTCTTTTCCAAACACCCGCCTGACTTGGAACCGGCACATCATGATCCTGTTCAGCAATGGTTGCAAGAACGTCATATGCTTTATGTGTAGAAATGTTGCTTTTCAGTACTAGCAAACCCGCTGTTGTAGTGCTTGCTCTTTGGTATTTCGGTTTGCATTCAGAAGATGACGTGGAAGAATAGGTTGTTGAGTCGGGTGAAGAAGCAGAGGTTTCAGAATCCGAAGATTCTGAGACAGTTGTATGTGTTTGTGTAGGTTGTGAGACAGTTGTATGTGTTTGTGTAGGTTGTGAGACAGTTGTATGTGTTTGTGTAGGCTGTGAGACAATTGTATGTGTTTGTGTAGGTTGCGATTGAGAAGAGCTGGCTTGAGATTGAGTTTTGGATAGTCGGATTCGTTTTCTTGGGTTCTAAAGGGGCTCGTTTGACCATTGAGTAACCAATCTTTCCTCCACTCTTAACTTGCCTCTGGTAGAGCTATTTATCATCCTTGCTTTTCCATTTTTCATTGACGTTGGTGACATCAAATAACTTAGAAAGTGTTGGAGTAAATTTATCAGACGGTTTCTTTTTATTTTTGTCATATAAATCAAACAGACAATTGATTTTCTTTCTGATTAGTGCGCTGGATAATAGTGGAAAGTCTAGAACTTACATCTAGAGCAATTCTATATCCGTAATCATTATTGAACAGAAAAGTGAAGTTTCCAAGAATTTGACGGTTTGTGAGCATCCATGTGAGATTGATTAGCTTTTCAACAGATGGTATTCTTGGATCCCTATTCTGTTTAGAAGATGAGGGTAGATGCCTTGTTTATAAACAAATAGAACAGATGACTGGAATGTGCTTAAAAGCAGTCTAGAAAGTCATGTAAAAATCCAGTGTTAAATTGAAACCGAAAGTCAAACTGCGCGATATGTGAAAACAAAAATGAAAAGGTGGGGGAACTTTTTTCAATTTAAAAAAAAAATAATGTTGCAACTGTCATCTACATACAATTGTTCCTCGAATGTAAGGGGTTTCATGTTGGTTACGAAAAATAGTGAAAATTGTTATCACCCTAACACACATACATACATACACACATGTACACACATACATACATACATACATACATACATACATACATACATACATACATACATACATACATACATACATACACACACACACATACATGTACACACACTTTCATAAACGCACACACTTTCATAAACATACGTACACACACACTTTCATAAACACACACACGCACACACATACATACACACATGCAAACACACATACATACATACACTCACATTGGGCCATATTGACGGGTTTCGACCAGGTCATTGAAGTAAGTATTACATCTATCTGGCGCCATGCCCCACGCCCCTCCCCCCCCCCGTCCCCAACGTTATGACATGCATCAATACGTCATCAGACTTGATTGTCACAACCGAAAACAGGAAGTGGGGGGGGGGGCACATTTGTGCGTCTGTATGTGTGTGAATCTGTGTCAGTGTGTGCATGTGTTTGTGTCAGTGTGTGTGTGTGTGTGTGTGTGTTTGTGTTAGGAAAAAAAAAAGGGGGGGGGGGTAAGAGCTAGAGATTTGATAGTGGCTTGATATTTAATCTGATTGCGTTTGATGGTAGGCTTCCATAGGAAATCGGGTTATGGGCGGGGTGTGGGGGGGGGGACGACATAGAACTGGTGGATTCTGGGGGGGGGGCAGGGCTAGGAGGTACGGGTTTGTCTTAAACTCTATTATAAAAACGAGAAAAATTTTGATTCCAACAAAATGATCTTCCATAGAGATAACAAGAGGTGCTCTTGACTGTACCACAGCCTAAAGCAAGTGGACCAAGGCCCGTCAATGTAGGTTTGGGAAGGGAAGATAGGGGGTTGGGGGGGGGAGGTTTTTTTTTTTGATAGCCGGTTTCTTTTGTTGTTGTTTTAATAACACAATCTTGCCACTAAACTTCAAAAAAACAAAAACAACAAGAAAATTGATCTACAAAAGTTAAAGAGAAGCGAAGCCGTGAATCGCATCGATGGCGCGATAGTCGAAGTAGACTATATATATATATACCTAAGAAAGATAAAAAAAAAAAAAATTATAAACAAAAGCAAAAAAAGTGGCGGACAACTTTATAATGGCGTCTATTCTGGTGGTGGTGCTGGTGGTGTTGGTGGTGGTGGTGGTGGTGTTGTTGGTGTTGGTGGTGGTGGTGCTGGTGGTGCTGGTGGTGGTGGTGCTGGTGGTGCTGGTGGTGGTACTAAATCGATAACTTAAAATGTTTCCTCAGAATATATTGCCCTACCCTTTGTTTCAAACACAGAACACTCCAACTCTATTCGCTGGCGTCATTTCGGGTACCACTTGGGTAGGAGTAGAGGGTGGGGGGGGGGAGGAATTTGGAGGATTATCGGGCACCCACCACCATTTTGTTTGGGTAGTTCGTTGTTGTTTTGTTTGTTTTTTTTTTCACTTTCAATTTTTTTTTAAATGACGTAAATAAATAAATTAACATTTTTCATTCAGAAATGGAAGAAAAATTTTTGAACATTTCTTGTCAATTTCCACTAATTTCGTGAGCTTTCAACGGAAACTCTACCGCAGTTTTCTTTTTTTTTTAAAAAACATTAGTACTTCCCCCCCACCCACCCCCCTCCCACCCTCACAAAACGACGCCTCTGACTTTCTCATACATTGTTTTTTGTTTTTGTTTCGTTTTTGTTTTGGAGCAATAGTATTACAGTTAATTAGATAAGCGTTATAAAACATTGAGCGCGTTCATGATTTTTTTGTGAATTTTGAGAAGCAAGATTTAATAAATAAATTAATGAATCATTGAGGGGGGGGGGGGGAGAAGGAGAATGGTTGCTGGACTCTATCCTTTTTTTAAGGGGAAAGGGGGTATCGCGATAAATAATAACTTGCAATGAATGAAGTGACTGACGGCAATATTGAGATGTCATGGTGACGTGATCACTGCCTCAGAAAGAAGTGAGAGACAATCTTTTCAAAATTCTCTTTAAAAAAAAAAAAAAATTTTATAACAGCAACAGGTTTCATGCAAATATACTCCAGGAAGTAAAAGTTTAATTTTTTGGTAATTTCTGTCTTAGCTCAGAATTATTTCTCATACCCTCCCCACGCCCAGGCCATTCATCATCACTTTCGTCATGTAATATAATATTTTTTGTAATATCGCCCTCTATCTTCCACCAACCCACTCCCCAAACTACCAGATGTATTTAGCTCATTGTCGTTTGATAAAATGTACTTTCATCTCAGCGTTGCTGCAGATGGTTTCATATTATTATTTTTTTTTTTAACAATAATGAAATGACGTCATATAGAAGTCAAACAAGATGGATGGTATGCAGGTGGGCACGCGCGGGAACGCGTCACTTTAGCTTCTGCCGATGACGACAGCTGCTGTGCATGCAAAAAATAAAAAAAAATTATGGATTTTTGTGTGTGTGTGTCTTTTTATGTACACGGCGGTGATGTCAAGGCTTTCACAGCCGGTAAATGACGTCATAAAGCGAATGTAAACATCAAATGGCGCGCCCACTGGAGGGATTACGACACTAAAGTCAATTGAATATTGAAAGAAACTTTTAGCTCAATAAAAAATAAATAAAAGTATGACATTTAATTCAAAGGCATTTCGAAATAATACGATGTTAGATGATTCAGGAAACAAAACGGTGTCGAATTAATGAATTCGGTAATTTAGTAGTTAGTCTCATTTCAAAATACACAATGTTTTCCAATTATGAGAGATTTCAGGAATTTTATCAATCTGCACAGAGACACGGCAAAGGTTTGCAGCCTGAACAGTAGTCTAAGTAGTCCCGTCGTCGGTTACGACAATGGTCCCCCCTCCCCAACCCCTGCGCCGCGGACCGGTGCCGGTCCGTAGATCAAATGGTACTGGGCCGCCCAAGAAAACGTTAAATTTACACTGGCGTTGTGTAAATCAAAACAACCGATAATATAAATAATATAAATAAGTAAAACAATAAATACAATAAAAAAATTATCAATATGACAGTAAAAATATTAATACTGCCTATAGGGTACATCTATCTATCTATCTATCTATCTATCTATCTATATATCTATCTATCAAATTATCAAAACGTTGACCGGTCCGTGGCGAGAAAAAGGTCGGGGACCACTGGGTTACGATTAGGGATTGTCAGTTTTTAAAAACCGGCGGCGAAAAAACCGGTTTTTAGACGAATCTCGAAGCATTCGTCAACCGGATTTTTTGGGCTTTAAAAGTCGGTTTTAGCCTAGAACTTAACAATTAGGAAAAAAAAATGTTGATGCATTCAGCTAAATTACAGAGAAATCAAGGTAACTGTGACTTCCCAATGAACTCCCTCATCAGTCCGACCCGTGTACTTGGTCATTGTTAGAAAGTAATTGTTGAGCGATACAAGAGAGTAGGCGTGACCAAATTGTTCATGGGTAACTTGAGGGGGAGGGGAGTGTATAAACACAGAAAGATTTGTTGCATCCGTTGTTTCCTCGACCTGGAAAGAGGGCTAAACTCAGGTCGTTTACTAATTCCACAGTACAACCGATGTTTTTAGCGCAATAATTTAGTGTTGACTTTCAGGAAGTAAACAACTTGAAACGAGCATATCATTGAGACGGGAGTGGTGGTATTGGTATCTCCTCAGTTCGTTACTAAACAATAGACAGAATGGGGCTATTTATTTTTTCAAGTTGACTAAATTTATGTTCGTCATCCAGCTTAATATGAATGAAACACGGATTCGTGACTGCCAAACAAAGTTTAGCAGTTCAAAGGTCATGATAGAAATGTAATAAGTCAAAATGCAATTTAAAGGAATATAAATATTTAATATTTGTCACTTAAACATTCTTTATAAAAGTATAAAGTATTTACAATAACGGCAACAAACGTTTGAAACAATAAAAATAACTTCTTATAACACCGCCGTAAAGAAGAAACACAGATAAACGTATATCCTTATACTATTCATTTTTTTTTTTGACGAAGAAAAACAAATAGATTTTTACGAAGTTGAAGATTCTGTAGGTAAAGGGAGCTAATTGTACATTATTGACCGGATATAGACATTTTATAGAAATAATAACTTAACGAACACCATAAATACTACATTATCCTAGGATATATACATAAATATAGAAGTTAATTTTGTGTTCCCAGTCGTGTAGTACAAGTCCTAAAAAAAGAGTATCATAAATATTTTTTTTATGAACTCTCCTGTTCTACATTATGTACAGTATTCCCTCTTTTTCCGCGGTTAAAAGGCTACAGATTTTATCGCGACTGGGGATGAGAAACTTTTTACCATGATATGAAAAACTCCATAGGTTCTCACTGGAAATCAAACCCGGGACGTCCAGGTCGACAGTCGATCGCCCTAACCTCACGACCATCCGTCCCCTCCTTCTAACTGGCCTCACTTTGCCCATGTCTGACGTAGCGGTTTTTATCACGAGATGTTGCCGTGATTCTGCTTCTTTTTAAACCGTATCTGCATAAGGACCATTATATGGTGTATACCTAGTGCGGGTGTCAGATCCGCAAGAACCCCCCCCCCCCGCCGCAGGCCCACCCGCACGCTACGGGCCTGGATGACTGGTTTATGACGTCAAGCGTTCACGCATCAGGTAATAATTATCAGGCAAACAAACAGTCGGGATAATAAACAAACATCACATGACCAAAATGGCCAGAAATAAAAACAAGCAGAAGTAAGCAGGGATCAGAAATAATTTTTCATTAAGCCCCTTTTTTCTTTTGCTAACAGTGAGGAAATGAAAAAAAAAAAGAAACAAATGAAAATGAGAAGAAGAGTTCCGCAACTCAGTTGCTAAGCTCCTGGGATCTGAAGAATCTCTTTGATGTAAATCATTATCTTAGATTTTAAAAAAAAAAAAACGAAATCAAAACATCTAAGCTGTGATTTTTCTGCCGATATGTTCTTAAAGTTTTCACCCATTTTTTTTAATGATGTTTTAAAAAAAAAATCAATACTTATCACGGTGATTTTTTTGATTCAAAATATTTGAATTGATTGTTTCGATCTGTACAGTGGGTATTCGGTTAACGAACTGTTCGGACAGCGAACAAATCGGACAACGAACACTTTCAGGAAAGATTTTTGTGTTCGGACAACGAACAAATTTCGGATAACGAACAAAAACTAATTCTAACGAAAACGTCTCGGCTCTCGGAACACCCGACATCAGTCCTCAATTAGTCCTGAAAATGGATGTGCGCGAGCGCTGACACGTCATCATTCATACTACGTAGCAGTGAGGCAGCACCATACGACGCGTAGGGTAGTGTGCGACGACACATCGTCAATAGTTTACCATACATGTGTAGTTGGTTTCTGTCCTTGTGGTTTTCGTATGTGCTTCTCTAAACGCCTTATAATAAAACCCTGAAAATGTGACAATATTATGGGACCTGAAAAGAGTGGAGTGTCAAGAACTGTGCTCACCATAAAAACCAAGCAAGGGATTATTACTAAAGTAGAGAGTGGACAAATAATGACTGTTGTTACCAGGCAGTACGGCTTAGACAGGTCTACTGTAGGCAAATCCTAGCTAAAAAAAGATATCATCAAGAAGACTCAAGCCTCTAAAGGAGTAACGAAAATTGCATCTGAGAAGCAAAAAAAAAGTGTCATCCATAATAAAATCGAGAGTTTGCTTTTAGTTTGGATAAAGGAACGGGAGGTGAAAAGAGATGTAACTAGAATGGCCATCATTCAATAGAAGGCTGGAGAAATTTTTTGAGAAATTGAAAGAACAGACTCCAGGCTCGTCCTCCGAAAATCTAGAATTCAAGGCTACCACTGGCTGGTTTACAAAATTTAAAAGGAGAGTTGGCATTAAACAGGCTGATGCCAATATGGTTGCTGATCTCCACAACGACATTGCTATCCATCATTTCCTGAAAGTCCTGACGGAGAGATAAAAACAACCGACATTGGACATGTTCTTTAAAGCCCAAATAAAAGAAAAAGAACTGATTAATAAGCAATACTATATGTATGTATCATATTTGTAATAAATAAACTTAGCCTACTAAGAATTTATTCTCGTACATGACAATTTTTAAAATTTAATTTTTAGGATCTCCAGAACGAATTAATCGAATTTCCATTAACATATATGATAAATCGATGATCGGTTAACGAACGATTCGGATAGCGAACATAATTGTGGAACGGATTAAGTTCGTTAACCGAATACCCACTGTATGGGGGGGGGGTATTTTAAGGGAGATTGATTTAGGCCGGGGGGGGGGGGGAGGGCGAAACACTTTTACGATCGGGGTAAACAATGGGGGTCTAAAATTTTATAGTGGGTCGGGAGTGGATGGGTGGGGGGGGTATGAGGACCAGGGCCGGATCAAACAGCCTACAGGGCCGTATTTAGCCAATTAGGTTCTCGGTTTGAACACCCCCCCCCCTGTCAACAGACTACTTTAACCTGATCAAATTAGGGTGCGATTATTTGGGAGGGGGGCGGGGGATTAGGGGGGGGCGTCTGCCAAAAAGTATGATCAGTTCATATTTTATTTACTATACGGGGGGACGGACAGGTTTATAGCGCCCCAGTCGACAAACGCCCCAACCGACTGTTTCACTGGAGACACCCCCCAGGGGGTTAAAGCAACAAGCGTCGCTAATATCATAGCCCTGTGGCCTGCCCAACCCATCAATTGTGTCCGGGACACCCCTTTTGCCTTCCCTCCCCCCTGAGGGGGGGGGGGTCTGATGTCTCGAGATAGGTCAGACAGCCGTGACGTTAACAGATGAATTACCTTTGTTTCCCCCAACATTTATCACCGGTAACAGAAGGAAGGAAGGAAGGAAGGAAGAGAAAGATAATAAGCTCGATGATTGGAATGAGAATATAATTTCATGGTCAGTGAGTGACGTGAAGGTTGGAGGTCAATATATCGATGACGTGAAGATTTTTTTACAGCCAATAAATGATTGTAAGTAAAATAATAGGAGATGTACTTTTAGGAATATCATGCTTTTTTTATGTTTTTAAGTTTATCTTTAGTTTCAATGCATTAAACTTTCATTACGTTTGTGTGAGTGTGTGTTTGTGTGTGTGTGTGTGCGTTTGTGTGTGTGTGTGTGTGGATGTAAGGACGAGCGCACTGATAGCACGCGTGGATCCCCTACTCTTGAGGAGCATCGCAGGGTTTGAATTTTCAACTTTAAAAAAAAAAAACATGTATGGAATGTATCTATCTTTATCGTCATCTGCACCAGGGCCTCAAATGAACTTAGTACGACTCTGTGTGTATCTATAGATAGATAGATAGATAGATAGATAGATAGATAGATAGATAGATAGATAGATAGATAGATAGATAGATAGATAGATAGATAGATAGATAGATAGATAGATAGATAGATAGATAGATAGATAGATAGATAGATAGATAGATAGATAGATAGGTAGATGGATGGATGGATGGATGGATGGACGGACGGACGGACGGACGGACACACAGACAGACAGACAGACAGACAGACAGACAGATAGATAGATAGATAGATAGATAGATAGATAGATAGATAGATAGATAGATAGATAGATAGATAGATAGATAGATAGATAGATAGATAGATAGATAGATAGATAGATAGACTCGGCGACTGTAAACCAAAGCCCTGTACTTGGTACTACTAACACTTCTCACAAAGAATGTCATGATTGGGATCTGAAATTACAATCACTTGTATCATCGGTACGCGTAACCTTTCTAACAACACGACCCAATAACACATGGTACTGCAACACACCGTCTGTAACGTTAGTTTGTGTTCTTTCGTACATCTCTGAATTTATTGACTGAACACAAAAAAAAAACGACGCTGTTTTTGAACGAGTGGTGGCATCATTGCCAATACCGGAAGATTGTCCCGGACACTACGAAGAGACAAATCCCTGCTGCACTATCAGTCGATTATTGAGTCACAACTCTGTCAATTGATTATTGAGTCACTGCACTGTTTACTGATTATTGAGTCACTGCAGTGACAATAGATAACCGAGTCACTGCACTGTCAATAGATCACTGAGTCACTACACTGTCAATAGATAACCGAGTCACTGCACTGTCAATAGATAACTGAGTGACTGCACTGTCAATAGATCACTGAGTCACTACACTGTCAATAGATAACCGAGTCATTGCACTGTCAATAGATCACTGAGTCACTACACTGTCAATAGATAACCGAGTCACTGCACTGTCAATAGATAACTGAGTGACTGCACTGTGAATAGATAACCGAGTCACTGCACTGTCAGTAGATAGATATTTACTGCGGTATTAATTGATGATTGAGTCAATACATTTATTACTGTATGATTGGGTTCACAGCACAATCAGTTGATCACTAGAGTAACAGCACCTACCAATCGACGATTGAGTCACTCCACTATCAATTGATAATTTTGAACTGTCTAATTTGTTTCATCCACATCTATAACTTTCCATCCCCATCATAGTTAAAAGTATATTGGTGATGTATTTCGGTCCGAAAGTCAGGAGAACTGTGAAATTTTTTTAAAGAACTATTATAGGTCGAGGCTCAACGGGCTAGGAACGGGGGGGGGGGGGAGAGGGGTTGAAAGTGTTATCCTCATGTCGGCACGACCTTTTGAATGTTCGTATCCCAGAGATGCTCAACGACTATAGATCTCCCCCCCCGCCCCCCCCCCCCCACACACACAACCTTCTCCGTACACAGACCCTACCCCTCCAAGTGCCAGTTGAACAAACAAATATCGTAGAATATTTCCCGGTGAACGCGGCCGTACCATCCACGGCGTCTCTTCGATCAGAAATGTCTGACAGATTTTTTTTTTGTATAGTTTTATCACTGCCAAGCTGATACCTGTGGCTGTAGGTAATAAACAAGTTCTGAGTGGACGAAGTGTATCCAAATTCCAAACTGATAAAGTACCTCTCCGGAAGAAATGGAGAGAGAGAGAGAGAGAGAGAGAGAGACAGAGAGAGAAAGAGAGAAAGAGAGAGAAAGAAAGAGAAACAAAGAGAAAGAAATAGAGAGAAAGAGAGAGAAAGAGAGAGAAAGAAAGAGAAAGAGACAGAGAGAGAGAGAGAGAGAGAGAGAAAGAGAAAGAGAGAGAGAGAGAGAGAGAAAGATAGATATAGAAAGATAGAGAAAGGGAAAAAGAAATAGAGAGAAAGAAAGAAAGAAAGAGAGAAAGAAATAGAGAGAGAGAAAGAGAGAGAGAAATTGAAACTACTGTTTACTACTCATGTGATAAACTAAACGAGAATGATGATATAACAATGTTGATAACTGAAGTGACGAAAATGGGGACAATGTTGATCATTATTCCCATCTCAAAAGAATTTGTCGCAATCCGAGGGAAAATTTACTTTCAAACATTTGTTTGTTCTTGTTTGTTCCTATTCCGTGTTTTTTTTTTTTTTGAGGTTTTTTTGTCTTCCATATTCGAAATAATTTTGACAATCTCTGTTGAATCGTTTTACCGTATTAGGGTAGGGGAAAAGCATTATTTTTTTAGCCTACCGATCAAGCCTAAGGGGAAATCACTCTATGCAAAGGTTTTGCAGGGTACAGCCAGTATATTTCACTTCTGACTGTAGCGGACACAACATTTTTTGTGTCCCCCCTGTGGGCTATTTGAACCGAAAGGTGCCGACACTGAGTTAATACGTAATGAGGCAATCTCATATTGACCCAAGCTGTATAATGCACCCTTGGAGAATTCTGTCTGCTCAGAAGTGAGCAGCGAGTTAATATCCGGGGGGGAGGGGGTGAGCGGTGGGGGGGGGGGAGATCACATAAAGATGACGTAGATATACAAGCGCCCAGTCTTACAGGTCGCTTGATTCATTATCGGTAAAGGAGAGGGGAGAGAGAGAGAAAGTGAGAGAAGGGAAGCGTCAGGGTGGTCAAAACAATGGTCGCGATATGGTCACGTCAGGTCAAGCTGACTTGTGTCGACCTCATCGAGTTATGAATGACTTTATGGTTTAGAATGGTTTTTCATCACACCGCAGCCACGTCACGAGTAAAAAAATTAAGAAACCCTGGAGCCGTCGGACGATTAAGATGCTTTTTCTCCGATTGGGGGAGACATCAAATTTCTTTCAAATTGATTTCACGGTGATCAAATGCTGGTTATTGAGAATGCTACCTGCTAATCACAACCTACAGTCATAAACGGCTGTATGTAAACCAGGGTGGGGCATTGGCTGTCTAGACTGTATACCAAATGTACGCACAGTGGCGCCGAGAGCCAACACGGGCCCCCGGGGCAGGACATCATTGCGGGCAACTTAACAAACAATAAGTCGTGAAAAAAAAATTGACATGGTTGGGGCGGCCGGGCCCCCTTACACCTCAGGGCCCACTGGCAATGACCCGCCCTGCCCCACCCCCTCTCGGCGTGCCTGTGTACGCCACGTTTATTAAAAGAAGAAATATTTTCGACACGTAAAAGTGTTATAAAGCCTCCCATAGACTGAGTGCGATGGAGAGTGGTTGCAAAAGGCCCTTTACTCTGCAAGGAGTTCAACGAATTAGGTCAAGTAAGTCCAAAATAAAAACCTTAAAAACACAAATTAAATGTGTGCAGTTTGGCAGTCCACAGCACTTAACTGAAAGCTACATAAATGAAAAACTGAAAAACGTTTAGCTTCAATGTAAAACTTATAAAAAAAAAAGAGAAATCAATAATTAAAACAACTATCTTCATTTGCGAACTTTCAAAAAGAACTTACAATTTAATTCCATTTAAAAACTTCAGAGTTATCAGATTCCCATTTAAAATTGTACGACTTTCTAAAAAAAAAAATGTCTCAGAAATAGAATTTCATATGTGACGAGGCTTTGTAAAGTCCATGTAAGTATCAGATGTCTATCTCTTAGATACTATACGAATGGTTTTTTTTTTATAGTGCCCTTCTTTCATCCCTAACCATAACCGAGACAGTTAAATGACCGTGGAGGCACTACGGGGGAAAAACGGAGGGAACGTCAGACTGAAATAATTCAAAACAATATGTACAATAGTCTGCACCAAACCCGTCCCCTCTCTATAGTCATACCGCCAACACATTAGCGCCCATACCTTACTGAGTGCAGTACAAAATGCTGATTAGGGGCTTTTGTCCGAGTGGGGTATTTGTCCGGATACCAACATTACTGATCCAGGGTATGTACGAGTGGGGTATTTGTCCGGATACCAACATGACAGATCCAGGGTATGTACGAGTAGGGTATTTGTCCGGATACCAACATCACAGATCCAGGGTATGTCCGAGTGGGGTATTTGTCCGGATACCAACATCACTGATCCAGCGTATGTACGAGTAGGGTATTTGTCCGGATAACAACATTATAGATCCAGGGTATGTACGAGTGGGGTATTTGTCCGGATACCAACATTACTGATCAAGGGTATGTACGAGTTTGAAAAAAAAAACGTTTCCTTAAAAATTTGATTACGGATGAAAAAAATCATGAACTCATTTCTTTTTCTGTTTTAATTTTTTTTCCCATAAATTCCTCACTGAAGTCATCAATATAATGTTTCGATAGAAACGATTTATTTTTTTTTTTTAGTTTCCCTTGTAATTATGAAAAAAAAAAATATATACATTCAATAGATCATTTCTATCTCTTTCTCTATCTTCATACTGTGGGCTAAGTGTTCGACTACCGTTGTGTCCTGTCACCTATCTATGTCACCCCGTTGTGCCTCCATGGCCGTTGTTCTATCGACTGTTGTGGGGATGAAAGAAAGGCACCATTCAACCGTTCCGTTGGTGGTTTATATTTTAGAGATATGGACCTCATCCTTACAGGGACTTCACAAACATCTTCTGCTAAAAGAACAGGGATTTCACAAGCATCTGCTGACAGAACAGGGATTTCACAAGCATCTCGTGCTAACAGAACAGGGACTTCACGAACATCTCCTGCTGACAGATTCCAAGTCACAACCTCTGGCTAAATTTCTAATTAGTTTTAAATTATCAGCTCATTATCTTTACATTAGCTTTCGAAGGGGACAAACGTTCTCTTCTCGTCCCCTTCGCTCCATCTCTCATTTCTACGATTAATAGATCAATACTATCATCCGAACAGTCTGCAGCGAGTAGACCAGAACGTATCGTTAGCTGATCCAAAGTAAATTTAATACAAGGCTGCATATAGCAGAGACGATACCGAGTGAAATTCAAATGCGTATACATAAAAGACCCACGCACGCACCATGTTATTCACTTTAATAATTATTTCAATACTATCTGTACCCTGCAAAACCTTTGCATAGAGTTATATCCCCTTAGGCTTTTTTGGTTTCGGGCAGATCCGATTTTTTCATGATTGTATTTTAAACTGGAATACTGTTGTTACTTTCGATTTAACGCAGAACCCACACCGCTATTTTATTAATATTTATGAACTGATAAAACTAAACCAAATGTCATAAACATTTTGTAGGATTAAATTATAAACGTAAAGATAAATCACATAGAATAAATTATAAGGGTATGAGAAAGAAAGAGAGAAAGAGAGAAAGAGAGAAAGAAAGAGATATTAATTTAAAAAAAAAAAAGATACCAACAAATGTACAGGCAGACAAAAAAAAAGACAGAAAAAGAGAAATAAAGATTGACAGACGGGTGTATAGAAAAAACAAAAGAGATACAAGAAACAATAGCAGACACAATACAGACCTATAATAAACATACAGGATGACAGACATAAATAATGACAGACAGACAAAATGACAGACATGCAGTCAGACAGAAATATACGGATGGGTAACTTACCCTATTATACACATAAATTTGTCCTCATGCATCAGAAGTAATATCACATTAAAAAAAACAACAATCCAGGCGATTCGCCAGAACAGTCCAGCCATAAAGGTACCAACGGAATACAGATACCGTCTACCTCATAACACCCGTGTACATCTTTACATCTGGTGAGCTCACTGCATTAACACCCCTTCCCCCCTCCCCCCCCCCTTTTTTTTTGGGGGGGGGACCATGGCTTCCACGAAGACCGACTCATATTGCATTGGCTAACCGGACATACCCGACACCCGAGCAGAGAGAAGCACCATAATAATCAATCGCGCCGGAAACAAGCACGCTATAAAGCCTCACACGTGCAACCGTACGGGGCTGAGCAGCCAGAAAAAAAAATGCGCCATCGGGAGGGGGGGTTTAGGGTTGGCGTGAGTGTGTGGGAAGGGGGGTGCGTCAAGAGTGATCTCGCCGCCCCTGACGGAACCTGTTGTTGCTGTTGCCGCTGCTGCTGCCGCTACCTGTACTTCGTCATCTCCTGCACACGCAGACTCACATACACACAAACACAGACTCACATACACACAAACACAGACTCACATACACACAAACACAGACTCACATACACACAAACACAGACTCACATACACACAAACACAGACTCACATGCACACAAACACAGACTCACATACACACAAACACAGACTCACATACACACAAACACAGAAAAGGACTTACATACACACACACAAACACACACATTCTTACACACACTCAAACAAACAATATCACAGGCACTCACACACACACACACACACTCACTCAGTTACACACACACACACACTTACTCAGTTACACACACAACGTCGAATTCCGTCGAAGACATGGGCGATCAACAATAAAAAAAGAAGACGGCCAAATAATCCGGACTCCATAGATTCAACTTAATTTACCTGCATCGTGGGAGAGGGGGGGAAATGGGTGGGGTGTGGAAGGTTTGAGCCAGTAGCGACATTTAAAGGTAGCAGTTAGCTAGCTCTCTCTCTCTAGCTAGGGATGGAGGGGGGATGTTCAATGCCACAAATTCCAAAATAATATTTAAAAAAATAAAAAAAACTACCCACAGAATATTATCGATTGCAACGATTAATTTCTTTTTGTGTTTGTTTTATCCACGGATAATGTTTCACTTGTTCCAACACAGAAACTGATAAAAGCAAATCATTAATTGGAGTGGGCCATCTTTGTGTCTCGGTAAACTAAAGACAAACACGAGATGAGAGCGGAAAAATTATTATAATGTAAATGCACCATACGACCCGATCGCTTCAGCTAAATATCGATCATTCAATACAGGCCTACCAAAGCATTCACAAGACGTTTGTGGGTCTTAACAATTGTTGTTTTGTTTTCAATACTCAGCTTTCGATCATTTCCAAATGTCCTCAATCAGTTTAAATTCAAGAATGAATTAATGAATATTTAATATCTATCTTGATCAAATTTAAAAAAAAAAAAAAACAAGTCAGATTTTTTTCGTGATGAATCTATAAATAGAAATATATTACTATCGTATTTTTTTCTTCAAGATAAAATGCAATAATCTATGTAAATCTAGTTTAAATGCAATATTCTATGTAAATCTAGTTTAAATGCAATAATCTATGTAAATCTAGTTTAAATGCAATAATCTATGTAAATCTAGTTTCAATAACAGATATACTTTCCTTCATTTTTTTTTTTCTAATTTTTTTTATACACATTCACAGAGCCAGACAGACATGGGAGTTCTTTTATTTTAAATATTGGACCCAATATAACAATTGATCGGCTTCAACAAGCCAGGAATTATAGTTACGTTCACTGGCATTTTAAAATGAAATAATAAAAAAAAAGAAATACATTTGCCCTGAAGAAAAATAATTAAAAGAAAAAAAAAACATGAGTAAAAAGCAAGGGATCTCATACTCTTTCACCAGGAGCACATTTTATAAAATACTGCTGTAGAGTTTTGAGCCATCAGCAATCCAACTTTTTATGTAACCAAATTGTAATATCGGCCTACTCTCTAACTTTGTATAACCAAATTGTAACATCGACCTACTCTCTAACTTTGAATAACCAAATTGTACTATCGGCCTACTCTCTAACTTTGTATAACCAAATTGTAATATCGGCCTACTCTCTAACTTTGTATAACCGAATTGTAATATCGGCCTACTCTCTGACATTTTACAACCAAATTGTAATATCGGCCTACTCTCTAACTTTGTATAACCAAATTGTAATATCGGCCTACTCTCTAACTTTAAATAACCAAATTGTAATATCGACCTACTCTCTAACTTTGTATAACCAAATTGTAATATCGGCCTACTCTCTAACATTTTATAACAAATTGTAATATCGGCCTACTCTTTAACTTTGTATAACCAAATTGTAATATCGGCCTACTCTCTAACATTTTACAACCAAATTGTAATATCGACATACTCTCTAACTTTAAATAACCAAATTGTAATATCGGCCTACTCTCTAACTTTTTACAACCAAATTGTAATATCGGCCTACTCTCTAACTTTGTATAACCAAATTGTAATATCGGCCTACTCTCTAACATTTTACAACCAAATTGTAATATAGGCCGACTCTCTAACTTTGTATAACCAAATTGTAATATCGGCCTACTCTCTAACTTTGTATAACCAAATTGTAATATCGGCCTACTCTCTACCTTTCTATAACCAAATTGTAATATCGGCCTACTCTCTAACTTTGTATAACCAAATTGTAATATCGACCTACTCTCTAACTTTGTATAACCAATATGTAATATCGGGCTACTCTCTAACTTTGTATAACCAAATTGTACTTTCGGCCTACTCTCTAACTTTGTATAATCAAATTGTAATATCGGCCTACTCTCTAACTTTGTATAACCGAATTGTAATATCGGCCTACTCTCTAACATTTTAGAACCAAATTGTAATATCGGCCTACTCTCTAACTTTGTATAACCAAATTGTAATATCGGCCTACTCTCTAACTTTAAATAACCAAATTGTAATATCGACCTACTCTCTAACTTTGTATAAGCAAATTGTAATATCGGCCTACTCTCTAACTTTGTATAACCAAATTGTAATATCGAACTACTCTCTAACTTTGTATAACCAAATTGTAATATCGGCCTACTCTCTAACTTTTTATAACCAAATTGTAATATCGGCCTACTTTCTAACTTTGTATAACCAAATTGTAATATCGGCCTACTCTCTAACATTTTACAACCAAATTGTAATATCGACATACTCTCTAACTTTAAATAACCAAATTGTAATATCGGCCTACTCTCTAACTTTTTACAACCAAATTGTAATATCGGCCTACTCTCTAACTTTGTATAACCAAATTGTAATATCGGCCTACTCTCTAACATTTTACAACCAAATTGTAATATAGGCCGACTCTCTAACTTTGTATAACCAAATTGTAATATCGGCCTACTCTCTAACTTTGTATAACCAAATTGTAATATCGGCCTACTCTCTACCTTTCTATAACCAAATTGTAATATCGGCCTACTCTCTAACTTTGTATAACCAAATTGTAATATCGACCTACTCTCTAACTTTGTATAACCAATATGTAATATCGGGCTACTCTCTAACTTTGTATAACCAAATTGTACTTTCGGCCTACTCTCTAACTTTGTATAATCAAATTGTAATATCGGCCTACTCTCTAACTTTGTATAACCGAATTGTAATATCGGCCTACTCTCTAACATTTTAGAACCAAATTGTAATATCGGCCTACTCTCTAACTTTGTATAACCAAATTGTAATATCGGCCTACTCTCTAACTTTAAATAACCAAATTGTAATATCGACCTACTCTCTAACTTTGTATAAGCAAATTGTAATATCGGCCTACTCTCTAACTTTGTATAACCAAATTGTAATATCGAACTACTCTCTAACTTTGTATAACCAAATTGTAATATCGGCCTACTCTCTAACTTTTTATAACCAAATTGTAATATCGGCCTACTTTCTAACTTTGTATAACCAAATTGTAATATCGGCCTACTCTCTAACTTTGTATAACCAAATTGTAATATCGACCTACTCTCTAACATTTTACAACCAAATTGTAATATCGGCCTACTCTCTAACTTTGTATAACCAAATTGTAATATCGGCCTACTCTCTAACTTTGTATAACCAAATTGTAATATCGGCCTACTCTCTAACATTTTAGAACCCAATTGTAATATCGGCCTACTCTCTAACTTTGTATAACCAAATTGTAATATCGACCTACTCTCTAACTTTGTATAACCAAATTGTAATATCGGCCTAATCTCTAACATTTTATAACAAATTGTAATATCGGCCTACTCTCTAACTTTGTATAAGCAAATTGTAAGATCGGCCTACTCTCTAACATTTTACAACCAAATTGTAATATCGACCTACTCTCTAGCTTTGTATAACCAAATTGTAATATCGGCCTACTCTCTAACTTTAAATAACCAAATTGTAATATTGACCTACTCTCTAACTTTGAATAAGCAAATTGTAATATCGGCCTACTCTCTAACATTTTATAACAAATTGTAATATCGGGCTACACTCTAACTTTGTATAACCAAATTGTACTATCGGCCTACTCTCTAACTTTGTATAACCAAATTGTAATATCGGCCTACTCTCTAACTTTGTATAACCGAATTGTAATATCGGCCTACTCTCTAACATTTTACAAACAAATTGTAATATCGGCCTAATCTCTAACTTTGTATAACCAAATTGTAATATCGGCCTACTCTCTAACTTTAAATAACCAAATTGTAATATCGACCTACTCTCTAACTTTGTATAACCAAATTGTAATATCGGCCTACTCTCTAACATTTTACAACCAACTTGTAATATCGACCTACTCTCTAACTTTGTATAACCAAATTGTAATATCGGCCTACTCTCTAACTTTTTACAACCAAATTGTAATATCGGCCTACTCTCTAACTTTGTATAAACCAAATTGTAATATCGGCCTACTCTCTAACATTTTACAACCAAATTGTAATATCGGCCTACTCTCTAACTTTGTATAACCAAATTGTAATATCGAACTACTCTCTAACTTTGTATAACCAAATTGTAATATCGGCCTACTCTCTAACTTTGTATAACCAAATTGTAATATCGACCTACTCTCTAACATTTTACAACCAAATTGTAATATCGGCCTACTCTCTAACTTTGTATACCCAAGTTGTAATATCGACCTACTCTCTAACATTTTACAACCAAATTGTAATATCGGCCTACTCTCTAACTTTGTATAACCAAATTGTAATATCGGCCTACTCTCTAACTTTGTATAACCGAATTGTAATATCGGCCTACTCTCTAACATTTTAGAACCAAATTGTAATATCGGCCTACTCTCTGACTTTGTATAACCAAATTGTAATATCGGCCTACTCTCTAACTTTAAATAACCAAATTGTAATATCGACCTACTCTCTAACTTTGTATAACCAAATTGTAATATCGGCCTACTCTCTAACATTTTATAACAAATTGTAATATCGGCCTACTCTCTAGATTTGTATAACCGAATTGTAATATCGGCCTACTCTCTAACATTTTAGAACCAAATTGTAATATCGGGCTACTCTCTAACTTTGTATAACCAAATTGTAATATCGGCCTACTCTCTAACTTTAAATAACCAAATTGTAATATCGGCCTACTCTCTAACTTTTTATAACCAAATTGTAATATCGGCCTACTCTCTAACTTTGTATAACCAAATTGTAATATCGGCCTACTCTCTAACATTTTACAACCAAATTGTAATATAGGCCTACTCTCTAACTTTAAATAACCAAATTGTAATATCGACCTACTCTCTAACTTTGTATAACCAAATTGTAATTTCGGCCTACTCTCTAACATTTTACAACCAAATTGTAATATCGGCTTACTCTCTAACTTTGTATAACCAAATTGTAATATCGGCCTACTCTCTAACATTTTACAACCAAATTGTAATATCGGCCTACTCTCTAACTTTAAATAACCAAATTGTAATATCGAACTACTCTCTAACTTTGTATAACCAAATTGTAATATCGGCCTACTCTCTAACTTTTTATAACCAAATTGTAATATCGGCCTACTCTCTAACTTTGTATAACCAAATTGTAATATCGGCCTACTCTCTAACTTTGTATAACCAAATTGTAATATCGGCCTACTCTCTAACATTTTACAACCAAATTGTAATATCGGCCTACTCTCTAACATTTTACAACCAAATTGTAATATCGGCCTACTCTCTAACATTTTACAACCGAATTGTAATATCGGCCTACTCTCTAACTTTGTATAACCGAATTGTAATATCGGCCTACTCTCTAACATTTTAGAACCAAATTGTAATATCGGCCTACTCTCTAACTTTGTATAACCAAATTGTAATATCGGCCTACTCTCTAACTTTAAATAACCAAATTGTAATATCGACCTACTCTCTAACTTTGTATAACCAAATTGTAATATCGGCCTACTCTCTAACATTTTATAACAAATTGTAATATCGGCCTACTCTCTAACTTTGTATAACCAAATTGTAATATCGGCCTACTCTCTAACATTTTACAACCAAATTGTAATATCGACCTACTCTCTAGCTTTGTATAACCAAATTGTAATATCGGCCTACTCTCTAACTTTGTATAAGCAAATTGTAATATCGAACTACTCTCTAACTTTGTATAACCAAATTGTACTATCGGCCTACTCTCTAACTTTGTATAACCAAATTGTAATATCGGCCTACTCTCTAACTTTGTATAACCGAATTGTAATATCGGCCTACTCTCTAACATTTTACAAACAAATTGTAATATCGGCCTAATCTCTAACTTTGTATAACCAAATTGTAATATCGGCCTACTCTCTAACTTTAAATAACCAAATTGTAATATCGACCTACTCTCTAACTTTGTATAACCAAATTGTAATATCGGCCTACTCTCTAACATTTTACAACCAACTTGTAATATCGACCTACTCTCTAACTTTTTACAACCAAATTGTAATATCGGCCTACTCTCTAACTTTGTATAAACCAAATTGTAATATAGGCCTACTCTCTAACTTTGTATAACCAAATTGTAATATCGAACTACTCTCTAACTTTGTATAACCAAATTGTAATATCGGCCTACTCTCTAACTTTGTATAACCAAATTGTAATATCGACCTACTCTCTAACATTTTACAACCAAATTGTAATATCGGCCTACTCTCTAACTTTGTATACCCAAGTTGTAATATCGACCTACTCTCTAACATTTTACAACCAAATTGTAATATCGGCCTACTCTCTAACTTTGTATAACCAAATTGTAATATCGGCCTACTCTCTAACTTTGTATAACCGAATTGTAATATCGGCCTACTCTCTAACATTTTAGAACCAAATTGTAATATCGGCCTACTCTCTAACTTTGTATAACCAAATTGTAATATCGGCCTACTCTCTAACTTTAAATAACCAAATTGTAATATCGACCTACTCTCTAACTTTGTATAACCAAATTGTAATATCGGCCTACTCTCTAACTTTGTATAACCAAATTGTAATATCGACCTACTCTCTAACATTTTACAACCAAATTGTAATATCGGCCTACTCTCTAACTTTGTATACCCAAGTTGTAATATCGACCTACTCTCTAACTTTGTATAACCAAATTGTAATATCGGCCTACTCTCTAACTTTGTATAACCGAATTGTAATATCGGCCTACTCTCTAACATTTTAGAACCAAATTGTAATATCGGCCTACTCTCTAGCTTTGTATAACCAAATTGTAATATCGGCCTACTCTCTAACTTTAAATAACCAAATTGTAATATGGACCTACTCTCTAACTTTGTATAACCAAATTGTAATATCGGCCTACTCTCTAACATTTTATAACAAATTGTAATATCGGCCTACTCTCTAACTTTGTATAAGCAAATTGTAATATCGGCCTACTCTCTAACATTTTACAACAAAATTGTAATATCAAACTACTCTCTAGCTTTGTATAACCAAATTGTAATATCGGCCTACTCTCTAACTTTGTATAACCAAATTGTAATATCGAACTACTCTCTAACTTTGTATAACCAAATTGTAATATCGGCCTACTCTCTAACTTTTTATAACCATATTGTAATATCGGCCTACTCTCTAACTTTGTATAACCAAATTGTAATATCGGCCTACACTCTAACATTTTACAACCAAATTGTAATATCGACCTACTCTCTAGCTTTGTATAACCTAATTGTAATATCGGCCTACTCTCTTACTTTGTATAACCAAATTGTAATATCGAACTACTCTCTAACTTTGTATTACCAAATTGTACTATCGGCCTACTCTCTAACTTTGTATAACCAAATTGTAATATCGGCCTACTCTCTAACTTTGTATAACCGAATTGTAATATCGGCCTACTCTCTAACATTTTACAAACAAATTGTAATATCGGCCTAATCTCTAACTTTGTATAACCGAATTGTAATATCGGCCTACTCTCTAACTTTAAATAACCAAATTGTAATTTCGACCTACTCTCTAACTTTGTATAACCAAATTGTAATATCGGCCTACTCTCTAACATTTTACAACCAACTTGTAATATCGACCTACTCTCTAACTTTGTATAACCAAATTGTAATATCGGCCTACTCTCTAACTTTTTACAACCAAATTGTAATATCGGCCTACTCTCTAACTTTGTATAAACCAAATTGTAATATCGGCCTACTCTCTAACATTTTACAACCAAATTGTAATATCGGCCTACTCTCTAACTTTGTATAACCAAATTGTAATATCGAACTACTCTCTAACTTTGTATAACCAAATTGTAATATCGGCCTACTCTCTAACTTTGTATAACCAAATTGTAATATCGACCTACTCTCTAACATTTTACAACCAAATTGTAATATCGGCCTACTCTCTAACTTTGTATACCCAAGTTGTAATATCGACCTACTCTCTAACATTTTACAACCAAATTGTAATATCGGCCTACTCTCTAACTTTGTATAACCAAATTGTAATATCGGCCTACTCTCTAACTTTGTATAACCGAATTGTAATATCGGCCTACTCTCTAACATTTTAGAACCAAATTGTAATATCGGCCTACTCTCTAACTTTGTATAACCAAATTGTAATATCGGCCTACTCTCTAACTTTAAATAACCAAATTGTAATATCGACCTACTCTCTAACTTTGTATAACCAAATTGTAATATCGGCCTACTCTCTAACATTTTACAACAAAATTGTAATATCGGCCTACTCTCTAACTTTGTATAACCAAATTGTAATATCGGCCTACTCTCTAACATTTTACAACCAAATTGTAATATCGGCCTACTCTCTAACTTTAAATAACCAAATTGTAATATCGAACTACTCTCTAATTTTGTATAACCAAATTGTAATATCGGCCTACTCTCTAACTTTTTATAACCAAATTGTAATATCTGCCTACTTTCTAACTTTGTATAACCAAATTGTAATATCGGCCTACTCTCTAACTTTGTATAACCAAATTGTAATATCGACCTACTCTCTAACATTTTACAACCAAATTGTAATATCGGCCTACTCTCTAACTTTGTATACCCAAGTTGTAATATCGACCTACTCTCTAACATTTTACAACCAAATTGTAATATCGGCCTACTCTCTAACTTTGTATAACCAAATTGTAATATCGGCCTACTCTCTAACTTTGTATAACCGAATTGTAATATCGGCCTACTCTCTAACATTTTAGAACCAAATTGTAATATCGGCCTACTCTCTAGCTTTGTATAACCAAATTGTAATATCGGCCTACTCTCTAACTTTAAATAACCAAATTGTAATATGGACCTACTCTCTAACTTTGTATAACCAAATTGTAATATCGGCCTACTCTCTAACATTTTATAACAAATTGTAATATCGGCCTACTCTCTAACTTTGTATAAGCAAATTGTAATATCAGCCTACTCTCTAACATTTTACAACCAAATTGTAATATCGACCTACTCTCTAGCTTTGTATAACCAAATTGTAAAATCGGCCTACTCTCTAACTTTGTATAACCAAATTGTAATATCGAACTACTCTCTAACTTTGTATAACCAAATTGTAATATCGGCCTACTCTCTAACTTTTTATAACCAAATTGTAATATCGGCCTACTCTCTAACTTTGTATAACCAAATTGTAATATCGGCCTACTCTCTAACATTTTACAACCAAATTGTAATATCGACCTACTCTCTAGCTTTGTATAACCTAATTGTAATATCGGCCTACTCTCTTACTTTGTATAACCAAATTGTAATATCGAACTACTCTCTAACTTTGTATTACCAAATTGTACTATCGGCCTACTCTCTAACTTTGTATAACCAAATTGTAATATCGGCCTACTCTCTAACTTTGTATAACCGAATTGTAATATCGGCCTACTCTCTAACATTTTACAAACAAATTGTAATATCGGCCTAATCTCTAACTTTGTATAACCAAATTGTAATATCGGCCTACTCTCTAACTTTAAATAACCAAATTGTAATATCGACCTACTCTCTAACTTTGTATAACCAAATTGTAATATCGGCCTACTCTCTAACATTTTACAACCAACTTGTAATATCGACCTACTCTCTAACTTTGTATAACCAAATTGTAATATCGGCCTACTCTCTAACTTTTTACAACCAAATTGTAATATCGGCCTACTCTCTAACTTTGTATAAACCAAATTGTAATATCGGCCTACTCTCTAACTTTTTACAACCAAATTGTAATATCGGCCTACTCTCTAACTTTGTATAACCAAATTGTAATATCGAACTACTCTCTAACTTTGTATAACCAAATTGTAATATCGGCCTACTCTCTAACTTTGTATAACCAAATTGTAATATCGACCTACTCTCTAACATTTTACAACCAAATTGTAATATCGGCCTACTCTCTAACTTTGTATACCCAAGTTGTAATATCGACCTACTCTCTAACATTTTACAACCAAATTGTAATATCGGCCTACTCTCTAACTTTGTATAACCAAATTGTAATATCGGCCTACTCTCTAACTTTGTATAACCGAATTGTAATATCGGCCTACTCTCTAACATTTTAGAACCAAATTGTAATATCGGCCTACTCTCTGACTTTGTATAACCAAATTGTAATATCGGCCTACTCTCTAACTTTAAATAACCAAATTGTAATATCGACCTACTCTCTAACTTTGTATAACCAAATTGTAATATCGGCCTACTCTCTAACATTTTATAACAAATTGTAATATCGGCCTACTCTCTAGATTTGTATAACCGAATTGTAATATCGGCCTACTCTCTAACATTTTAGAACCAAATTGTAATATCGGGCTACTCTCTAACTTTGTATAACCAAATTGTAATATCGGCCTACTCTCTAACTTTAAATAACCAAATTGTAATATCGGCTTCTCTCTAACTTTTTATAACCAAATTGTAATATCGGCCTACTCTCTAACTTTGTATAACCAAATTGTAATATCGGCCTACTCTCTAACATTTTACAACCAAATTGTAATATAGGCCTACTCTCTAACTTTAAATAACCAAATTGTAATATCGACCTACTCTCTAACTTTGTATAACCAAATTGTAATATCGGCCTACTCTGTAACATTTTACAACCAAATTGTAATATCGGCCTACTCTCTAACTTTGTATAACCAAATTGTAATATCGGCCTACTCTCTAACATTTTACAACCAAATTGTAATATCGGCCTACTCTCTAACTTTAAATAACCAAATTGTAATATCGAACTACTCTCTAGCTTTGTATAACCAAATTGTAATATCGGCCTACTCTCTAACTTTTTATAACCAAATTGTAATATCGGCCTACTCTCTAACTTTGTATAACCAAATTGTAATATCGGCCTACTCTCTAACTTTGTATAACCAAATTGTAATATCGGCCTACTCTTTAACTTTGTATAAACCAAATTGTAATATCGGCCTACTCTCTAACATTTTACAACCAAATTGTAATATCGGCCTACTCTCTAACATTTTACAACCGAAATTTAATATCGGCCTACTCTCTAACTTTGTATAACCGAATTGTAATATCGGCCTACTCTCTAACATTTTAGAACCAAATTGTAATATCGGCCTACTCTCTAACTTTGTATAACCAAATTGTAATATCGGCCTACTCTCTAACTTTAAATAACCAAATTGTAATATCGACCTACTCTCTAACTTTGTATAACCAAATTGTAATATCGGCCTACTCTCTAACATGTTATAACAAATTGTAAAATCGGCCTACTCTCTAACTTTGTATAACCAAATTGTAATATCGGCCTACTCTCTAACATTTTACAACCAAATTGTAATATCGACCTACTCTCTAGCTTTGTATAACCAAATTGTAATATCGGCCTACTCTCTAACTTTGTATAAGCAAATTGTAATATCGAACTACTCTCTAACTTTGTATAACCAAATTGTACTATCGGCCTACTCTCTAACTTTGTATAACCAAATTGTAATATCGGCCTACTCTCTAACTTTGTATAACCGAATTGTAATATCGGCCTACTCTCTAACATTTTACAAACAAATTGTAATATCGGCCTAATCTCTAACTTTGTATAACCAAATTGTAATATCGGCCTACTCTCTAACTTTAAATAACCAAATTGTAATATCGACCTACTCTCTAACTTTGTATAACCAAATTGTAATATCGGCCTACTCTCTAACATTTTACAACCAACTTGTAATATCGACCTACTCTCTAACTTTGTATAACCAAATTGTAGTATCGGCCTACTCTCTAACTTTTTACAACCAAATTGTAATATCGGCCTACTCTCTAACTTTGTATAAACCAAATTGTAATATCGGCATACTCTCTAACATTTTACAACCAAATTGTAATATCGGCCTACTCTCTAACTTTGTATAACCAAATTGTAATTTCGAACTACTCTCTAACTTTGTATAACCAAATTGTAATATCGGCCTACTCTCTAACTTTGTATAACCAAATTGTAATATCGACCTACTCTCTAACATTTTACAACCAAATTGTAATATCGGCCTACTCTCTAACTTTGTATACCCAAGTTGTAATATCGACCTATTCTCTAACATTTTACAACCAAATTGTAATATCGGCCTACTCTCTAACTTTGTATAACCAAATTGTAATATCGGCCTACTCTCTAACTTTGTATAACCGAATTGTAATATCGACCTACTCTCTAACATTTTAGAACCAAATTGTAATATCGGCCTACTCTCTAACTTTGTATAACAAAATTGTAATATCGGCCTACTCTCTAACTTTAAATAACCAAATTGTAATATCGACCTACTCTCTAACTTTGTATAAGCAAATTGTAATATCGGCCTACTCTCTAACATTTTATAACAAATTGTAATATCGGCCTACTCTCTAACTTTGTATAAGCAAATTGTAATATCGGCCTACTCTCTAACATTTTACAACCAAATTGTAATATCGACCTACTCTCTAGCTTTGTATAACCAAATTGTAAAATCGGCCTACTCTCTAACTTTGTATAACCAAATTGTAATATCGAACTACTCTCTAACTTTGTATAACCAAATTGTAATATCGGCCTACTCTCTACTTTTTTATAACCAAATTGTAATATCGGCCTACTTTCTAACTTTGTATAACCAAATTGTAATATCGGCCTACTCTCTAACTTTGTATAACCAAATTGTAATATCGAGCTACTCTCTAACATTTTACAACCAAATTGTAATATCGGCCTACTCTCTAACTTTGTATACCCAAGTTGTAATATCGACCTACTCTCTAACATTTTACAACCAAATTGTAATATCGGCCTACTCTCTAACTTTGTATAACCAAATTGTAATATCGGCCTACTCTCTAACTTTGTATAAGCAAATTGTAATATCGGCCTACTCTCTAACATTTTACAACCAAATTGTAATATCGGCCTACTCTCTAACTTTGTATAACCAAATTGTAATATCGAACTACTCTCTAACTTTGTATAACCAAATTGTAATATCGGCCTACTCTCTAACTTTGTATAACCAAATTGTAATATCGGCCTACTCTCTAACATTTTATAACAAATTGTAATATCGAACTACTCTCTAACTTTGTATTACCAAATTGTACTATCGGCCTACTCTCTAACTTTGTATAACCAAATTGTAATATCGGCCTACTCTCTAACTTTGTATAACCGAATTGTAATATCGGCCTACTCTCTAACATTTTACAAACAAATTGTAATATCGGCCTAATCTCTAACTTTGTATAACCAAATTGTAATATCGGCCTACTCTCTAACTTTAAATAACCAAATTGTAATATCGACCTACTCTCTAACTTTGTATAACCAAATTGTAATATCGGCCTACTCTCTAACATTTTACAACCAACTTGTAATATCGACCTACTCTCTAACTTTGTATAACCAAATTGTAATATCGGCCTACTCTCTAACTTTTTACAACCAAATTGTAATATCGGCCTACTCTCTAACTTTGTATAAACCAAATTGTAATATCGGCCTACTCTCTAACTTTTTACAACCAAATTGTAATATCGGCCTACTCTCTAACTTTGTATAACCAAATTGTAATATCGAACTACTCTCTAACTTTGTATAACCAAATTGTAATATCGGCCTACTCTCTAACTTTGTATAACCAAATTGTAATATCGACCTACTCTCTAACATTTTACAACCAAATTGTAATATCGGCCTACTCTCTAACTTTGTATACCCAAGTTGTAATATCGACCTACTCTCTAACATTTTACAACCAAATTGTAATATCGGCCTACTCTCTAACTTTGTATAACCAAATTGTAATATCGGCCTACTCTCTAACTTTGTATAACCGAATTGTAATATCGGCCTACTCTCTAACATTTTAGAACCAAATTGTAATATCGGCCTACTCTCTGACTTTGTATAACCAAATTGTAATATCGGCCTACTCTCTAACTTTAAATAACCAAATTGTAATATCGACCTACTCTCTAACTTTGTATAACCAAATTGTAATATCGGCCTACTCTCTAACATTTTATAACAAATTGTAATATCGGCCTACTCTCTAGATTTGTATAACCGAATTGTAATATCGGCCTACTCTCTAACATTTTAGAACCAAATTGTAATATCGGGCTACTCTCTAACTTTGTATAACCAAATTGTAATATCGGCCTACTCTCTAACTTTAAATAACCAAATTGTAATATCGGCTTCTCTCTAACTTTTTATAACCAAATTGTAATATCGGCCTACTCTCTAACTTTGTATAACCAAATTGTAATATCGGCCTACTCTCTAACATTTTACAACCAAATTGTAATATAGGCCTACTCTCTAACTTTAAATAACCAAATTGTAATATCGACCTACTCTCTAACTTTGTATAACCAAATTGTAATATCGGCCTACTCTGTAACATTTTACAACCAAATTGTAATATCGGCCTACTCTCTAACTTTGTATAACCAAATTGTAATATCGGCCTACTCTCTAACATTTTACAACCAAATTGTAATATCGGCCTACTCTCTAACTTTAAATAACTAAATTGTAATATCGAACTACTCTCTAGCTTTGTATAACCAAATTGTAATATCGGCCTACTCTCTAACTTTTTATAACCAAATTGTAATATCGGCCTACTCTCTAACTTTGTATAACCAAATTGTAATATCGGCCTACTCTCTAACTTTGTATAACCAAATTGTAATATCGGCCTACTCTCTAACTTTGTATAAACCAAATTGTAATATCGGCCTACTCTCTAACATTTTACAACCAAATTGTAATATCGGCCTACTCTCTAACATTTTACAACCGAAATTTAATATCGGCCTACTCTCTAACTTTGTATAACCGAATTGTAATATCGGCCTATTCTCTAACATTTTAGAACCAAATTGTAATATCGGCCTACTCTCTAACTTTGTATAACCAAATTGTAATATCGGCCTACTCTCTAACTTTTTACAACCAAATTGTAATATCGACCTACTCTCTAACTTTGTATAACCAAATTGTAATATCGGCCTACTCTCTAACATGTTATAACAAATTGTAAAATCGGCCTACTCTCTAACTTTGTATAACCAAATTGTAATATCGGCCTACTCTCTAACATTTTACAACCAAATTGTAATATCGACCTACTCTCTAGCTTTGTATAACCAAATTGTAATATCGGCCTACTCTCTAACTTTGTATAAGCAAATTGTAATATCGAACTACTCTCTAACTTTGTATAACCAAATTGTACTATCGGCCTACTCTCTAACTTTGTATAACCAAATTGTAATATCGGCCTACTCTCTAACTTTGTATAACCGAATTGTAATATCGGCCTACTCTCTAACATTTTACAAACAAATTGTAATATCGGCCTAATCTCTAACTTTGTATAACCAAATTGTAATATCGGCCTACTCTCTAACTTTAAATAACCAAATTGTAATATCGACCTACTCTCTAACTTTGTATAACCAAATTGTAATATCGGCCTACTCTCTAACATTTTACAACCAACTTGTAATATCGACCTACTCTCTAACTTTGTATAACCAAATTGTAGTATCGGCCTACTCTCTAACTTTTTACAACCAAATTGTAATATCGGCCTACTCTCTAACTTTGTATAAACCAAATTGTAATATCGGCATACTCTCTAACATTTTACAACCAAATTGTAATATCGGCCTACTCTCTAACTTTGTATAACCAAATTGTAATTTCGAACTACTCTCTAACTTTGTATAACCAAATTGTAATATCGGCCTACTCTCTAACTTTGTATAACCAAATTGTAATATCGACCTACTCTCTAACATTTTACAACCAAATTGTAATATCGGCCTACTCTCTAACTTTGTATACCCAAGTTGTAATATCGACCTACTCTCTAACATTTTACAACCAAATTGTAATATCGGCCTACTCTCTAACTTTGTATAACCAAATTGTAATATCGGCCTACTCTCTAACTTTGTATAACCGAATTGTAATATCGACCTACTCTCTAACATTTTAGAACCAAATTGTAATATCGGCCTACTCTCTAACTTTGTATAACAAAATTGTAATATCGGCCTACTCTCTAACTTTAAATAACCAAATTGTAATATCGACCTACTCTCTAACTTTGTATAACCAAATTGTAATATCGGCCTACTCTCTAACATTTTATAACAAATTGTAATATCGGCCTACTCTCTAACTTTGTATAAGCAAATTGTAATATCGGCCTACTCTCTAACATTTTACAACCAAATTGTAATATCGACCTACTCTCTAGCTTTGTATAACCAAATTGTAAAATCGGCCTACTCTCTAACTTTGTATAACCAAATTGTAATATCGAACTACTCTCTAACTTTGTATAACCAAATTGTAATATCGGCCTACTCTCTACTTTTTTATAACCAAATTGTAATATCGGCCTACTTTCTAACTTTGTATAACCAAATTGTAATATCGGCCTACTCTCTAACTTTGTATAACCAAATTGTAATATCGAGCTACTCTCTAACATTTTACAACCAAATTGTAATATCGGCCTACGCTCTAACTTTGTATACCCAAGTTGTAATATCGACCTACTCTCTAACATTTTACAACCAAATTGTAATATCGGCCTACTCTCTAACTTTGTATAACCAAATTGTAATATCGGCCTACTCTCTAACTTTGTATAAGCAAATTGTAATATCGGCCTACTCTCTAACATTTTACAACCAAATTGTAATATCGGCCTACTCTCTAACTTTGTATAACCAAATTGTAATATCGAACTACTCTCTAACTTTGTATAACCAAATTGTAATATCGGCCTACTCTCTAACTTTGTATAACCAAATTGTAATATCGGCCTACTCTCTAACATTTTATAACAAATTGTAATATCGGCCTACTCTCTAACTTTGTATAAGCAAATTGTAATATCGGCCTACTCTCTAACATTTTACAACCAAAATGTAATATCGACCTACTCTCTAGCTTTGTATAACCAAATTGTAATATCGGCCTACTCTCTAACTTTGTATAACCAAATTGTAATATCGAACTACTCTCTAACTTTGTATAACCAAATTGTAATATCTGCCTACTCTCTAACTTTTTATAACCAAATTGTAATATCGGCCTACTTTCTAACTTTGTATAACCAAATTGTAATATCGGCCTACTCTCTAACTTTGTATAACCAAATTGTAATATCGACCTACTCTCTAACATTTTACAACCAAATTGTAATATAGGCCTACTCTCTAACTTTAAATAACCAAATTGTAATATCGACCTACTCTCTAACTTTGTATAACCAAATTGTAATATCGGCCTACTCTCTAACATTTTATAACAAATTGTAATATCGGCCTACTCTCTAACTTTGTATAAGCAAATTGTAATATCGGCCTACTCTCTAACATTTTACAACCAAATTGTAATATCGACCTACTCTCTAGCTTTGTATAACCAAATTGTAATATCGGCCTACTCTCTAACTTTGTATAACCAAATTGTAATATCGAACTACTCTCTAACTTTGTATAACCAAATTGTAATATCGGCCTACTCTCTAACTTTTTATAACCAAATTGTAATATCGGCCTACTTTCTAACTTTGTATAACCAAATTGTAATATCGGCCTACTCTCTAACTTTGTATAACCAAATTGTAATATCGACCTACTCTCTAACATTTTACAACCAAATTGTAATATCGGCCTACTCTCTAACTTTGTATACCCAAGTTGTAATATCGACCTACTCTCTAACATTTTACAACCAAATTGTAATATCGGCCTACTCTCTAACTTTGTATAACCAAATTGTAATATCGGCCTACTCTCTAACTTTAAATAACCAAATTGTAATATTGACCTACTCTCTAACTTTGTATAAGCAAATTGTAATATCGGCCTACTCTCTAACATTTTATAACAAATTGTAATATCGGGCTACTCTCTAACTTTGTATAACCAAATTGTAATATCGGCCTACTCTCTAACTTTAAATAACCAAATTGTAATATCGGCCTACTCTCTAACTTTTTATAACCAAATTGTAATATCGGCCTACTCTCTAACTTTGTATAACCAAATTGTAATATCGGCCTACTCTCTAACATTTTACAACCAAATTGTAATATAGGCCTACTCTCTAACTTTAAATAACCAAATTGTAATATCGACCTACTCTCTAACTTTGTATAACCAAATTGTAATATCGGCCTACTCTCTAACATTTTACAACCAAATTGTAATATCGGCCTACTCTCTAACTTTGTATAACCAAATTGTAATATCGGCCTACTCTCTAACATTTTACAACCAAATTGTAATATCGGCCTACTCTCTAACTTTAAATAACCAAATTGTAATATCGAACTACTCTCTAACTTTGTATAACCAAATTGTAATATCGGCCTACTTTCTAACTTTGTATAACCAAATTGTAATATCGGCCTACTCTCTAACTTTGTATAACCAAATTGTAATATCGGCTTACTCTCTAACATTTTACAACCAAATTGTAATATCGGCCTACTCTCTAACATTTTACAACCAAATTGTAATATCGGCCTACTCTCTAACATTTTACAACCAAATTGTAATATCGGCCTACTCTCTAACTTTGTATAACCGAATTGTAATATCGGCCTACTCTCTAACATTTTAGAACCAAATTGTAATTTCGGCCTACTCTCTAAATTTGTATAACCGAATTGTAATATCGGCCTACTCTCTAACTTTAAATAACCAAATTGTAATATCGACCTACTCTCTAACTTTGTATAACCAAATTGTAATATCGGCCTACTCTCTAACATTTTATAACAAATTGTAATATCGGCCTACTCTCTAACTTTGTATAACCAAATTGTAATATCGGCCTACTCTCTAACAATTTACAACCAAATTGTAATATCGACCTACTCTCTAGCTTTGTATAACCAAATTGTAATATCGGCCTACTCTCTAACTTTGTATAACCAAATTGTAATATCGAACTACTCTCTAACTTTGTATAACCAAATTGTACTATCGGCCTACTCTCTAACTTTGTATAATCAAATTGTAATATCGGCCTACTCTCTAACTTTGTATAACCGAATTGTAATATCGGCCTACTCTCTAACATTTTACAAACAAATTGTAATATCGGCCTAATCTCTAACTTTGTATAACCAAATTGTAATATCGGCCTACTCTCTAACATTTTACAACCAAATTGTAATATCGGCCTACTCTCTAACTTTGTATACCCAAGTTGTAATATCGACCTACTCTCTAACATTTTACAACCAAATTGTAATATCGGCCTACTCTCTAACTTTGTATAACCAAATTGTAATATCGGCCTACTCTCTAACTTTGTATAAGCAAATTGTAATATCGGCCTACTCTCTAACATTTTACAACCAAATTGTAATATCGGCCTACTCTCTAACTTTGTATAACTAAATTGTAATATCGAACTACTCTCTAACTTTGTATAACCAAATTGTAATATCGGCCTACTCTCTAACTTTGTATAACCAAATTGTAATATCGGTCTACTCTCTAACATTTTATAACAAATTGTAATATCGGCCTACTCTCTAACTTTGTATAAGCAAATTGTAATATCGGCCTACTCTCTAACATTTTACAACAAAATTGTAATATCGGCCTACTCTCTAACATTTTACAACAAAATTGTAATATCGGCCTACTCTCTAACTTTGGATTACCAAATTGTAATATCGGCCTACTCTCTAACATTTTACAACCAAATTGTAATATCGGCCTACTCTCTAACTTTAAATAACCAAATTGTAATATCGAACTACTCTCTAACTTTGTATAACCAAATTGTAATATCGGCCTACTCTCTAACTTTTTATAACCAAATTGTAATATCGGCCTACTTTCTAACTTTGTATAACCAAATTGTAATATCGGCCTACTCTCTAACTTTGTATAACCAAATTGTAATATCGACCTACTCTCTAACATTTTACAACCAAATTGTAATATCGGCCTACTCTCTAACTTTGTATACCCAAGTTGTAATATCGACCTACTCTCTAACATTTTACAACCAAATTGTAATATCGGCCTACTCTCTAACTTTGTATAACCAAATTGTAATATCGGCCTACTCTCTAACTTTGTATAACCAAATTGTAATATCGACCTACTCTCTAACATTTTACAACCAAATTGTAATATCGGCCTACTCTCTAACTTTGTATACCCAAGTTGTAATATCGACCTACTCTCTAACATTTTACAACCAAATTGTAATATCGGCCTACTCTCTAACTTTGTATAACCAAATTGTAATATCGGCCTACTCTCTAACTTTAAAAAACCAAATTGTAATATTGACCTACTCTCTAACTTTGTATAAGCAAATTGTAATATCGGCCTACTCTCTAACATTTTATAACAAATTGTAATATCGGGCTACTCTCTAACTTTGTATAACCAAATTGTAATATCGGCCTACTCTCTAACTTTAAATAACCAAATTGTAATATCGGCCTACTCTCTAACTTTTTATAACCAAATTGTAATATCGGCCTACTCTCTAACTTTGTATAACCAAATTGTACTATCGGCCTACTCTCTAACATTTTACAACCAAATTGTAATATAGGCCTACTCTCTAACTTTAAATAACCAAATTGTAATATCGACCTACTCTCTAACTTTGTATAACCAAATTGTAATATCGGCCTACTCTCTAACATTTTACAACCAAGTTGTAATATCGGCCTACTCTCTAACTTTGTATAGCCAAATTGTAATATCGGCCTACTCTCTAACATTTTACAACCAAATTGTAATATCGGCCTACTCTCTAACTTTAAATAACCAAATTGTAATATCGAACTACTCTCTAACTTTGTATAACCAAATTGTAATATCGGCCTACTTTCTAACTTTGTATAACCAAATTGTAATATCGGCCTACTCTCTAACTTTGTATAACCAAATTGTAATATCGGCCTACTCTCTAAAATTTTACAACCAAATTGTAATATCGGCCTACTCTCTAACATTTTACAACCAAATTGTAATATCGGCCTACTCTCTAACATTTTACAACCAAATTGTAATATCGGCCTACTCTCTAACTTTGTATAACCGAATTGTAATATCGGCCTACTCTCTAACATTTTAGAACCAAATTGTAATATCGGCCTACTCTCTAAATTTGTATAACCGAATTGTAATATCGGCCTACTCTCTAACTTTAAATAACCAAATTGTAATATCGACCTACTCTCTAACTTTGTATAACCAAATTGTAATATCGGCCTACTCTCTAACATTTTATAACAAATTGTAATATCGGCCTACTCTCTAACTTTGTATAACCAAATTGTAATATCGGCCTACTCTCTAACAATTTACAACCAAATTGTAATATCGACCTACTCTCTAGCTTTGTATAACCAAATTGTAATATCGGCCTACTCTCTAACTTTGTATAACCAAATTGTAATATCGAACTACTCTCTAACTTTGTATAACCAAATTGTACTATCGGCCTACTCTCTAACTTAGTATAATCAAATTGTAATATCGGCCTACTCTCTAACTTTGTATAACCGAATTGTAATATCGGCCTACTCTCTAACATTTTACAAACAAATTGTAATATCGGCCTAATCTCTAACTTTGTATAACCAAATTGTAATATCGGCCTACTCTCTAACTTTTTACAACCAAATTGTAATATCGGCCTACTCTCTAACTTTGTATAACCGAATTGTAATATCGGCCTACTCTCTAACATTTTAGAACCAAATTGTAATATCGGCCTACTCTCTAACTTTGTAAAACCAAATTGTAATATCGGCCTACTCTCTAACTTTAAATAACCAAATTGTAATATCGACCTACTCTCTAACTTTGTATAACCAAATTGTAATATCGGCCTACTCTCTAACATTTTATAACAAATTGTAATATCGGCCTACTCTCTAACTTTGTATAAGCAAATTGTAATATCGGCCTACTCTCTAACTTTGTATACCCAAGTTGTAATATCGACCTACTCTCTAGCTTTGTATAACCAAATTGTAATATCGGCCTACTCTCTCACTTTGTATAACCAAATTGTAATATCGAACTACTCTCTAACTTTGTATAACCAAATTGTAATATCGGCCTACTCTCTAACTTTTTATAACCAAATTGTAATATCGGCCTACTCTCTAACATTTTACAACCAAATTGTAATATAGGCCTACTCTCTAACTTTAAATAACCAAATTGTAATATCGACCTACTCTCTAGCTTTGTATAACCAAATTGTAATATCGGCCTACTCTCTAACATTTTACAACCAAATTGTAATATCGGCCTACTCTCTAACTTTAAAAAACCAAATTGTAATATCGACCTACTCTCTAACTTTGTATAAGCAAATTGTAATATCGGCCTACTCTCTAACATTTTATAACAAATTGTAATATCGGGCTACTCTCTAACTTTGTATAACCAAATTGTAATATCGGCCTACTCTCTAACTTTAAATAAACAAATTGTAATATCGGCCTACTCTCTAACTTTTTATAACCAAATTGTAATATCGGCCTACTCTCTAACTTTTTATAACCAAATTGTAATATCGGCCTACTCTCTAACATTTTACAACCAAATTGTAATATAGGCCTACTCTTTAACTTTAAATAACCAAATTGTAATATCGACCTACTCTCTAACTTTGTATAACCAAATTGTAATATCGGCCTACTCTCTAACATTTTACAACCAAATTGTAATATCGGCCTACTCTCTAACTTTGTATAACCAAATTGTAATATCGGCCTACTCTCTAACATTTTACAACCAAATTGTAATATCGGCCTACTCTCTAACTTTAAATAACCAAATTGTAATATCGAACTACTCTCTAACTTTGTATAACCAAATTGTAATATCGGCCTACTCTCTAACTTTGTATAACAAAATTGTAATATCGGCCTACTCTCTAACATTTTACAACCAAATTGTAATATCGGCCTACTCTCTAACTTTGTATAACCGAATTGTAATATCGGCCTACTCTCTAACATTTTAGAACCAAATTGTAATATCGGCCTACTCTCTAACTTTGTATAACCAAATTGTAATATCGGCCTACTCTCTAACTTTAAATAACCAAATTGTAATATCGACCTACTCTCTAACTTTGTATAACCAAATTGTAATATCGGCCTACTCTCTAACATTTTATAACAAATTGTAATATCGGCCTACTCTCTAACTTTGTATAAGCAAATTGTAATATCGGCCTACTCTCTAACATTTTACAACCAAATTGTAATATCGACCTACTCTCTAGCTTTGTATAACCAAATTGTAATATCGGCCTACTCTCTAACTTTGTATAACCAAATTGTAATATCGAACTACTCTCTAACTTTGTATAACCAAATTGTAATATCGGCCTACTCTCTAACTTTTTATAACCAAATTGTAATATCGGCCTACTTTCTAACTTTGTATAACCAAATTGTAATATCGGCCTACTCTCTAACTTTGTATAACCAAATTGTAATATCGAGCTACTCTCTAACATTTTACAACCAAATTGTAATATCGGCCTACTCTCTAACTTTGTATACCCAAGTTGTAATATCGACCTACTCTCTAACATTTTACAACCAAATTGTAATATCGGCCTTCTCTCTAACTTTGTATAACCAAATTGTAATATCGGCCTACTCTCTAACTTTGTATAAGCAAATTGTAATATCGGCCTACTCTCTAACATTTTACAACCAAATTGTAATATCGGCCTACTCTCTAACTTTGTATAACCAAATTGTAATATCGAACTACTCTCTAACTTTGTATAACCAAATTGTAATATCGGCCTACTCTCTAACTTTGTATAACCAAATTGTAATATCGGCCTACTCTCTAACATTTTATAACAAATTGTAATATCGGCCTACTCTCTAACTTTGTATAAGCAAATTGTAATATCGGCCTACTCTCTAACATTTTACAACCAAAATGTAATATCGACCTACTCTCTAGCTTTGTATAACCAAATTGTAATATCGGCCTACTCTCTAACTTTGTATAACCAAATTGTAATATCGAACTACTCTCTAACTTTGTATAACCAAATTGTAATATCGGCCTACTCTCTAACTTTTTATAACCAAATTGTAATATCGGCCTACTTTCTAACTTTGTATAACCAAATTGTAATATCGGCCTACTCTCTAACTTTGTATAACCAAATTGTAATATCGACCTACTCTCTAACATTTTACAACCAAATTGTAATATAGGCCTACTCTCTAACTTTAAATAACCAAATTGTAATATCGACCTACTCTCTAACTTTGTATAACCAAATTGTAATATCGGCCTACTCTCTAACATTTTACAACAAAATTGTAATATCGGCCTACTCTCTAACTTTGTATAACCAAATTGTAATATCGGCCTACTCTCTAACATTTTACAACCAAATTGTAATATCGGCCTACTCTCTAACTTTAAATAACCAAATTGTAATATCGAACTACTCTCTAACTTTGTATAACCAAATTGTAATATCGGCCTACTCTCTAACTTTTTATAACCAAATTGTAATATCGGCCTACTTTCTAACTTTGTATAACCAAATTGTAATATCGGCCTACTCTCTAACTTTGTATAACCAAATTGTAATATCGACCTACTCTCTAACATTTTACAACCAAATTGTAATATCGGCCTACTCTCTAACTTTCTATACCCAAGTTGTAATATCGACCTACTCTCTAACATTTTACAACCAAATTGTAATATCGGCCTACTCTCTAACTTTGTATAACCAAATTGTAATATCGGCCTACTCTCTAACTTTGTATAACCGAATTGTTATATCGGCCTACTCTCTAACATTTTAGAACCAAATTGTAATATCGGCCTACTCTCTAACTTTGTATAACCAAATTGTAATATCGGCCTACTCTCTAACTTTAAATAACCAAATTGTAATATCGACCTACTCTCTAACTTTGTATAACCAAATTGTAATATCGGCCTACTCTCTAACATTTTATAACCAAATTGTAATATCGGCCTACTCTCTAACTTTGTATAAGCAAATTGTAATATCGGCCTACTCTCTAACATTTTACAACCAAATTGTAATATCGACCTACTCTCTAGCTTTGTATAACCAAATTGTAATATCGGCCTACTCTCTAACTTTGTATACCCAAGTTGTAATATCGAACTACTCTCTAACTTTGTATAACCAAATTGTAATATCGGCCTACTCTCTAACTTTTTATAACCAAATTGTAATATCGGCCTACTTTCTAACTTTGTATAACCAAATTGTAATATCGGCCTACTCTCTAACTTTGTATAACCAAATTGTAATATCGACCTACTCTCTAACATTTTACAACCAAATTGTAATATCGGCCTACTCTCTAACTTTGTATACCCAAGTTGTAATATCGACCTACTCTCTAACATTTTACAACCAAATTGTAATATCGGCCTACTCTCTAACTTTGTATAACCAAATTGTAATATCGGCCTACTCTCTAACTTTAAATAACCAAATTGTAATATTGACCTACTGTCTAACTTTGTATAAGCAAATTGTAATATCGGCCTACTCTCTAACATTTTATAACAAATTGTAATATCGGGCTACTCTCTAACTTTGTATAACCAAATTGTAATATCGGCCTACTCTCTAACTTTAAATAACCAAATTGTAATATCGGCCTACTCTCTAACTTTTTATAACCAAATTGTAATATCGGCCTACTCTCTAACTTTGTATAACCAAATTGTAATATCGGCCTACTCTCTAACATTTTACAACCAAATTGTAATATAGGCCTACTCTCTAACTTTAAATAACCAAATTGTAATATCGACCTACTCTCTAACTTTATATAACCAAATTGTAATATCGGCCTACTCTCTAACATTTTACAACCAAATTGTAATATCGGCCTACTCTCTAACTTTGTATAACCAAATTGTAATATCGGCCTACTCTCTAACATTTTACAACCAAATTGTAATATCGGCCTACTCTCTAACTTTAAATAACCAAATTGTAATATCGAACTACTCTCTAACTTTGTATAACCCAAATTGTAATATCGGCCTACTTTCTAACTTTGTATAACCAAATTGTAATATCGGCCTACTCTCTAACTTTATATAACCAAATTGTAATATCGGCCTACTCTCTAACATTTTACAACCAAATTGTAATATCGGCCTACTCTCTAACATTTTACAACCAAATTGTAATATCGGCCCCTACTCTCTAACATTTTACAACCAAATTGTAATATCGGCCTACTCTCTAACTTTGTATAACCGAATTGTAATATCGGCCTTCTCTCTAACATTTTAGAACCAAATTGTAATATCGGCCTACTCTCTAAATTTGTATAACCAATTGTAATATCGGCCTACTCTCTAACTTTAAATAACCAAATTGTAATATCGACCTACTCTCTAACTTTGTATAACCAAATTGTAATATCGGCCTACTCTCTAACATTTTATAACAAATTGTAATATCGGCCTACTCTCTAACTTTGTATAACCAAATTGTAATATCGGCCTACTCTCTAACAATTTACAACCAAATTGTAATATCGACCTACTCTCTAGCTTTGTATAACCAAATTGTAATATCGGCCTACTCTCTAACTTTGTATAACAAATTGTAATATCGAACTACTCTCTAACTTTGTATAACCAAATTGTACTATCGGCCTACTCTCTAACTTTGTATAATCAAATTGTAATATCGGCCTACTCTCTAACTTCACATATAACCGAATTGTAATATCGGCCTACTCTCTAACATTTTACAAACAAATTGTAATATCGGCCTAATCTCGCTAAGTGTAATATCGGCCTACTCTCTAACTTTTTATGCATAATATCGGCCTAAATTGTAATATCGGCCTACTCTCTAACATTTTACAACCAAATTGTAATATCTGGCCTACTCTCTAACTGTATAACCAGAATTGTAATGGCCTACTCTCTAACATTTTATAACAAATTGTAATATCGGCCTACTCTCTAACTTTGTATAAGCAAATTGTAATATCGGCCTACTCTCTAACATTTTACAACCAAATTTTATCGACCTACTCTCTAGAACCCAAATTGTAATATCGACCTGCTCTCTAACTTTATATAACCAAATTGTAATATTGGCCTACTCTCTAACATTTTATAACAAATTGTAATATCGGCCTACTTCTCTAACTTTGTATAAGCAAGTTTGTAATATCGGCCTACTCTCTAACATTTTACAACCTAAATGTAATATCGACCTACTCTCTAGCTTTCCATATAACCAAAATTGTCATCTCGGCCTGCTCTCTCTACTTTCTACTATATTAAATTGTAATATCGAACTTACACCTAACTTTGTATAACCCAAGTGTAATATCGGCCTACTCTCTTAAATAACTTTTTATAACCAAAATTGCAATATCAGCCCCTACTTTCTAACTTTGTATAACCAAATTGTAATATCGGTCTACTCTCTAACTTTGTATAACCAAATTGTAATATCGACCTACTCTCTAACATTTTACAACCAAATTGTAATATCGGCCTACTCTCTAACTTTGTATAACCAAATTGTAATATCGGCCTACTCTCTAACTTTTAAAAACCAAATTGTAATATTGACCTACTCTCTAACTTTGTATAAGCAAATTGTAATATCGGCCTACTCTCTAACATTTTATAACAAATTGTAATATCGGGCTACTCTCTAACTTTGTATAACCAAATTTTAATATCGGCCTACTCTCTAACTTTAAATAAACAAATTGTAATATCGGCCTACTCTCTAACTTTTTATAACCAAATTGTAATATCGGCCTACTCTCTAACTTTCTATAACCAAATTGTAATATCGGCCTACTCTCTAACATTTTACAACCAAATTGTAATATAGGCCTACTCTCTAACTTTAAATAACCAAATTGTAATATCGACCTACTCTCTAACTTTGTATAACCAAATTGTAATATCGGCCTACTCTCTAACATTTTACAACCAAATTGTAATATCGGCCTACTCTCTAACTTTGTATAACCAAATTGTAATATCGGCCTACTCTCTAATATTTTACAACCAAATTGTAATATCGGCCTACTCTCTAACTTTAAATAACCAAATTGTAATATCGAACTACTCTCTAACTTTGTATAACCAAATTGTAATATCGGCCTACTCTCTAACATTTTACAAACAAATTGTAATATCGGCCTAATCTCTAACTTTGTATAACCAAATTGTAATATCGGCCTACTCTCTAACTTTTTACAACCAAATTGTAATATCGGCCTACTCTCTAACTTTGTATAAACCAAATTGTAATATCGGCCTACTCTCTAACATTTTACAACCAAATTGTAATATCGGCCTACTCTCTAACTTTGTATAACCAAATTGTAATATCGAACTACTCTCTAACTTTGTATAACCAAATTGTAATATCGGCCTACTCTCTAACTTTGTATAACCAAATTGTAATATCGACCTACTCTCTAACATTTTACAACCAAATTGTAATATCGGCCTACTCTCTAACTTTGTATACCCAAGTTGTAATATCGACCTACTCTCTAACATTTTACAACCAAATTGTAATATCGGCCTACTCTCTAACTTTGTATAACCAAATTGTAATATCGGCCTTCTCTCTAACTTTGTATAACCGAATTGTAATATCGGCCTACTCTCTAACATTTTAGAACCAAATTGTAATATCGGCCTACTCTCTAACTTTGTATAACCAAATTGTAATATCGGCCTACTCTCTAACTTTAAATAACCAAATTGTAATATCGACCTACTCTCTAACTTTGTATAACCAAATTGTAATATCGGCCTACTCTCTAACATTTTATAACAAATTGTAATATCGGCCTACTCTCTAACTTTGTATAAGCAAATTGTAATATCGGCCTACTCTCTAACATTTTACAACCAAATTGTAATATCGACCTACTCTCTAGCTTTGTATAACCAAATTGTAATATCGGCCTACTCTCTAACTTTAAATAAACAAATTGTAATATCGGCCTACTCTCTAACTTTTTATAACCAAATTGTAATATCGGCCTACTCTCTAACTTTCTATAACCAAATTGTAATATCGGCCTACTCTCTAACATTTTACAACCAAATTGTAATATAGGCCTACTCTCTAACTTTAAATAACCAAATTGTAATATCGACCTACTCTCTAACTTTGTATAACCAAATTGTAATATCGGCCTACTCTGTAACATTTTACAACCAAATTGTAATATCGGCCTACTCTCTAACTTTGTATAACCAAATTGTAATATCGGCCTACTCTCTAACATTTTACAACCAAATTGTAATATCGGCCTACTCTCTAACTTTAAATAACCAAATTGTAATATCGAACTACTCTCTAACTTTGTATAACCAAATTGTAATATCGGCCTACTCTCTAACTTTGTATAACCAAATTGTAATATCGACCTACTCTCTAACATTTTACAACCAAATTGTAATATCGGCCTACTCTCTAACTTTGTATACCCAAGTTGTAATATCGACCTTCTCTCTAACATTTTACAACCAAATTGTAATATCGGCCTACTCTCTAACTTTGTATAACCAAATTGTAATATCGGCCTACTCTCTAACTTTGTATAACCGAATTGTAATATCGGCCTACTCTCTAACATTTTAGAACCAAATTGTAATATCGGCCTACTCTCTAACTTTGTATAACCAAATTGTAATATCGGCCTACTCTCTAACTTTAAATAACCAATTTGTAATATCGACCTACTCTCTAACTTTGTATAACCAAATTGTAATATCGGCCTACTCTCTAACATTTTATAACAAATTGTAATATCGGCTTCTCTCTAACTTTGTATAAGCAAATTGTAATATCGGCCTACTCTCTAACATTTTACAACCAAATTGTAATATCGACCTACTCTCTAGCTTTGTATAACCAAATTGTAAAATCGGCCTACTCTCTAACTTTGTATAACCAAAATGTAATATCGAACTACTCTCTAACTTTGTATAACCAAATTGTAATATCGGCCTACTCTCTAACTTTTTATAACCAAATTGTAATATCGGCCTACTTTCTAACATTGTATAACCAAATTGTAATATCGGTCTACTCTCTAACTTTGTATAACCAAATTGTAATATCGACCTACTCTCTAACATTTTACAACCAAATTGTAATATCGGCCTACTCTCTAACTTTGTATAACCAAATTGTAATATCGGCCTACTCTCTAACTTTAAATAACCAAATTGTAATATTGACGTACTCTCTAACTTTGTATAAGCAAATTGTAATATCGGCCTACTCTCTAACATTTTATAACAAATTGTAATATCGGGCTACTCTCTAACTTTGAATAACCAAATTGTAATATCGGCCTACTCTCTAACTTTAAATAAACAAATTGTAATATCGGCCTACTCTCTAACTTTTTATAACCAAATTGTAATATCGGCCTACTCTCTAACTTTCTATAACCAAATTGTAATATCGGCCTACTCTCTAACATTTTACAACCAAATTGTAATATAGGCCTACTCTCTAACTTTAAATAACCAAATTGTAATATCGACCTACTCTCTAACTTTGTATAACCAAATTGTAATATCGGCCTACTCTCTAACATTTTACAACCAAATTGTAATATCGGCCTACTCTCTAACTTTGTATAACCAAATTGTAATATCGGCCTACTCTCTAACATTTTACAACCAAATTGTAATATCGGCCTACTCTCTAACTTTAAATAACCAAATTGTAATATCGAACTACTCTCTAACTTTGTATAACCAAATTGTAATATTTGCCTACTCTCTAACTTTTTATAACCAAATTGTAATATCGGCCTACTCTCTAACTTTGTATAACCAAATTGTAATATCGACCTACTCTCTAACATTTTACAACCAAATTGTAATATCGGCCTACTCTCTAACTTTGTATACCCAAGTTGTAATATCGACCTTCTCTCTAACATTTTACAACCAAATTGTAATATCGGCCTACTCTCTAACTTTGTATAACCAAATTGTAATATCGGCCTACTCTCTAACTTTGTATAACCGAATTGTAATATCGGCCTACTCTCTAACATTTTAGAACCAAATTGTAATATCGGCCTACTCTCTAACATTTTATAACAAATTGTAATATCGGGCTACTCTCTAACTTTGTATAACCAAATTGTAATATCGGCCTACTCTCTAACTTTAAATAACCAAATTGTAATATCGGCCTACTCTCTAACATTTTATAACAAATTGTAATATCGGCCTACTCTCTAACATTTTACAACCAAATTGTAATATCGGCCTACTCTCTAACATTTTACAACCAAATTGTAATATCGGCCTACTTTCTAACATTTTACAACCAAATTGTAATATCGGCCTACTCTCTAACATTTTACAACCAAATTGTAATATCGGCCTACTCTCTAACATTTTACAACCAAATTGTAATATCGGCCTACTCTCTAACATTTTACAACCAAATTGTAATATCGGCCTACTCTCTAACATTTTACAACCAAATTGTAATATCGGCCTACTCTCTAACATTTTACAACCAAATTGTAATATCGGCCTACTCTCTAACTTTGTATCTAACTCTATAAATGGCCGAAAAAAAAACAACATCGTGAACAAAAGATGAGTCTCAAAAAATAGCGTTTCAATGCGAAGGAAAGGGGCCATCACACCCTCGGGCACACCAGTCTTTGAGAACCTCCATGTCAGACCTAGAATGCGCCACAAACAGATGGCCAGGAAGGAATCAATAGATACACACACACACACACACACACACACTCAGCGGGATTTTGAGTACAGGTCTCACACTTGATGCACTAACACCACCACCACCACCACCACCACCGATAACTTATTGGTGTTGGGCTGAAACATAATACGTGTGTTAAGGGGTGGAGGAGCTTGGGGTGCGGGGGTGGGGGTGAGGGGGCAACAAAGGAGGGAAACGGAGAGGCACAACGGGAAAGTATTATATGCTATACATGTACTGAAAAAAAAATTGGAACAGCTTTAAAATGGTACACACACACACACACACACACACACACAAAAACATATTGAAACTGTGTTGTTGGAGCTTGTTATTGTATTGATTTATGTTTGTTATTGTATTGATTTATGTTTGTTGTTGTATTGATTTATGTTTCGATGTCTGGCTTAATTTGTTTTGATGTTTATAAGAGCGTTTTGAAAGACAGTCTCTCATTTCCATGTGTGTGTGTGTGCGTGTGTGTGTGTGCGCGCGTGTGTGTGTGTGTGTGTGCGTGTGTGACAGATGTCGTTTAGTCCTAGTTCACGGCCATCATTCTTTTACCCGATATATACAACAGTCAATTAGTACTTGTGGTTGTAGAGTTGGACTAATGAGGGGAAAGTGGGCATTCCAAACAGGTCACCATTATTGGGGGGGGGGGGGGGGTAAGATTTGTTAGCTCCCCTCCCCCTTCCACTTCCCATCAAAACCGTGTGTGAAGTCCTTTGTAAGGATGAAACAAAATCTCTTAGAAATACATAAACCACTAATGGACTATATGTATGGTGCCATTATTTCATTTCCCCATCATAGCCGATAGTGCAATGGCCATGGAGGCAATACGGGGGATATAGCGAGGGGCCGGGGGGGGGGGAAAATTTCACCATCACAACCGTGGTATCATCGAGTCATCGATTTCATAAGTAGAAATTGACCAGAGTAGAGATTAGAGTTAACGGGGGGGGGGCTTTCGATAAGTCGTGATGCTAGTAGCATTAATGCCTGATTGGTGGTGGGGAGGGGGATCATCAGATGACCTTCGAGCCTAAGACAGAGGGCCTAAGGCAGAGGGCCTAAGGCAGAGGGCCTAAGGCAGAGGGCCTAAGACAGAGGGCCTAAGGCAGAGGGCCTAAGACAGAGGGCCTAAGATAGAGGGCCTAAGACAGAGGGCCTAAGATAGAGGGCCTAAGACAGAGGGCCTAAGGCAGAGGGCCTAAGGCAGAGGGCCTAAGACAGAGGGCCTAAGGCAGAGGGCCTAAGACAGAGGGCCTAAGACAGAGGGCCTAAGATAGAGGGCCTAAGACAGAGGGCCTAAGGCAGAGGGCCTAAGGCAGATGGCCTAAGACAGAGGGCCTAAGGCAGAGAGCCTAAGACAGGGGGCCTAAGACAGAGGTGTGGGAAGACGGGAGTTAAAGCGGTGGCAGTATTTGAATCCTAAACCACGTGTGTGTGTGTGCGCGCTTTTTATCTATCTATCTATCCATCATTTATCTATCTATACATCTATCCATTTATCTATCTATCTATCTATCTATTTACGTGTCTTCTCACTTTAGCCAGTATAACCATGTATTTATCTATATACCTCTCGGCTTGACGACTCTATATAAGTCAGCCAAAATGTACGTCCTGTCTGTCTGTCTGTCTACCAATCTATCTATCTGTCTGTCTACCATTCTGTCTGTCTGTTTGTCTACCAGTATGTCTGTCTGTTTTCCAGTTTGTCTGTCTACCAGTCTGTCTGTCTGTCTACCAGTCTGTCTGTCTGTTTACCAGTCTTTCTGCTTATATACGCATGCAGATTTCGATATACTGTCTTCGGAACTAGGTAGTAGTGACGAGGTTAAAGGTCATCCAATAAACTCAGGTGTTTAAGGGATGTAAAGGAGGGAGTTATATGGTGAAGAGAAAGAATATCAATATACATATTATTCATTTTCATCTCTGCGTTAAATCGAAAGCGGAAAACAAGAATTCAAAATGGCGTCATCCCCTGTCTCTCGATTCAACTTTTCTTTTTTAAAATATCTACAGTTTTCAATAGTTTCTGTGCTTTTAATTATGAAATGTAAAAGTCCCCGATATTAAAAATTAATAATTAGCATATAATATCATTCAAATCATTGAAGTTTTTATTACAACAGAGCATTTTAACATCGTCATTCGTAAACAATGGTAATAATCGAAAATCTCCGACGGCGGCGACGATAAGACTATTGACCGTGTTTTCGTATCTAATTTCGTAAAACAAGTTCTTTTTAAAAGTCGATAAATATTTAAAAAAAGAAATTCTGCAAATTTCTATACAAATTAAGTTCTCAGCTTTTAAAATTTGAATTATTTCTTAATTACAAAACAACAATATAGACCTAAAAAAAACTAGGTCAAAAGGCAATGAAAACATAACCGAGCAATATTTTTTAAATAGTACATTAAAATAACAGTTTAAACTGTCCGGCGCAGTGGCTGAGTGGTTGTGCGACTCGGCCAACATTCACTTTTATCTGCTGACTCTCCGGGTTCGATTTCTCCCAGAGACATTTTTTGTTTTGATTTTTCAGAATATATCCTTTTAGTTGTTTTAATGAAAACTAACTAATTAGATCTCTTTGACATTTTTTTTATTTTAAATAATTTATCTTTTAGGATGTTGTAAGAAAAAGAAACAATAGCAAATTAGATTTAAAATTATTTCATAAAAAAAAAATTAACACAGAGGCGTAACTAGGGTGGGGGGGGTCTAAAATCGAAAGTCCCGCCGGGCCCCAGCTTGAGGGGTGACCCCCAAAATTATTTTTTACATTAAATATTAAGTATTACATTAATCTCATGATATGGTATCGAGCGTCAAAATGCAGGGGCCCAAAAGAGGCCAAGCCCCGGGCCTCCAAATCCCTAGGTTTGGCATTGGATTTATAGTAGTCGATCTCTATGCAAAGGCTTTGCAGGGTACAACATGTTTGTGTGAACTGGTGGCTGAATGGCTTTTTATGCCTCTCTTGGACATTTTTTTTTAGAATGTATCCTTTTTAAATTAGTTGTTTTAATGAAAATTAACTAATTAGATCTCTATGACATTTTTTTTATTGAAATAATGTATCCTTTAGGATGTTGTAAGAAAAAGAAACAAAAACTAATTAGGTTTTTAACTATTTCATAACTTAAAAAAAACATTTTGAAAATATGTATCAAATCTGAACACAGAGGCGTAACTAGGGTGGAGGGGGGGGGGTCCAAAATCGATTTCTATCCATCAAGGATTTCTATTTTCTATAAAATTGTGCAAAAGCATAAAATTGTAATATTCAGATTTACTTAAAAATAATGGTACGATAGTCAGGAAATCCAGAAAAGATGAATCATCTGAGGCAAAAAAAAAAGGCGCTTGGAATCTAATAAATTGCGAAAGCAACAGAGAACATGTCATGAATCTGCAGTTGAAAGGGAAACACGCTTAGAGTATTGCAGGATTCAATATCAACTTAAAAAGAAAAATAATAATCAGAGACTTTTAGCTGCAGTTAGTAATGATGTAGAAGTGGAAGAATTAATCTGTAGAAGAATGACAGAAGTATGTAATTTCTGTCATGCAAAATAGTTTCTCAAAGAACTAAATTGTTTAAAGCAATATCATTCCTGTTTTCATGCTGGAAAAGTACAATTATCTCCTTCGCATGAATCTCCTGACATTATAAAAAATTTACTAATTGAAGACTCTCCAAAAGGAAAACATTTTTGAGATCAAATACGGCAGTATAATAGTTCTTTTGCTTTTGCATCCATGGGAGCTTAAGTCGTGATACCACCGGGAAAGGGACCATACTGTTACAGAATCCACGGTAAGGTTTATCATGCTGTAGCACCATTGCATGGAGGAAACCCTTCTTATGCTCAACTTTACAGGCGTAATCGAAATGAAAAATGCACAGAGGAGCTTTTGATAGTAACTGATGAACTGCTGAAAAATATTAATCCATTTGCCTCTGCTGTTCAGTATAAAAATTAAAGTTGAAAAAACAGAAATTCAGGCAGCTCTAAATGAAGGAAGAGAAGCAAAAGAAGTAAAAATGTATTTTAAATCTGATGTCAATGGAGAAAAAATAACTAAAAATCCTATGTATAAAGAGGTCTTGATGCAATAAAAAAATCTTATGTACATAATTTTAAAAATGTAACAAAGTAGAAATTGTACAAAAACTTACTTTAACTGTAATTAACCACCACCAGTTATTTGATCTAAAAGGTCCATTTTAGATCAACTACCTTTTTTTATTGTATTTAACGGTCCTTTTTAGGGCTATTACCTTTTATTGTATTTAACGGTCCTTATTAGGGCCACTACCATTTATTGTGTCCTAACGGTCCTTTTTAGGGCCACTACCATATTTTTTGTCTTAACGGTCCTTTTCAGGGCCAATGAAAGTTTGAGTTTGCTTGCTGCCATGAGTTTTAATAAAAAGGTTCGTTTCAGGACCGCCTAACAGTAGAGTTCATTTAATTAAGGTACATTTACAAGTAAAATATAAACATTGTTGAGATTAATTCATAGTTATTGGTAATTTAAAAAGTGCTGCAAATGTTTTGCGGGTACAGCTAGTATATATATATAAGGCAAGTCCAAAATGTAGTACACGGCTACTCGGCTAGATATTATATCAATAAACAACATTTTCATTTTTTTTTCATCGACTTTGTAGAAATCTTTGCCTGATCACGTGATACGCATCGCCGGATTTAGTGGATATAAATAAAGAAGAAAAAAAATTGGCATACTGACTTATCAACCGCTCCAACACACACACACACACACACACACACACACGCGCGCGCGCACAAACACAAGGTGCCATCAATAAACTCGTCAGCTGTGTCGCAGAAGTAAACATCTTGCCCCCTCACCCCCCCACACACACACATATGTAAACAAAGTCTGAAAGTAAACAGACGACGTTAGGTAACTACATCACATGCATAAACGTAACTACGTCATCGCATCTCCACACACACACATCACCACCACCACCACCACCACCACCAATCACCACCACCACACATACACACCGCAAACGTAACAAAATGCCAACCACACACCTTTTTGTACCAGGTCGACGTCTACAGCATCCCCCCCCACCCCCACACACCCCCCCCACCCCCACAACCCTCCCTCTGACCCCCCATCTCTGGACAGGAGGGTTGTTCGGACCTCGCTGTAAACAAATCTTCTCGGGGTTAATGTTTCACTTTATATTGAACAGAGCCGAACTGTTAAACCACGGGGGAGGGGGGGAAGGAAAGGGGGTATATATCCAGTAACAAGAGGCTGTGGCTCTTTTTGGGGGGAAGGCGGGGGGTAAATAAAAATAATTATAATGAAGCGAAATAGAACACTTACAAAATTTAGCGTTATCGTTGGTTGTTATGCCCTACCTACGGACACAGAATGCCCTCACCATGGTCACGGTTGCTGTATAATAGATAAACACATTAAAAAAGAAAATAAAAACTACAACAGAGGAGCTGCTATATTTAGACACTGGATGAGTACGCGAAACAAGTACTTGTGGATCGATTTAGTTTCGTTGTTGTTGACTGACCGTTTCATTGATAATAGATAACGATTATACACGCATGAATTGCTGTGGTGTTTATTTTAATCTTCGGGAAGATCCGTGCACTAAAATTGTTTTGTTTTTTAACTGAAAAAAAAATGTTTGTGTAATAAAAAAAAAAGGTAAAAAAAAATTAAAGAGCGTACAATAAATTGTATGATACAACAATTTATATCGAGTTGAGAACAACTGATGGAAACAGTTCAATACAAGGAGGGAAATGCGCACTGAGAAACTTTGTAAGTAATAACTTTAACAGAAGCCAGTGAAGATACCAAGGTGTAATAACAATGTGTAGTAACCATGTGTAATGGCAATGTGTAATGACAGTGTGTAATAGCAATGTGTAGTAACAATGTTTAGTAACCATCTGTAATGACCATGTGTAATGACAGTGTGTAATGACAATGTATAATAACAATGTGTAGTAACAATGTGTAATGAAAATGTGTAATGACAATGTGTAATGACAATGTGTAATAGCAATGTGTAATGACCATGTGTAATGACAGTGTGTAATGACAATGTATAATAACAATGTGTAGTAACAATGTGTAATGAAAATGTGTAATGACAATGTGTAATGACAATGTGTAATAACAATGTGTAATAGCAATGTGTAATGACAATGTGTAATGACAATGTGTAATGACAATGTGTAATGACAATGTGTAATGACAATGTATAACAATGTGTAGTAACAATGTGTAATGAAAATGTGTAATGACAATGTGTAATGACAATGTGTAATGACAATGTATAGCAATGTGTAATGACAATGTGTAATGAAAATGTGTAATGACAATGTGTAATGACAATGTGTAATGACAATGTATAACAATGTGTAGTAACAATGTGTAATGAAAATGTGTAATGACAATGTGTAATGGCAATGTGTAATAACAATGTGTAATAGCAATGTGTAATGACAATGTGTAATAACAATGTGTAATGACAATGTCTAATGACAGTGTGTAATAACCATGTGTAGTAACATTGTGTAGTAATCATGTGTAATAGCAATTTGTAATAAAACTGTTTTGAGACAAAAAAAATGGATAAATAGATTGCAACTAATAAATAAGAAACTCTGAGTAAAATATAAAGAAGGGGAGATAGGACAAGCGTTAACGAAATTTTTTTTTCTAATTACCTCCCTTTAAAGTTGAACAAGTGTGTCGATCCGTAAGGCATAAGATTCAATCAACGTGGCACGTAATAAAAACGCGTGCGAAGTGTTTCATTACATACAGACCACAGACTAGATTTTGGAGATATAACCATACTTTATATTTCCAAAGCGCACATGGTGTTGAAAGATGTCAACACATTACATCACACGAAAGATGAACGCAAAACAAAAATGCACTCCAAAGTGTGCTTCTCTTTCTGTGCTACTCTTCTAGCAGTGCTACCCAGTGGGGGGGTGGCCTGGTGTGTAATCGCTACCTCTCATCGTCCACTAGTGTATGTGTGTGTGAGTATGTGCGTGTGTGTGTGAATGTTGTATATGTGTGCGGACATCAACGTAAATATTCACATAACCCCCCCCCCCCCCAACCTCCAGATGTTAACAGATCTGAAAGTGTACTATATACACGGGAACCATATCACGGCTGCCGATCTAGATATTTTTTTGTTTTCCTTCCAGGTCTAAGATATTTTATAGAAATCTAAATATAATAAAATGATATCAGAATAACAGATCTGGATAGTTTTAATTATTTTTTTTTCATTCAGATATGCGGTTTTTTGATTATTTGCCAAACATTTAGTACAATCTGGTTATAATTTTTTTTTCATTATTTTTTGTGTGTGTGTGTGGATAATTCTTCTAGAAAACAGTTGGCAGCTCTTATAACTTTGTAAAAAGACGTTACAATTGCACATTCTGTCGTAGTTATTCGTGATGGTTGTTGTGTTTTTAACTTCCACGGAACATCTTCCTGTAGGAATATTTGGAGACGTACAGAGTAACAATACAGACAGTGATGCTCTGAAACAAGACACAACACGATGGGGGGGGGGGGGGGGGTTTAAGTGGCGAACAAGCGCTAGCGGCGTTTGCTGGGGGGTTGGCGGGAGGAGGGGATGGTAGTCAAGGAGTACGTGGGGTGGGGCGGCAAACCAGCCCTGGTTGAAATATAGACAAAAGCAATACAGTGAGTGACTAAATAATACTACACGGGCCCACAGAGTGATCCAGGGGTAGGCCTACCATCTCATCAATACAGCGACAATACGTGCAATGAAGTAGCCACACGTGACCCCCCCTTCACCCCCATGTGTGTGTGTTGGTGTGTTTATGTAGGTCCGTGTGTACATAAAAAGGTTGCCCCCAGGACAGTGCGGTACATCAGTGCGGCGGCGTATGCTGGTTTCAACAAAAGGGTCAACGGTTTGATGATTTTTTTTTCATCCCCTGGACCATGGCTCAACACGAGTGTTGGTGGTGGTGGTGGTGGTGTGCTGCCGGCTGGGGCCGCAAAGACTTCATGGTCATCGGACGCGGATTTAATGGCGGGCGCACCAGACGCGTGCTCTGAAGCCCCCCGAATTCGGAAGATCCCCCGCAAAACAAACACTTTTACACCTGTATATCTTTTTTTTTTCCTGTCTTTCTTATAAATTTTTTTGAAGGGGGGGGCCCAAAGTTTTGTTCAGCGTCCGAGGCCCCAGATGACCTAATGGGCTACTTATTGCTAGGATGGGGAATGGAAGGCGTTCACGTTTGTTTTTTTTTTTTTGTTTTTATTTTTTGTTTAGTTGGCATAGTATAAGGTAATATGTGAACGGTCCCTAATAGTTTCTTGCAGGCGTTTTCCCCTCACCATTTGCGTTATTTTTGGTTGGGATGTACTAGAAACAATTAAACTGTGGATCTGTAGAGAAAAATCTCAGATTCCTTGGTTAAAAAATGCACAAACGTGTTGTTGAGATGTTTGTATGAAACACACACTACGGATAGCCGAGGAAGAAGGCGATGTGTGCAGCTTACATTATTTATCATAATCTTGTATGCTCCAGTAAGTTTATGGTGGACATCCGTCATGCTGCAACAATAAATTTCAAACACTGACATCAACCCCATTCAGGGGTAGGGTTTGAGTTGAGGGAAAAGGGGGGTAGGGGGGAGTTGTGTATTATAATCCTAATATCAGAGGCGTAACTAGGGAGGGCGGGGGGTCGTCCAAATTACATAAAATATTAAGTACATCATGTCATGATGTCGAATGTCAAAATGCAGAGGCCCCCAAAGAGGCCATACTCCCGCCCCCCCTCCCCCCGGGCCCCCAAATCCCTAGTTTCGGCACTGCCTAATATATTATTAATCAAATATAAAGTAAACACATCAGGCGGTGAGTGTGTTGATATCAAGAACACACGGAGATGACCTGACCTGAATGCCCTAATGAAAGTAGTTCATCCTCCCCCTCCCTCCACCCACACACACACACACATACGCACACGCACGCACACACACACACACACACACACACACACCGTCGTATGTCTTCGAGTGTTTATATTAAATATGAGCTGACCTATATAAACACAGTCTCTGTGCAGCGTGCTACATACATCTCGAAATGTGTGTTGTCGTCGTTTGATGTGCGGATGGACGTGTTGTATGTCTGAAGGATTAGTGCAGCTTTAAATCTGTCACGAATTGGCTGGTTTTTTTTTTGTGTTTTCGTTTCTTTCTTTTTTTTTGGCAAGATGAATAAATTATTGATTAGCTCTTCAAACATCAATAATGACAAAATAAAACGTGTTAAACCGTTCCCTTTCACCGTCTTCTATTGAAGTGATACGGTATTCTCTAGTTTTGTTATTGTCATTGTTGTTGTTTGTTCGTATATTATTTTAAATTTTTGATTACATGTAAAATTTGACAGGACCGATGCCAACAATCACTGGAGCCCTGAGCGAAAATCTGACCAGTGACCACGACACCAGGTGCCCCTGTCCATTTATATCAAGAACCCCCACCCCACACACACACCCCCGTTAGGTGCATAGGTTACCCCACCCCCCTATACCCCACCCCCTATATCCCACCCTCTATACCCCACCCCTATACCCCACCCCCTATACCCCACCCTCTATACCCCACCCCCTATACCCCACCCCCTATACCCCACCCCCTATACCCCACCCTCTATACCCTACCCCCTCCTCCCCCAATCCTCAAATCATTTTATTTCTGAGGACAAAAAAAAACAAAATAGATTTAAAACAATGACTTCATATCACGACAGACTTAGTAACACAAGGGAAAAAAAAGTTAATTAATGTTTTTTTTTTTACTGCCAGTCACAGTATTACAATTAAACTACTTTGTCAGAAAGTACCCTACCCTGGTTCCCCCCCCCCCACCCCTCCCCTCTCTCTAGAACCTCTATCCAACACATCTTCCTTGTCAGAATTCTTCCCCCCCCCTCCCAACAACACGATTTAATTTTATGCATGTTGGTTTTTTTTTTTTATTTTTTAAACAGACAAAAAATTTAAAAAAAAACGAAAGAAAATTTAATTAAATTGATTTCACTCTCTCCGGTTTTTTTTTTTTATTGTTATTATTGTTTCTGAAACCATTTTAATAATTAATGTGGATATTTGCTTCCACGGTGTCTCCCAATAAAAACTGTCCGGTCCGTTAGTCAAATAACAACTGGTTGAACTGACTGTTTAATAAAGGTAGCGTCGTTTTAAACTATAAAAAAAATACTTTCAATATGGCTGGGCCCCTGATAATCTACTGACCCCGGGGACGGGATGGTGAAAGTGCTCGACTGTCGATCTGAGGTTCCCGGGTTCGAATCTCCGGTGAGGACAATTGGATGTTTCGGATCATTATGAAAGTCACCGCTATGTCTTCCATGGTGCCTCCGTGTCAGTGGCACTACTGGCAATGGATGGGGATGAAAGAAGGGCACCATGAAAAACAGTCCCTTATGTGGTTGATAGAATCAAAGAGGTTTCATCTCATCCTTACAAAGGACTTCAGATACACACTCACACAAACACCAACTAACATTATTAATACAGATTATAGAAAGCGACGGGACCCCATAACGTTCAGGGCTACCCCTCCCCACCTGAAATGTTTCAGGCTGCCCACCTAGGCGGGCCTGGTCTCACTATACTCATTGAAATTTTTTTTTTTTTTAAAAACGACCCAGTTAGTTTTAAACTGAAACTTTGAAGTCAACTTAACGTACACTGGGTCACGTGATTATCACTAAGTAGACAGAAGACTTGAAAACATTCGCATGTTGTGTGAACATTAAGAAACGGTAAATGAGAATATTCAGCTGTGTGGTAATTGTCTGCTGTAAGTGTGAAAGTAAAAAAAAAAGGGGATGGTGGTTCGTTGAGTGGAATATGTCACGGACAGCTTCCGAAACACAGCAGATGTAATTGTGTACACGGTACACGGTAACAGTGTACAGTACGCTACAGTGGTACACTTTAAAAACGGCTGTACATACAGTGGCGTAGCTAGAGTAAACGTCACCCGGGGCGGTCCGTTCGAATGTCACCCCAGTGACCCCACACGACCCTATGCTGAATGGCTAGGTGTGGCTAAACTTTCATATATACTCTACCTCTAGGCTCTACTTCACTCTACTGACCGGTACGTTACTGCTTACATGTATGATCCAAGACAAAATCCAAATCCAATACCACAAAACAAATAGTTCAAATCCAAACATTTTTTAAAACGCAACATTTCACTTTCAGAACATCTAAATACAAACTGCAGAACTCGGAATGCACAGCCCAAAAGAATGTCTGAATGTCCTTCGACATTATAGTCCTAGAAGGAATGTCTTCTTGTTTTCATTGTGGCAAACAGGTCAACGACATCGTCAAAATCTATTTGTCTTGTAAGCGCGCGTTCAATGGACAGAACAGCCAGATCCGACAATCTCGACTGGCTTATGGTTGACCGGAGGTAATTTTTTATAAGTTTCATTTTGGAGAAACTTCTTTCACACGATGCCACATAAACACATATTGTCAGAAAGAATCTTAGAGTCAGCGTAAGATATGGCAATGATTCAACAAAGTCCCACTTGATGATAAACCGTAGGAATTGCAGTGCAGTCCAGTGCTTGGCTTCCTCCAAGTTTATTTCGGTTGCTTGTAGGTGTCGCCTTAAACGTGGAATTTCTAGACAAATGTCTTTTTCAGACAGCTCATCATACATGGCTGTGAGCTTGGTAACAGAAGACTGTATTTCTTCGTCGTTGGCACAAATAATATGGTCTGGCTGAACGGAAGAAAAAGTCAGCAAAATGTCATTCACTGCCTTTCCTCTCGTATCTAACTCCATATGAAAACGGTCCAGACACTCTAACATTGCTCTCTTGGTCTCCTGCTGCAATGACAATCCAGCATCTCTTGCTTCCTCTCCTGGTAATCTTGTCTTTCTTATGATTCTCTTCTCTGTAAGGATATCAAGTTCTACAATTTCACAAATGCCTGCTGTACGGCATTGTCAACAACCTTCGTACACTGCAAAAAGACCTTGAGAGTTTGGTTGCAACCATGTCCACAGTAATACCTGGTGTTTGCATGTACTTCTGTGCTAAGTTAACTTCTTGTAATACGTCACCCCAGAAAAACAAGAACGAAATAAAAGAAAAGTCGTATGTAAGCTGGCAACAGATTGTGCGCAGCGCCTCTTGTCTCGACGCTTTCTTCGAAATCACAAAGAGCTTCAATGGCTTCCACAAACTTGTTAAACTTCTGTATCACTGGCTTAACTGCATCAGCATGTACAGCGCCTCAAGACTTCCAAAAAACGTTACACAAGACGGATTGTTAGCAAACGAATGTTCACTAAGTGTATCATTCAAAAAATCACCCCGTAAAAGCTACAAGAGTTAATTAAACTAAATTACTATAGTGATTTTTTCTTACTTTTATTTCAGAAATTAAATGAAAAAGCGTGAGAAAAAGCAGATTTGGGTAATTAAACATGAAGATTTAAAACAAAAAGAAAAAAAAATCAATCTCGATACATCTAGAATATTTTAATTAAACGTACTTACTTATGTTTTTTTACAACATTCGAATACACCCAATGTATTAAAAGAACACATACATGTACAATAATAAAGTAAAACGTTTTATCGCTATGCAGAGCGTTCTAACTCTAACAATTTAAACAAGACTACAAAAAAAAGTATATACACCATGGGTCTAGGACTCATGGCTGCTGAGATCTAGGGTGATGACAGACAGACAAAATGGGGACAATAGCGCATTTTTTCTCGAAAATGCGCTAAAAATATTTTAAGTTGCAGAGGCACCAGCAATTAAAAAGAGTTAACTCCCATTGTGTTATCGCTAAAATAACACGACGACTCTCGGGAAAAGGAAAGGTACAGGGGGGGGGCAGGAAGGGGGTGTTGGATGACAGGTGACGAGACTAAACAAACATTCTGACGTAAGCTGGACGTGCTTGTCTACTGCAGTGCTGCCAAACTGTCATATTTTATTGACAGTTCTAAATTATTTTGATCAATCTAAAATGCTATTTAGACAATAGATCAATAATTTTATTTTTTGTTCAGTCAGAAATATAATAAAATTATGTTCTTAATTGTTATATAATTCTGGATATTTAAAATATGTAAGTAAATAATTCTTTACTGAGAAAGTTGGCAGTTAAAAATAGTTACCGCCAAGTTACCGGTCTCACCATCGACATCAGTATAACACATATTCATGTGTGGTTTTTTCCCCTTGGTTCAGCCAATGAATGGCAAACGTATTTATACAAGTGAAACCCCGAATTCAGATCGGCAACATTTTTCGCTTATAGGTCTAATTATCATTTGACTCTATGAGAAGATGTAAAAACATTGTTCTTATTAGTATGTAAATATATTCAATATAAATATGGTCATGCAACTTAAATTGCTATAAATGCCACTTTTTTTATTTGTTGGAGGTGACATAGTGTCACCCTTCATAGGCTGTCACCCGGGGCGGTCCGCCCCCCCGCCCCCCCTTAGCTACGCCACTGTGTACATAATTACATCTCTCTCTCTCTCTCTCTCTCTCTCTCTCTTCTCTCTGTCTCTTTTACACATACGCGCGCGCGCACACACACACACATTAAGTCAAAGTAATCCATCCACTTACCGCACGTTAGTATCCACAAATAAACAATCCACATCCACAACTTTATAGTATCAAAACCTGAACCAGATGTGCACATCGCGTTATCCATCTCACCCGGACGACGGGGCGCCCCGACCCCCCACCTCCACCCACACCCTCAATCCCACACGACACTATTCCTCCCCCACCCCCCTCCCATTACTCCCGTCCTTCTTTCCACAAGTTTTTTTTTCCGTCATCCGCCACACTCTCTCTCTCTCTCTCTCTCACACACACAAACACACACATACTCACTCATACATTCATATACTCACTCGCTCATGCTGTAATGTATGCCGCCTCGCGCCTCGCGCAATTCAGTGCGCCGGTGTAGTGGTCACCTCTCGTCAAGCGGCTGTATCGTCTTGGGTGGGGGGGGGGATGGGGAGAGGTGTGAGGTTGGGGGGGGGGGTAGGGAATTAGTGTTGTTGTTGTTGATGTTTTTTTTAAATAAATATTGAGTTGTCACTCAGATTAAGCTTGGGGGTGGGGGAAGGAGTGGAGTGGAGTGGAAGGGGGCTGGTGGGGGAACTGCTTTCACCCTTGTCTATTAGTGTTTAAGTTTATTACTGCTAAATGTTTAATTCAATCGATATGACCAATTATCGGAAACATAGAAACAAGTAAAATAACCTATTTTTCCTTACAGCAAGCTTTAACAAGGGCCGTAGCTAGTTATTGTGGCGCCCTGTTAGAGTCACATTTTATGGCGCCCTTCTTTACAATCTGAAAAATAGCCAAAACATTTAACAGCGCCCCTCTATTTTTTTTTGGCGCCCCTTCCTAGCTCGGCGCCCTGTCCTACACGCACAACGCGCAGTACCCTCCTTACGGCACTGAGCTTTGGTCATACAAGGGGCTTATGAGAACAGATCTCCGGTTCTGGTCATACATGGGACTGATGGGAACAGATCTCCGGTTGTGGCAATTTTCGTTATATAATTAAAAAATAGAAATACTTCAAAGACCCTCTACTAAAGTTCAAAAGAGACCGTAAGTACATAAGAAGAAAAATAAAATTCACTTATTACTCAGGGGTGGGGAATCTAACAATGGGGACCCATTCTGTTCAAGCATTTATAATCCATGCTGCAAGTTGTTGTAGTGGAGGAAGAGTGGAGGGGGGGGGGGTAGTAATGTTCTATTAGCTTGCGATGGTTGCCCTTACTCAAGCGGGTACGTGCTTTAAATGAATTAATTAGTGCGAACTGTTCAAATTTGCATAAACAGAAAACCATCAACAGAATATAAACAAAGACATATGTTTACGGTTGGTAGTATAAAAGCCAGGCTGAGATGGTGCGAATGGATGAAACATGAATTGAATGCCGGCATTTGAAATGATAGTAAACATGTTGATTTTACTATTAACCTCAATCTAAATCAAGTGCTATAATTCTCATACTTACTGTGTGATCCGCAGTATGGCATTCGTATCAACACACCGATAGACTATGTTAAAGTAATGTAATAAACATATCATACATCTGTGACCTAATTCATTTCATCCTCATGTCGTGGGGTAATAGAACAGGAAAAAAAAAATCGAATGAACGAAATCCACAGGGATATATCACTGACAGTAAATCTTCTGAACAAATTAGTCTTTGACATACTCCGCACCGAATTGAACTGCATCTGAACAGCATCTGTTGATGACGACCGGATTTTCCCGAAAATAAAAAAAATTAAAAAAAATTAAAATACACACCAGGTTGACGATAATGTGCGTTTATTTATAATTGATTCTTTTGGGTGGTTTTTTTTTTTAGATGCAGTAAAAATTGTCGAGTGTTTGAGAAAACGAGATTTATTTTCGTCACGATATGGCGCTGCACGCTGTTTGATGGCTCGTTTGACCCCCAGGACTCACGCTTTTTGTATAAATTATTCAGGCCAGTACACATTTCTTGATTAGGTTACACATAGCATGGAAAAGTACTTGAAGAACATTGTAACTGTCTGATTGAGGTCCAATTGATCAGTCCAGCTACGCATAAAGTAGTCTGGTATTTGGCAGTGAAGCAGAGCGCTCGACTGCCCCGAAGGTTCCGTGCTTCGAACCCCCAATGAATCCCATTATTGTTCTCGATCTTATATTAGGCACCTGAAGTCATTGTGATGGCCGATAATCTTATAGAATGACGTGGATTCAAAAACAAGTCAACTCTGACTCATATGATCCCTATCACTTCACCCTAAAGGGTCGCTATGTGCTTTACAATGGACTATTTCATATAACTGATAATGTGGGGCAGTGGCGTAGCGAGCTTAACTCTCGCCTGGGGTACAATACCTTTTTAACGCCCCCCCCCCTTTCGAAAACCATATAATATTATATGTAAAATATACCATTTGGCGCCCCTTTGTGAGGATGCTCCCCTTGCCCACCCCTCGCTACGCCACTGATGTGGGGGAGAAGGCATGCTGTTAGGCCAACCGTCCCCGTTCAGGGAGGCAGCGGTTCGAATCCTGATTGACATGAAGATGATAATACGCCAATATTGGTGATAGGCCGATAGTGAAGACATAGAAATCTATTCCAGATTCGTCTTAACAGAGTTGTGGGATAATATAGTAAGAGATCTACATAGTTAAATGACAAGTTGAAATAACAAAACTGAATAAATCTTTATTTATTTTTTTTTTTAAAAAAAGGATATTATAAAATAAAACCATAATAATTTACTAGCGGAAAAAAGTTTTAAGCCAAGCCCTGGTTCTAATATTAGAGTTTTAAAGCTATCTTGATATAATTTCTAGGTCAGCCATGGACTAGCTACGTCTATTGGGCCTTATCCGGCCTGTCGTACTTTAATGCGGCCTGCCACTAGTTACAGAGTGAAGCATCACGGTTGGGGTTTTATGTTATGCCTTGAACATTTTTAATTCATATTAGTTCACGTCAACACTGTGTCGCCTTCTGCTCTTGGTCTGGCCGGCCGGCCGGTAAACATTTTACGAACCTAATGCGGCCCGCGACTCAAAATGTTTGCCCACCCCTGCTCTAGGTTAACGTTCAATTGTTTCCTCGAGAATCACTTATTTAGGGCGAACAATAGACAAACGATCTTTTGTGTCTTCCCTGTGGTATACATATCACCTCTCTCTCTCTCTCTCTCTCTCTCTCTCTCCACTGTCACTTAACAATGAACCAGGATGTCAGAAAATGGCGTAAACATCTTTCGTGCAGTCGGAGGGGGCGGACCGCACTCCCACCCCCCCCCCATACACCCACATTTTCGCCACTGGATGTCAGTTAAATAACACTTTAAAAAAAAATAAGACTTACTGTAAGCACTCACTAGCATTGGGGTAAAAGGGCCACTGCTTTCTGAGTATATCAGGGGCCCTCTACGGGTGAGAAAACAATATAACGGAGGCCCAGCCATAGGGGGCAGCGAATCAAGCCCCGTAGCGTGAGGGGGGAGGGGGCGGGGGGCATTTCGTCTTGCCCCTCTCTGGTTGTTTGCTCTACTTAGTTACATTTATTTCCTGCCCCCCCCTTGCTTTTAATATATATATATATATATATATATATATATATATATATATATATATATATAATGTTAGGATAGGTAGCTGTGATGTAGAACAATAGCCCTGATGACTATGAAATGTATTTCATTGATCTCAAACAAACAAAAATGTATATGACATCTGACCTCGCGACCATTCTTTCAACGTATCTGTGTTTATTAGTATATCAATTTTTTTTTAATGACTTCAGATAATGTTGTGACTAAATATGGCGGCTTTGTGAACTGATTATTTATTCAATAGCTGTTGTGTCATTATAAATAAAAAAAAAACAACTGGTGTGAAATAGATAAATAGAGAGAAAGTTGGAGATTAACTAAAAGACATTCAGATAGACAGACTGACATGCAGACAGTGAAGTAGATAGCTTTAAAGAACGAACGCAGACTTTCAGTTAGACAGACTTTCAGGTCGAGGAGTAAATTAGATTGATCGACATACCGACAGACAGACAGACACAGAGACAAACAGATAGATAGATAGATAGATAGATAGATAGATAGATAGATAGATAGATAGATAGATAGATAGAAAGACAGACAGACAGACAGAAAGACAGACAGACAGACAGACAGATAGACAGATAGATAGATAGAAAAATCTATAGATAGATAGATAGATAGATAGATAGATAGATAGATAGATAGATAGATAGATAGATAGATAGATAGATAGATAGATAGATAGATAGATAGATAGATAGATAGATAGATAGATATACAAATAATCTGACCAAATTATAGTGACCGACTGATAGTGACCGACCGATTCATATCCGCGTCAGTCGGATGAAAAGAAAAACACATTGCGACAAACAGACAGACTGTCACACATACTGTTAATTAAATAGAAGGAATCACACAGACATTCAGATAAACAGACAGACTGTCACACATACTGTTAATTTAATAGAAGGAATCACACAGACATTCAGATAAACATACAGACTGTCACACATACTGTTAATTAAATAGAAGGAATCACACAGACATTCAGATTAACAGACAGACTGTCACACATACTGTTAATTAAATAGAAGGAATCACACAGACATTCAGATAAACATACAGACTGTCACACATACTGTTAATTAAATAGAAGAAATCACACAGACATTCAGATAAACATACAAATCAATTTGACTCGACCGTAAGTGACCGACTGATTGACAATTACGACCGACCGATTGTGGAACTGTCAATCACACGGTGGCAATGGAACCATTAAGTCACACACACACACAAAGTAAGCCTTCCTAACGACTAGTAAGTTGATAACTAAACCAATTTGACCAAGATATGACAGATACGCTCACTAGCTAGTTTCATTAACCATTGTCTTTTACTTCAGACACTATAGTGTTGGATATAATATTCCTTTGTTCGTCCATTTTTTTGTACAACTATGAAACCCGATGACTATCGATGGTATGTATAATAACTTTATTCTAAAACAGTAACAAACAAAAAAAAAAGAAAATTTTTCAAGCCGAGACAAAATCAATGACCCATTTCTATTTTTAGACAGGCTTATAAAAGATGACAGAACTTTACGATTTGAACTATTCATCATACTGAATAAAAGAAAAATTACATTTTTTATATTAATACGAACATACATACACACACACTTACACACACATATTCAGGCCCGTGGGCAGTGGCGCAACCAGCAAAAAATGCTGGGGGGGGGGCTCACATATAGAAAAAAGACAGTTTGACAGTCTTTTTAGTAACTTTATATAGTAAAATATGTATTGATGATTTGGTCTGAAGCTCCCCCTGCCCCCTGGTTGCGCCACTGGGCGTTGGGTGCCGGGTACCCCTGCGTTTTGTCTGGCCCCCCTCTGCTTGTTTGCTCTACTTAGTAATATTTATTTCCTGCCCCCCCCCCCCCGCCCTTGCTATTGGCCTGGCCCCTGCTGTAGAATGCCTGGTTCCCCGCTGTAGAATTTTTCACGCTACGGGGCTGACACACATACTAGACCCGGCATTGACCTAATAGACCATCGAGGCAGATGGAGTGTACAGTTCATCTGTTTCCGGTAACCACGGGATATAAAGAGATTGTGTGGCTAGCACAACACCCGGCCGCCTTTATTTCCCCCTGATTTAAGTCAGGTACCCATTTGAAAGCTGTGTGGACTTGTGGGAGCTGGGGGGGAAAAAAGTCCAGTGCTTCTCACCGAGGATCGAACCCGTGACTCTCAGGTTGACAGTCGAGCATCTACACCAGCGGTTCTCAACCGTACATAGGGGTGCGTAGCAACTTATAAGATCGTTTAAAACAACCCATAATTTGAAAAGGATCGCCAGTTTGCTGCATGACTTCATCCCCTTACCCAGGGGTCGGCAACTTTTTGAGACTGAAGAGCCAAAAGTTATAATTTACAATTTTCTCAAATTTTTGAAGAGCCACTAAATTTGTTGTTTCAATATTATGGTATTTAATTAGACCGCAGTTTGACATCAAAAGAGCCGCAATTTGACATCAAAAGAGCCACATGCGGCTCGCGAGCCGCAGGTTGCCGACCCCTGACCTAACCTTCAGGGTCCAGTCGCGAAATCACATTGAGAAACGTCAATTTGCACCACTAGGGCCATCCGTTCAAGATATGAGTAACACGTTGTTGTGATCATGAGAAAGGTTTTTATTTCCTGAAACTTTTTTGTTCAAATAAAAAGTCTCTTGAATTACGATCGTGTTTTCTTTTTCAATCTAACATTCTGCTGCAAGTTATGAAAACATGATAAATATTATTTTATTTGCTCAAAATTCCATGCTTCAGCTGGTCCCGTTAACTCTAAAACTTTAAAATACACGGTCTTAATTATTTCCCCTTTTAAGATTACCCTCTGCTTCATCTTGACCATTCAATTACACTGGAAAACAAAAAATAACTTTTCGTGGATTTCTTGGTACCCATCACCTAATCATACTCAATTTACACACGCTGATTTCGAATATGCAAACCATTTGTCTCTATCAGCCTCCAATTTTAAGAAATCCGCAATCTTAATTTTTTTATTATAGTTATAATACTCCAATATGTATAAAAATGAAATTTTTAAACTATATATTCTCTTTTGCAGTTAATGTAAAAAAATATTAAACACAAGCATGAAATCAGTTCTAACTAATAAAATTATATGTAAAAAAATATATTCCATTTAAAGTCAAATGCATGTTTAAAATGTTCATGGTTTGAATTTCTTGGCTGTGGACTTCCGCTTGTACTGAGTACTTGGCAAGTCGCGTTGTAGAGTCCAACAGTAGTCAGCTAACATCGCTGCACTCCACCGGCCCTGGTAGCGTGACTCCATCACAGAAATGTCCTGGTGGAAGCGTTCTTCATGTTCATCGCTTACTGCGCCTAGGTTTTCTGGGAAGAAGTCTAGATGTGAATCGAGTAAATGAATTTTCAGAGACATATTGCATCCCAGGTGTTTGTAGGCACTAATGCATTTCTTTACAACTGTTTCATAGTCGACAGACTTATTTCCAAGAAAATTGGTTACGACTGACTTGAATGCCACCTACACATCTTTTTCAGGATGACTTAAAGTGTTTTGAAAGTCTTCATCGGCCATGATTTTTCTTATTTGTGGACCTATGAAAATACCTTCCTTGACTTTAGCATAACTGAGCTCTGGAAACTTGTTGCATAGGTATATAAATGCATCCGATTTGCTGTCTAATGCCTTGACAAAGTTCTTCATCAGTCCTAATTTTATATGAAGCGGTGGCATGGGAATTTTGTCACGATCAACCAACGGTTGATGAAGAACGTTTTTGTTTCCTGGTTGCATTCTGTCTCTGATCGACCAATTCTTTTTTGTATAGTGGTGCTTATTATCTCGGCTGTCCCATTCGCATATGAAGCACATGTACTTCGTGTACCCTGTCTGCATTCCCATCAAAATAGTTATTACTTTTAGATCTCCGCAGATATTCCAGTTGTACACGCGATAACGTATTGTTTCCAACAGTTCCGACATGTTTTCATATGTCTCTTTCATGTGGGCAGAATATCCAACTGGTACTGAAGCATATTTGTTTCCATTGTGCAACAATACTGCTTTTAAGCTAGTCTTTGACGAGTCAATGAACAGTCGCCAATCTTCAACAATGTGTTCGACACCAAGACTTCTCATAAGGCCGTCAACATCTGTGCAGTGGCAAATACTGCCAGTCACATCAAAGTATTGAACAAGCTGTTTATGCCTGTGACGAAAGTTTGCTGTAGCTGTACCTGGTGCAAGCAAATTAAATTCATTTAACCGTGAACCAAGAAGTTCAGCTTGGCCTTTTGTTAGCGCCAGATCTTGCACAAAGTCGCAAAGTTCAGCATAATTCATCAAATGAATTCCTTCTCCGGCAGCTTTGAGTCATCGGCACAAGATGAAACATCACTTTCTTCATCCTTCTCTTCGTCTATTGTGTATTCTACAGGCGATTGTGGTACTGGACAAATGACAGGATCGTGTGGAATTGGTTTTGAAACTGATGGAACGTTTGGGTAATTGACAGTTGTACGAGTTTTTTAACAAATTCCATTGATGTTTGCCAAACAAAAATAACAATCTGTGGAGTGATTGCTTTGCTCACGCAATATCATAGGAACTCCGAATGCCAAGTGGTTGTTTTTCTTTGCCTTCCTCATCCAACCATGCAAGTTGCATGAACATGTCGAACAGATGAACTGTGGTGCCCACGACTTACCACAATCCACCTTTGAGTCAAAATAAAGTTGATAAGCTTTCTTCAGTAACGGCGTGCAAGTCTTCTGATGAGACTTGTTTGTGAAAAAGCCGCACACATAGCAAAACAGATCCGGTGAATTTACGCATCCTCTGGTCGCCATATTTTAAACAACTTGCAATTGCCACATTCACTGCTCCTTTTATGAAGTCTGAAACTGCAACGTAATCAAATTCTAAGACAATGCGCAATTCATAACACAACTGCAAATCAACACTCACCCTACAAACATCTGACATCATCAGAAAAAAAAGAACATTGCCAATATACGTATATAATTACGAGGTATGTGTGTTTGTAAACATGTGTGTACCCGCAGGTACGTGCGTTTGTGTGCATAATATTATGCTGTCAGCAGTCTATTCCTGTTTGGGCGCATACACAACTTTGTTCGGCAATATCTTAATAATTTGAGCTGATAGAGCAAAATGATTTACAGATTCAAAATCAGCATCAAAAACTGATTCCGAAAACGTTAATGACATATAAGAAATCCAAAACTTGTTTATCAGTGTTATTCAACAAACATGAAAGTGTGCATCCGTCAACTGACTTAACGAAGGTTTATTCATGCCCAGATGACTGATTGTGCATTGGGGCATTGTGACTTAAAGGGAGCTATTGATTCATGCGCAAGAGTTGATGTTGGCTATTAACCCTGACTGGTTTAAACCTATTTTATGGGGGAGATAAATTAGGATGAACATCGGATGGGTGTGCTACAATACATACATAAGGGGTGACAGCCCACTTGCCCCCTTTCACCCACGATCGCTGTTGTCGTGTGAGGCTGAGCAATTTACAGACCAAACAAACTAGTTTAGAAAACTAGATCAAAGGCCCGGTACCCGGACCGGCGAGTGACTCCTTATAATTGAGTTGTATCCCTTTGACCATCTTTACAAAATTCCCCAGTCTATTTTTATCCGCGGAAGTTATACACACGTACGTACGCCAGGCTAGCCGATTATGTATTAGATAAAAAGAAAGAAAGAAAACACAAACGTGTATTTAGCACAACGTACAGCCAATGTAAATTTCCCTATCTCACGTCAGGGACCCATGTTTCGAAGCCCTAAAAATAAAAAAATAAAAAATACCGGCACTCACAGGGGGTACGAACCCTGGACCTCAGGTCTACCCCACGGGCAGATCCTTAAAAATTGGCCCTTATGAATGAATTTTGCTAATCGAGTTACATTACTTTGGCTTGACTTATATTTCCTTGAACTCCTTAGCGAGCACAGGGGCTCTGCAGCCACTTCTCCAGGGGAGCTACCTTGTCTGGTTGCAACTTTTTGTCTCCCTCGCAGTACCTTCTTCTAGTGGTCTTTGGACAGCCGACCTTTCTCTGGCCTTGGGGGGGCGGGGATGGGGGGTTTCACCGCAGAGCTATTTTTTGTGATGTCTCATGGAGGCTTCCTTAGTGAGTGACCTTGTCCATTTTATTCTGGACACTCCTAGATCTAATGTAATCTTGGTTTGCTTGCCAGCTGCCAGAGATCTTTTGTTCCTCTTTTTTTTTCTCATTAAGTGCATAAGATTACAGTAACCTCCAATAAAATGACCGAACGATTCGTGGAATGGTGTGATCAGTGGTAGAGAATGACCCGGGGAGGGGCGGGGGAGGAGGGAAGATTATCTAGCAGGGACCCTTCCTACCCAACGCCAAATATAAAACATGACATTAATTATGCATTGTCATAAGTCAAAGATACTTTAAAAATTTTGAATCTCCCTTCCACAGGGTCGGATTCAGGATTTTGTAGGCCCTAGACACTATAGATATAATTTAATATTATGTAATTGTAAATTTAAAAAAAAAAAAAAAATTATTTTTCACTTTTGAAGGCTCTATTTTTGTTTGTAGGCCCTAGGCACGGTCCCTATAGTGCCTAGGCCTTAACCGGGCCTTGCCCTTCCATTTAAAATGACACCATCTCACTTCATTACAACGTTTAACTAAACAACAGATAGGCGGTGTCAGCGATATTTTTTGCCACTTCATTTTTTAATCCGGGGTACTTTCTGTTATACCAGAAAACTCCCGTTTGAAAATGTTGATTGTGATGAAGCTGGGGCAAAAAAATTGATTTCTGAACCGGACAATAGAGAGGGGGCGAAATTGTTTTTACAGTGACGTCGCTTAGTGATGATAGAAACAGGTCAAAGTTCGACCTTTACTTTATGTGTGTTTTAATCAATAAAGTGAAATTTTGTTCTAGCTGTTTGGTTTTGGCGTTTAAAGCGTTTTAGTTTATGTCAAGGGCGGACAACCAGGGTTTTAATGTACATAAACTCTGGCCAAGGGGTGACAACCTGAAATGAACGGAGATCGAATAGCCACTTGCAAAATGATTATTTCGGACCTGAAAGAACTATCGCTGATATTCAAATATTCTACACATTGATTGTTCTTTTGTCTTAGATTGATTTAATATACAGACTAACTTTTCATATTTCAGTGCTGCTTACAACGATAGAAAGACATGGGATTGTTTTGCGCAACCGCTCAGGTTCATTTAATGCAATCTATATAAATAATAGCGGTGTGGGTTCTGCGTTAAATCGAAAGTAAAGAATTATTACAACAGTATTCCAGTTTAAAATCTTCAAACGTATCCATCAGTAAAAATAATTATAATATCACTATTATTGCCATCGATAACAATTTATTTGTAATGTAGAGCTATTGCCTAATATGAATGTCTCCCAATTAATAACACAGACATTATGCTGTATTGTTATTGTTACCAAAAAAAATAACCAAACAGAAAACATTTGATTGAAAAGAAAATCAGTGTTAATGTGGTGCTAGTAGCTGCATGTGATTGTTGGTAGCTGCATGTGATTGTTGGTAGTTGCATGTGATTGTTGGTCGCTGCATGTGATTGTTGGTAGCTGCATGTGATTATTGGTAGCTGCATGTGATTGTTGGTAGCTGTATGTGATTGTTGGTAGCTGCATGTGATTGTTGGTAGCTGCATGTGATTGTCGATAGAATACTAGCAAGAATAAAATTTGACTCATTGAGATGTTTACGGTACTTAAATTCCCTTTTGTCAGCCAACCCATCGCTACACACTTGAAGGCTGTTATAATTGTTTGCATACGTTGGTTTGTGGGACGGATGGCTGAGTGGTGTAGATACTCGACTGTCGACCTGAGAGTCATTGGTTCGATCACCTGTGAGAAACATGGAATTCATCCCCACAAGTCCACCCAGCTTTAAATGGGTACCTGACTTAAGTTGGGGGGAAGTAAGGGCGGTTGGGCGTTGGGCTAACCACACAATCCTTTCATATAGTGCGGTTATAGAAACAGATGAATTCTACACTTCATCTGCCCCGATGGCCCAGTAGGGCTAAGGGAACTTTACTTTTTATACATTGGTTTGCAAATGTGTTTGAATTATCTTTGAAGAGATGTTTATTTAAATTATTAATTCCCCCCCCCCCAATCAGTTAGTCTCATGATTGTGTTATTAAGCCACAATATATAAGCGTACAAAAAAATGAATGGGGGGGGGTGAATTTTCTGTGTACGGCCTTCATGTTCTGTTAGCCCCCCCCCCCCCCAATCTTGTTGGTTCTAAATCCAACTGGCCAGGATCTTTGTTAACCTACTTTACCCAAAACTTATCGCCCTTTAAGACCAACCTTCACTCCCTTTTATCTCCCATTTCATATGTTTTAATCAGTGCATATTGAGTAGGGATTATACAAAAACCGACTTTTAAAAAAAACCGGTTGTCGAAGGTCAATTTCTCAAAAGCCGGCGAAAACCGGTTTTCGGTTTTACAATAAAATAAGTGAAAAAAACGATTTTTAAAGTATTCTAGCAATAATTATTTTCAATGTATGTCTTATTTAATTGACGGGCATGAAAATGAATAATGTTTATTGTAATTATGTCAACCAATTTTTTAAGTAAAACAATAAATACAAGAAAAAAATTATCAATATGACAGTAAAAATATTAATACTGCCTATAGGGTACATCTATCTATCTATCTATCTATCTATATATATATATATCTTCTACGCCCAACCTTGCGAGACAACGGCAGCAGCCTGCGAGAATTCCCGAATAATTCCCGAATTATTTAACAATATATATATATAGATTTGTCGCGTTTGTAAAATTCCCAAATAGGTCACAGAAAGCAAGACGCGTTCAACAACTCGCAATGTTTTCTAATTTCTTTTATAAAGTCAGATTATTTTAATTTCTCATCCCCACTCGCGGTAAATTCTGTAGCCTTTTAACCGCGGAAAATGAGGGAATGCTGTACATAAAATAGAACTGTGTAACCATATCCAATGATCTAGTCCCCGTAGAACAAAGTACGCTTCTCAGTCCAGAATGGAGTGTTCATAAAACATATTTATGATACTCGCTATATAAACCTCAAGGTGGAA
>JAGDYQ010000005.1:3176626-3209461 GCA_021962125.1 Bulinus truncatus | reverse complement strand
CATTCATCAGTTACAGTTTCGAGTTCACATACATTCATCAGTTACAGTTTCGAGTTCACAGTACATTCATCAGTTACAGTTTCTCTGAGTGCACATACATTCATCAGTTACAGTTTTGAGTGCTACAAATCATTCATCAGTTACAGTTTCGAGTTCACATACATTCATCAGTAACAGTTTCGAGTTCACATACATTCATCAGTTACAGTTTCGAGTTCACATACATTCATCAGTTACAGTTTCGAGTGCACATACGTTCATCAGTAACAGTTTCGAGTTCACATACATTCATCAGTTACAGTTTCGAGTTCACAAACATTCATCAGTTACAGTTTCGAGTGCACATACATTCATTAGTTACAGTTTCGAGTGCACATACGTTCATCAGTAACAGTTTCGAGTGCACATACGTTCATCAGTAACAGTTTCGAGTGCACATACATTCATCAGTAACAGTTTCAAGTGCACATACATTCATCAGTAACAGTTTCGAGTGCACATACATTCATCAGTTACAGTTTCGAGTTCACAAACATTCATCAGTTACAGTTTCGAGTTCACAAACATTCATCAGTTACAGTTTCGAGTTCACAAACATTCATCAGTTACAGTTTCGAGTTCACAAACATTCATCAGTTACAGTTTCGAGTTCACATACATTCATCAGTTACAGTTTCGAGTTCACAAACATTCATCAGTTACAGTTTCGAGTTCACAAACATTCATCAGTTACAGTTTCGAGTTCACATACATTCATCAGTTACAGTTTCGAGTTCACAAACATTCATCAGTTACAGTTTCGAGTTCACAAACATTCATCAGTTACAGTTTCGAGTTCACAAACATTCATCAGTTACAGTTTCGATTTCACATACATTCATCAGTTACAGTTTCGAGTTCACATACATTCATATCAGTTACAGTTTCGAGTTCACAAACATTCATCAGTTACAGTTTCGAGTTCACAAACATTCATCAGTTACAGTTTCGAGTTCACATACATTCATCAGTTACAGTTTCGAGTTCACAAACATTCATCAGTTACAGTTTCGAGTGCACATACGTTCATCAGTAACAGTTTCGAGTGCACATACGTTCATCAGTAACAGTTTCGAGTTCACATACATTCATCAGTTACAGTTTCGAGTTCACATACATTCATCAGTTACAGTTTCGAGTTCACAAACATTCATCAGTTACAGTTTCGAGTTCACATACATTCATCAGTTACAGTTTCGAGTTCACAAACATTCATCAGTTACAGTTTCGAGTTCACAAACATTCATCAGTTACAGTTTCGAGTTCACAAACATTCATCAGTTACAGTTTCGAGTTCACAAACATTCATCAGTTACAGTTTCGAGTTCACATACATTCATCAGTAACAGTTTCGAGTTCACATACATTCATCAGTTACAGTTTCGAGTTCACAAACATTCATCAGTTACAGTTTCGAGTGCACATACGTTCATCAGTAACAGTTTCGAGTTCACATACATTCATCAGTTACAGTTTCGAGTGCACATACATTCATCAGTTACAGTTTCGAGTTCACATACATTCATCAGTAACAGTTTCGAGTTCACAAACATTCATCAGTTACAGTTTTGAGTTCACATACGTTCATCAGTTACAGTTTCAAGTGCACATACGTTCATCAGTAACAGTTTCGAGTACGCACACATTCATCAGTAACAGTTTCGAGTTCACATACATTCATTAGTTACAGTTTCGAGTGCACATACGTTCATCAGTAACAGTTTCGAGTGCACATACGTTCATCAGTAACAGTTTCGAGTACGCACACATTCATCAGTAACAGTTTCGAGTGCACATACATTCATCAGTAACAGTTTCAAGTGCACATACATTCATCAGTAACAGTTTCGAGTGCACATACATTCATCAGTTACAGTTTCGAGTTCACAAACATTCATCAGTTACAGTTTCGAGTTCACAAACATTCATCAGTTACAGTTTCGAGTTCACAAACATTCATCAGTTACAGTTTCGAGTTCACAAACATTCATCAGTTACAGTTTCGAGTTCACAAACATTCATCAGTTACAGTTTCGAGTTCACAAACATTCATCAGTAACAGTTTCGAGTTCACAAACATTCATCAGTTACAGTTTCGAGTTCACATACGTTCATCAGTTACAGTTTCGAGTTCACAAACATTCATCAGTTACAGTTTCGAGTTCACAAACATTCATCAGTTACAGTTTCGAGTTCACAAACATTCATCAGTTACAGTTTCGAGTTCACAAACATTCATCAGTTACAGTTTCGAGTTCACAAACATTCATCAGTTACAGTTTCGAGTTCACATACATTCATCAGTTACAGTTTCGAGTTCACAAACATTCATCAGTTACAGTTTCGAGTTCACAAACATTCATCAGTTACAGTTTCGAGTTCACATACATTCATCAGTTACAGTTTCGAGTTCACATACATTCATCAGTTACAGTTTCGAGTTCACAAACATTCATCAGTTACAGTTTCGAGTGCACATACGTTCATTAGTAACAGTTTCGAGTGCACATACGTTCATCAGTTACAGTTTCGAGTTCACAAACATTCATCAGTTACAGTTTCGAGTGCACATACGTTCATCAGTAACAGTTTTGAGTGCACATACGTTCATCAGTAACTGTTTCGAGTTCACAAACATTCATCAGTAACAGTTTCGAGTTCACATACATTCATCAGTTACAGTTTCGAGTGCACATACGTTCATCAGTAACAGTTTCGAGTGCACATACGTTTATCAGTAACAGTTTCGAGTGCACATACGTTCATCAGTAACAGTTTCGAGTACGCACACATTCATCAGTAACAGTTTCGAGTTCACATACATTCATTAGTTACAGTTTCGAGTGCATATACGTTCATCAGTAACAGTTTCGAGTGCACATACGTTCATCAGTAACAGTTTCGAGAGCACATACATTCATCAGTAACAGTTTCAAGTGCACATACATTCATCAGTAACAGTTTCGAGTGCACATACATTCATCAGTAACAGTTTCGAGTGCACATGCATTTATCAGTAACATTTTCGAGTGCACATACATTCATTAGTTACAGTTTCGAGTTCACATATATTCATATAAGTTACAGTTTCGAGTTCACAAACATTCATCAGTTACAGTTTCGAGTTCACATACATTTATCAGTTACAGTTTCGAGTTCACAAACATTCATCAGTTACAGTTTCGAGTTCACAAACATTCATCAGTTACAGTTTCGAGTTCACAAACATTCATCAGTTACAGTTTCGAGTTCACAAACATTCATCAGTTACAGTTTCGAGTTCACAAACATTCATCAGTTACAGTTTCGAGTTCACAAACATTCATCAGTTACAGTTTCGAGTACACAAACATTCATCAGTTACAGTTTCGAGTTCACAACCATTCATCAGTAACAGTTTCGAGTTCACAAACATTCATCAGTTACAGTTTCGAGTTCACATACGTTCATCAGTTACAGTTTCGAGTTCACAAACATTCATCAGTTACAGTTTCGAGTTCACAAACATTCATCAGTTACAGTTTCGAGTTCACAAACATTCATCAGTTACAGTTTCGAGTTCACAAACATTCATCAGTTACAGTTTCGAGTTCACAAACATTCATCAGTTACAGTTTCGAGTTCACAAACATTCATCAGTTACAGTTTCGATTTCACATACATTCATCAGTTACAGTTTCGAGTTCACATACATTCATATCAGTTACAGTTTCGAGTTCACAAACATTCATCAGTTACAGTTTCGAGTTCACAAACATTCATCAGTTACAGTTTCGAGTTCACAAACATTCATCAGTTACAGTTTCGAGTTCACAAACATTCATCAGTTACAGTTTAGAGTGCACATACGTTCATCAGTAACAGTTTCGAGTGCACATACGTTCATCAGTAACAGTTTCGAGTTCACAAACATTCATCAGTTACAGTTTCGAGTTCACATACGTTCATCAGTTACAGTTTCGAGTGCACATACGTTCATCAGTAACAGTTTCGAGTGCACATACGTTCATCAGTAACAGTTTCGAGTACGCACACATTCATCAGTAACAGTTTCGAGTTCACATACATTCATTAGTTACAGTTTCGAGTGCACATACGTTCATCAGTAACAGTTTCGAGTGCACATACGTTCATCAGTAACAGTTTCGAGTTCACAAACATTCATCAGTTACAGTTTCGAGTTCACATACGTTCATCAGTAACAGTTTCGAGTGCACATACATTCATCAGTAACAGTTTCGAGTTCACATACATTCATCAGTTACAGTTTCGAGTGCACATACGTTCATCAGTAACAGTTTCGAGTGCACATACATTCATCAGTAACAGTTTCGAGTACACATACATTCATCAGTAACAGTTTCGAGTGCACATACATTCATCAGTAACAGTTTCGAGTGCACATACATTCATCAGTAACAGTTTCGAGTGCACATACATTCATCAGTTACAGTTTCGAGTTCACAAACATTCATCAGTTACAGTTTCGAGTTCACAAACATTCATCAGTTACAGTTTCGAGTTCACAAACATTCATCAGTTGAAGTTTCGAGTTCACAAACATTCATCAGTTACAGTTTCGAGTTCACAAACATTCATCAGTTACAGTTTCGAGTTCACATACATTCATCAGTTACAGTTTCGAGTTCACAAACATTCATCAGTTACAGTTTCGAGTTCACAAACATTCATCAGTTACAGTTTCGAGTTCACAAACATTCATCAGTTACAGTTTCGAGTTCACATACATTCATCAGTTACAGTTTCGAGTTCACAAACATTTATCAGTTACAGTTTTGAGTGCACATACGTTCATTAGTAACAGTTTCGAGTGCACATACGTTCATCAGTTACAGTTTCGAGTTCACAAACATTCATCAGTTACAGTTTCGAGTGCACATACGTTCATCAGTAACAGTTTTGAGTGCACATACGTTCATCAGTAACTGTTTCGAGTTCACAAACATTCATCAGTAACAGTTTCGAGTTCAAATACATTCATCAGTTACAGTTTCGAGTGCACATACGTTTATCAGTAATAGTTTCGAGTGCACATACGTTCATCAGTAACAGTTTCGAGTGCACATACGTTCATCAGTAACAGTTTCGAGTACGCACACATTCATCAGTAACAGTTTCGAGTTCACATACATTCATTAATAACAGTTTCGAGTGCACATACGTTCATCAGTAACAGTTTCGAGTGCACATACGTTCATCAGTAACAGTTTCGAGTGCAAATACATTCATCAGTAACAGTTTCAAGTGCACATACATTCATCAGTAACAGTTTCGAGTGCACATACATTCATCAGTAACAGTTTCGAGTGCACATACATTCATTAGTAACAGTTTTGAGCGCACATACATTTATCAGTTACACTTTCGAGTTCACATACATTCATATAAGTTACAGTTTCGAGTTCACAAACATTCATCAGTTACAGTTTCGAGTTCACATACATTTATCAGTTACAGTTTCGAGTTCACTAACATTCATCAGATACAGTTTCGAGTTTACAAACATTCATCAGTTACAGTTTCGAGTTCACAAACATTCATCAGTTACAGTTTCGAGTTCACAAACATTCATCAGTTACAGTTTCGGGTTCAAGACCATTCAGCACTAACAGTTTCGAGTTCACAAACATTCATCAGTTACATTTTCGAGTTCACATACGTTCATCAGTTACAGTTTCGAGTTCACAAACATTCATGAGTTACAGTTTCGAGTTCACAAACATTCATCAGTTACAGTTTCGATTTCACAAACATTCATCAGTTACAGTTTCGAGTTCACAAACATTCATCAGTTACAGTTTCGAATTCACAAACATTCATCAGTTACAGTTTCGAGTTCACAAACATTCATCAGTTACAGTTTCGAGTTCACAAACATTCATCAGTTAAAGTTTAGTGTGCACATACGTTCATCAGTAACAGTTTCGAGTGCACATACGTTCATCAGTAACAGTTTCGAGTTCACAAACATTCATCAGTTACAGTTTCGAGTTCACAAACATTCATCAGTTACAGTTTCGATTTCACATACATTCATCAGTTACAGTTTCGAGTTTACATACATTCATATCAGTTACAGTTTCGAGTTCACAAACATTCATCAGTTACAGTTTCGAGTACACACACATTCATCAGTTACAGTTTCGAGTTCACAAACATTCATCAGTAACAGTTTCGAGTTCACAAACATTCATCAGTAACAGTTTCGAGTTCACAAACATTCATCGGTTACATTTTCGAGTGCACATACGTTCATCAGTAACAGTTTAGTGTGCACATACGTTCATCAGTAACAGTTTCGAGTGCACATACGTTCATCAGTAACAGTTTCCAGTTCACAAACATTCATCAGTTACAGTTTCGAGTTCACAAACATTCATCAGTTACAGTTTCGATTTCACAAACATTCATCAGTTACAGTTTCGAGTTCACAAACATTCATCAGTTACAGTTTCGAATTCACAAACATTCATCAGTTACAGTTTCGAGTTCACAAACATTCATCAGTTACAGTTTCGGGTTCAAGACCATTCAGCACTAACAGTTTCGAGTTCACAAACATTCATCGGTTACATTTTCGAGTGCACATACGTTCATCAGTTACAGTTTCGAGTTCACATACGTTCATCAGTAACAGTTTCGAGTTCACAAACATTCATCAGTTACAGTTTTAAGTTCACATACGTTCATCAGTTACAGTTTCATGTGCACATACGTTCATCAGTAACAGTTTCGAGTACGCACACATTCATTAGTAACAGTTTCGAGTTCACATACATTCATTAGTTACAGTTTCGAGTGCACATACGTTCATCAGTAACAGTTTCGAGTGCACATACGTTCATCAGTAACAGTTTCGAGTACGCATACATTCATCAGTAACAGTTTCGAGTGCACATACATTCATCAGTAACAGTTTTAAGTGCACATACATTCATCAGTAACAGTTTCGAGTGCACATACATTCATCAGTTACAGTTTCGAGTTCACAAACATTCATCAGTTACAGTTTCGAGTTCACAAACATTCATCAGTTACAGTTTCGAGTTCACAAACATTCATCAGTTGAAGTTTCGAGTTCACAAACATTTATCAGTTACAGTTTCGAGTTCACAAACATTCATCAGTTACAGTTTCGAGTTCACAAACATTCATCAGTAACAGTTTCGAGTTCACAAACATTCATCAGTTACAGTTTCGAGTTCACGTACGTTCATCAGTTACAGTTTCGAGTTCACAAACATTCATCAGTTACAGTTTCGAGTTCACAAACATTCATCAGTTACAGTTTCGAGTTCACATACATTCATATCAGTTGCAGTTTCGAGTTCACAAACATTCATATCAGTTGCAGTTTCGAGATCATAAACATTCATCAGTTACAGTTTCGAGTTCACATACATTCATCAGTTACAGTTTCGAGTTCACAAACATTCATCAGTTACAGTTTCGATTTCACAAACATTCATCAGTTACAGTTTCGAGTTCACAAACATTCATCAGTTACAGTTTCGAGTTCACATACATTCATCAGTTACAGTTTCGAGTTCACAAACATTTATTAGTTACAGTTTTGAGTGCACATACGTTCATTAGTAACAGTTTCGAGTGCACATACGTTCATCAGTTACAGTTTCGAGTTCACAAACATTCATCAGTTACAGTTTCGAGTGCACATACGTTCATCAGTAACAGTTTTGAGTGCACATACGTTCATCAGTAACTGTTTCGAGTTCACAAACATTCATCAGTAACAGTTTCGAGTTCACATACATTCATCAGTTACAGTTTCGAGTGCACATACGTTCATCAGTAATAGTTTCGAGTGCACATACGTTCATCAGTAACAGTTTCGAGTGCACATACGTTCATCAGTAACAGTTTCGAGTACGCACACATTCATCAGTAACAGTTTCGAGTTCACATACATTCATTAATAACAGTTTCGAGTGCACATACGTTCATCAGTAACAGTTTCGAGTGCACATACGTTCATCAGTAACAGTTTCGAGTGCAAATACATTCATCAGTAACAGTTTCAAGTGCACATACATTCATCAGTAACAGTTTCGAGTGCACATACATTCATCAGTAACAGTTTCGAGTGCACATACATTCATTAGTAACAGTTTTGAGCGCACATACATTTATCAGTTACAGTTTTGAGTTCACATACATTCATATAAGTTACAGTTTCGAGTTTACAAACATTCATCAGTTACAGTTTCGAGTTCACATACATTTATCAGTTACAGTTTCCAGTTCACTAACATTCATCAGATACAGTTTCGAGTTTACAAACATTCATCAGTTACAGTTTCGAGTTCACAAACATTCATCAGTTACAGTTTCGAGTTCACAAACATTCATCAGTTACAGTTTCGAGTTCACAAACATTCATCAGTTACAGTTTCGAATTCACAAACATTCATCAGTTACAGTTTCGAGTTCACAAACATTCATCAGTTACAGTTTCGGGTTCAAGACCATTCAGCACTAACAGTTTCGAGTTCACAAACATTCATCAGTTACAGTTTCGAGTTCACATACGTTCATCAGTTACAGTTTCGAGTTCACAAACATTCATGAGTTACAGTTTCGAGTTCACAAACATTCATCAGTTACAGTTTCGAGTTCACAAACATTCATCAGTTACAGTTTCGAGTTCACAAACATTCATCAGATACAGTTTCGAGTTCACAAACATTCATCAGTTACAGTTTCGAGTTCACAAACATTCATCAGTTACAGTTTCGATTTCACATACATTCATCAGTTACAGTTTCGAGTTCACATACATTCATATCAGTTACAGTTTCGAGTTCACAAACATTCATCAGTTACAGTTTCGAGTTCACAAACATTCATCAGTAACAGTTTCGAGTTCACAAACATTCATCAGTTACAGTTTCGAGTTCACAAACATTCATCAGTTACAGTTTAGTGTGCACATACGTTCATCAGTAACAGTTTCGAGTGCACATACGTTCATCAGTAACAGTTTCGAGTTCACAAACATTCATTAGTTACAGTTTTGAGTTCACATACGTTCATCAGTTACAGTTTCGAGTGCACATACGTTCATCAGTAACAGTTTCGAGTGCACATACGTTCATCAGTAACTGATTCGAGTACGCACACATTCATCAGTAACAGTTTCGAGTTCACATACATTCATTAGTTACAGTTTCCAGTGCACATACGTTCATCAGCAACAGTTTCGAGTGCACATACGTTCATCAGTAACAGTGTCGAGTTCACAAACATTTATCAGTTACAGTTTCGAGTGCACATACGTTCATTAGTAACAGTTTCGAGTGCACATACGTTCATCAGTTACAGTTTCGAGTTCACAAACATTCATCAGTTACAGTTTCGAGTGCATATACGTTCATCAGTAACAGTTTTGAGTGCACATACGTTCATCAGTAACTGTTTCGAATTCACAAACATTCATCAGTAACAGTTTCGAGTTCACATACACTCATCAGTTACAGTTTCGAGTGCACATACGTTTATCAGTAATAGTTTCGAGTGCACATACGTTCATCAGTAACAGTTTCGAGTGCACATACGTTCATCAGTAACAGTTTCGAGTACGCATACATTCATCAGTAACAGTTTCGAGTGCACATACATTCATCAGTAACAGTTTTAAGTGCACATACATTCATCAGTAACAGTTTCGAGTGCACATACATTCATCAGTTACAGTTTCGAGTTCACAAACATTCATCAGTTACAGTTTCGAGTTCACAAACATTCATCAGTTACAGTTTCGAGTTCACAAACATTCATCAGTTGAAGTTTCGAGTTCACAAACATTCATCAGTTACAGTTTCGAGTTCACAAACATTCATCAGTTACAGTTTCGAGTTCACATACATTCATCAGTTACAGTTTCGAGTTCACAAACATTCATCAGTTACAGTTTCGATTTCACAAACATTCATCAGTTACAGTTTCGAGTTCACAAACATTCATCAGTTACAGTTTCGAGTTCACATACATTCATCAGTTACAGTTTCGAATTCACAAACATTTATCAGTTACAGTTTTGAGTGCACATACGTTCATTAGTAACAGTTTCGAGTGCACATACGTTCATCAGTTACAGTTTCGAGTTCACAAACATTCATCAGTTACAGTTTCGAGTGCACATACGTTCATCAGTAACAGTTTTGAGTGCACATACGTTCATCAGTAACTGTTTCGAGTTCACAAACATTCATCAGTAACAGTTTCGAGTTCAAATACATTCATCAGTTACAGTTTCGAGTGCACATACGTTCATCAGTAACAGTTTCGAGTGCACATACGTTCATCAGTAACAGTTTCGAGTGCACATACGTTCATCAGTAACAGTTTCGAGTACGCACACATTCATCAGTAACAGTTTCGAGTTCACATACATTCATTAATAACAGTTTCGAGTGCACATACGTTCATCAGTAACAGTTTCGAGTGCACATACGTTCATCAGTAACAGTTTCGAGTGCAAATACATTCATCAGTAACAGTTTCAAGTGCACATACATTCATCAGTAACAGTTTCGAGTGCACATACATTCATCAGTAACAGTTTCGAGTGCACATACATTCATTAGTAACAGTTTTGAGCGCACATACATTTATCAGTTACACTTTCGAGTTCACATACATTCATATAAGTTACAGTTTCGAGTTCACAAACATTCATCAGTTACAGTTTCGAGTTCACATACATTTATCAGTTACAGTTTCGAGTTCACTAACATTCATCAGATACAGTTTCGAGTTTACAAACATTCATCAGTTACAGTTTCGAGTTCACAAACATTCATCAGTTACAGTTTCGAGTTCACAAACATTCATCAGTTACAGTTTCGGGTTCAAGACCATTCAGCACTAACAGTTTCGAGTTCACAAACATTCATCAGTTACAGTTTCGAGTTCACATACGTTCATCAGTTACAGTTTCGAGTTCACAAACATTCATCAGTTACAGTTTCGAGTTCACAAACATTCATCAGTTACAGTTTCGATTTCACATACATTCATCAGTTACAGTTTCGAGTTCACATACATTCATCAGTTACAGTTTCGAGTTCACATACATTCATCAGTTACAGTTTCGAGTTCACAAACATTCATCAGTTACAGTTTCGAGTTCACAAACATTCATCAGTTACAGTTTAGAGTGCACATACGTTCATCAGTAACAGTTTCGAGTGCACATACGTTCATCAGTAACAGTTTCGAGTTCACAAACATTCATCAGTTACAGTTTCGAGTTCACATACATTCATCAGTTACAGTTTCGAGTTCACATACATTCATCAGTAACAGTTTCGAGTGCACATACATTCATCAGTTACAGTTTCGAGTTCACAAACATTCATCAGTTACAGTTTCGAGTACACAAACATTCATCAGTTACAGTTTCGAGTTCACAACCATTCATCAGTAACAGTTTCGAGTTCACAAACATTCATCAGTAACAGTTTCGAGTTCACAAACATTCATCGGTTACAGTTTCGAGTGCACATACGTTCATCAGTAACAGTTTCGAGTGCACATACATTCATCAGTAACAGTTTCGAGTGCACATACATTCATCAGTAACAGTTTCGAGTTCACAAACATTCATCAGTTACAGTTTCGAGTTCACAAACATTCATCAGTTACAGTTTCGAGTTCACAAACATTCATCAGTTACAGTTTCGAGTTCACAAACATTCATCAGTTACAGTTTCGAGTTCACAAACATTCATCAGTTACAGTTTCGAGTTCACAAACATTCATCAGTTACAGTTTCGAGTTCACAACCATTCATCAGTAACAGTTTCGAGTTCACAAAAATTCATCGGTTACATTTTCGAGTGCACATACGTTCATCAGTAACAGTTTCGAGTGCACATACGTTCATCAGTAACAGTTTCGAGTTCACAAACATTCATCAGTTACAGTTTTAAGTTCACATACGTTCATCAGTTACAGTTTCAAGTGCACATACGTTCATCAGTAACAGTTTCGAGTACGCACACATTCATTAGTAACAGTTTCGAGTTCACATACATTCATTAGTTACAGTTTCGAGTGCACATACGTTCATCAGTAACAGTTTCGAGTGCACATACGTTCATCAGTAACAGTTTCGAGTACGCATACATTCATCAGTAACAGTTTCGAGTGCACATACATTCATCAGTAACAGTTTTAAGTGCACATACATTCATCAGTAACAGTTTCGAGTGCACATACATTCATCAGTTACAGTTTCGAGTTCACAAACATTCATCAGTTACAGTTTCGAGTTCACAAACATTCATCAGTTACAGTTTCGAGTTCACAAACATTCATCAGTTGAAGTTTCGAGTTCACAAACATTCATCAGTTACAGTTTCGAGTTCACAAACATTCATCAGTTACAGTTTCGAGTTCACAAACATTCATCAGTAACAGTTTCGAGTTCACAAACATTCATCAGTTACAGTTTCGAGTTCACGTACGTTCATCAGTTACAGTTTCGAGTTCGAAAAAATTCATCAGTTACAGTTTCGAGTTCACAAACATTCATCAGTTACAGTTTCGAGTTCACAAACATTCATCAGTTACAGTTTCGAGTTCACATACATTCATATCAGTTGCAGTTTCGAGTTCACATACATTCATATCAGTTGCAGTTTCGAGATCATAAACATTCATCAGTTACAGTTTCGAGTTCACATACATTCATCAGTTACAGTTTCGAGTTCACAAACATTCATCAGTTACAGTTTCGATTTCACAAACATTCATCAGTTACAGTTTCGATTTCACAAACATTCATCAGTTACAGTTTCGAGTTCACATACATTCATCAGATACAGTTTCGAGTTCACAAACATTTATCAGTTACAGTTTTGAGTGCACATACGTTCATTAGTAACAGTTTCGAGTGCACATACGTTCATCAGTTACAGTTTCGAGTTCACAAACATTCATCAGTTACAGTTTCGAGTGCACATACGTTCATCAGTAACAGTTTTGAGTGCACATACGTTCATCAGTAACTGTTTCGAGTTCACAAACATTCATCAGTAACAGTTTCGAGTTCACATACATTCATCAGTTACAGTTTCGAGTGCACATACGTTCATCAGTAATAGTTTCGAGTGCACATACGTTCATCAGTAACAGTTTCGAGTGCACATACGTTCATCAGTAACAGTTTCGAGTACGCACACATTCATCAGTAACAGTTTCGAGTTCACATACATTCATTAATAACAGTTTCGAGTGCACATACGTTCATCAGTAACAGTTTCGAGTGCACATACGTTCATCAGTAACAGTTTCGAGTGCAAATACATTCATCAGTAACAGTTTCAAGTGCACATACATTCATCAGTAACAGTTTCGAGTGCACATACATTCATCAGTAACAGTTTCGAGTGCACATACATTCATTAGTAACAGTTTTGAGCGCACATACATTTATCAGTTACAGTTTCGAGTTCACATACATTCATATAAGTTACAGTTTCGAGTTCACAAACATTCATCAGTTACAGTTTCGAGTTCACATACATTTATCAGTTACAGTTTCCAGTTCACTAACATTCATCAGATACAGTTTCGAGTTTACAAACATTCATTAGTTACAGTTTCGAGTTCACAAACATTCATCAGTTACAGTTTCGATTTCACAAACATTCATCAGTTACAGTTTCGAGTTCACAAACATTCATCAGTTACAGTTTCGAGTTCACAAACATTCATCAGTTACAGTTTCGAGTTCACAAACATTCATCAGTTACAGTTTCGGGTTCAAGACCATTCAGCACTAACAGTTTCGAGTTCACAAACATTCATCAGTTACAGTTTCGAGTTCACATACGTTCATCAGTTACAGTTTCGAGTTCACAAACATTCATGAGTTACAGTTTCGAGTTCACAAACATTCATCAGTTACAGTTTCGAGTTCACAAACATTCATCAATTACAGTTTCGAGTTCACAAACATTCATCAGATACAGTTTCGAGTTCACAAACATTCATCAGTTACAGTTTCGAGTTCACAAACATTCATCAGTTACAGTTTCGATTTCACATACATTCATCAGTTACAGTTTCGAGTTCACATACATTCATATCAGTTACAGTTTCGAGTTCACAAACATTCATCAGTTACAGTTTCGAGTTCACAAACATTCATCAGTAACAGTTTCGAGTTCACAAACATTCATCAGTTACAGTTTCGAGTTCAAAAACATTCATCAGTTACAGTTTAGTGTGCACATACGTTCATCAGTAACAGTTTCGAGTGCACATACGTTCATCAGTAACAGTTTCGAGTTCACAAACATTCATTAGTTACAGTTTTGAGTTCACATACGTTCATCAGTTACAGTTTCGAGTGCACATACGTTCATCAGTAACAGTTTCGAGTGCACATACGTTCATCAGTAACTGATTCGAGTACGCACACATTCATCAGTAACAGTTTCGAGTTCACATACATTCATTAGTTACAGTTTCCAGTGCACATACGTTCATCAGCAACAGTTTCGAGTGCACATACGTTCATCAGTAACAGTGTCGAGTTCACAAACATTTATCAGTTACAGTTTCGAGTGCACATACGTTCATTAGTAACAGTTTCGAGTGCACATACGTTCATCAGTTACAGTTTCGAGTTCACAAACATTCATCAGTTACAGTTTCGAGTGCATATACGTTCATCAGTAACAGTTTTGAGTGCACATACGTTCATCAGTAACTGTTTCGAATTCACAAACATTCATCAGTAAGTTTCGAGTTCACATACACTCATCAGTTACAGTTTCGAGTGCACATACGTTTATAAGTAATAGTTTCGAGTGCACATACGTTCATCAGTAACAGTTTCGAGTGCACATACGTTCATCAGTAACAGTTTCGAGTACGCACACATTCATCAGTAACAGTTTCGAGTTCACATACATTCATTAATAACAGTTTCGAGTGCACATACGTTCATCAGTAACAGTTTCGAGTGCACATACGTTCATCAGTAACAGTTTCGAGTGCAAATACATTCATCAGTAACAGTTTCAAGTGCACATACATTCATCAGTAACAGTTTTGAGTGCACATACATTCATCAGTAACAGTTTCGAGTGCACATGCATTCATCAGTAACAGTTTCGAGTGCACATACATTCATTAGTAACAGTTTTGAGCGCACATACATTTATCAGTTACAGTTTCGAGTTCACAAACATTCATTAGTTACAGTTACGAGTTCACATACATTTATCAGTTACAGCTTCGAGTTCACAAACATTCATCAGATACAGTTTCGAGTTCACAAACATTCATCAGTTACAGTTTCGAGTTCACAAACATTCATCAGTTACAGTTTCGAGTTCACAAACATTCATCAGTTACAGTTTCGGGTTCAAGACCATTCAGCACTAACAGTTTCGAGTTCACAAACATTCATCAGTTACAGTTTCGAGTTCACATACGTTCATCAGTTACAGTTTCGAGTTCACAAGCATTCATGAGTTACAGTTTCGAGTTCACAAACATTCATCAGTTACAGTTTCGAGTTCACAAACATTCATCAGTTACAGTTTCGAGTTCACATACATTCATCAGTTACAGTTTCGAGTTCACAAACATTCATCAGTAACAGTTTCGAGTTCACAAACATTTATCAGATACAGTTTCGAGTTCACAAACATTCATCAGTTACAGTTTCGAGTTCACAAACATTCATCAGTTACAGTTTCGATTTCACATACATTCATCAGTTACAGTTTCGAGTGCACATACGTTCATCAGTTACAGTTTCGAGTTCACAAACATTCATTAGTTACAGTTTCGGATGCACATACGTTCATCAGTAACAGTTTTGAGTGCACATACGTTCATCAGGAACTGTTTCGAATTCACAAACATTCATCAGTAACAGTTTCGAGTTCACATACATTCATCAGTTACAGTTTCGAGTGCACATACGTTTATCAGTAATAGTTTCTAGTGCACATACGTTCATCAGTAACAGTTTCGAGTGCACATACGTTCATCAGTAACAGTTTCGAGTACGCACACATTCATCAGTAACAGTTTCGAGTTCACATACATTCATTAATAACAGTTTCGAGTGCACATACGTTCATCAGTAACAGTTTCGAGTGCACATACGTTCATCAGTAATAGTTTCGAGTACAAATACATTCATCAGTAACAGTTTCAAGTGCACATACATTCATCAGTAACAGTTTCGAGTGCACATACATTCTACAGTAACAGTTTTGAGCGCACATACATTTATCAGTTACAGTTTCGAGTTCACATACATTCATATAAGTTACAGTTTCGAGTTCACAAACATTCATCAGTTACAGTTTCGAGTTCGAATACATTTATCAGTTACAGTTTCGAGTTCACAAACATTCATCAGATACAGTTTGGAGTTTACAAACATTCATCAGTTACAGTTTCGAGTTCACAAACATTCATCAGTTACAGTTTCAAGTTCACAAACATTCATCAGTTACAGTTTCGAGTTCACAAACATTCATCAGTTACAGTTTCGAGTTCACAAACATTCATCAGTTACAGTTTCGAGTTTACAAACATTCATCAGTTACAGTTTCGGGTTTAAGACCATTCATCAGTAACAGTTTCGAGTTCACAAACATTCATCAGTTACAGTTTCGAGTTCACATACGTTCATCAGTTACAGTTTCGAGTTCACAAACATTCATCAGTTACAGTTTCAAGTGCACATACGTTCATCAGTAACAGTTTCGAGTGCACAGACGTTTATCAGTAACAGTTTCGAGTTCACATACATTCATATCAGTTACAGTTTCGAGTTCACAAACATTCATCAGTTACAGTTTCGAGTTCACATACATTCATCAGTTACAGTTTCGAGTTCACAAACATTCATATCAGTTACAGTTTCAAGTGCACATACGTTCATCAGTAACAGTTTCGAGTGCACAGACGTTTATCAGTAACAGTTTCGAGTGCACATACGTTCATAAGTAACAGTTTCGAGTTCACATACATTCATATCAGTTACAGTTTCGAGTTCACAAACATTCATCAGTTACAGTTTCGAGTTCACATACATTCATCAGTTACAGTTTCGAGTTCACAAACATTCAACAGTTACAGTTTCGGGTTCAAGACCATTCAGCACTAACAGTTTCGAGTTCACAAACATTCATCAGTTACAGTTTCGAGTTCACATACGTTCATCAGTTACAGTTTCGAGTTCACAAACATTCATGAGTTACAGTTTCGAGTTCACAAACATTAATCAGTTACAGTTTCGAGTTCACAAACATTCATCAGATACAGTTTCGAGTTCACAAACATTCATCAGTTACAGTTTCGAGTTCACAAACATTCATCAGTTACAGTTTCGATTTCACATACATTCATCAGTTACAGTTTCGAGTTCACATACATTCATATCAGTTACAGTTTCGAGTTCACAAACATTCATCAGTTACAGTTTCGAGTTCACAAACATTCATCAGTAACAGTTTCGGGTTCACATACATTCATCAGTTACAGTTTCGAGTTCACAAACATTCATCAGTTACAGTTTAGTGTGCACATACGTTCATCAGTAACAGTTTCGAGTGCACATACGTTCATCAGTAACAGTTTCGAGTTCACAAACATTCATCAGTTACAGTTTTGAGTTCACATACGTTCATCAGTTACAGTTTCGAGTGCACATACGTTCATCAGTAACAGTTTCGAGTGCACATACGTTCATCAGTAACTGATTCGAGTACGCACACATTCATCAGTAACAGTTTCGAGTTCACATACATTCATTAGTTACAGTTTCCAGTGCACATACGTTCATCAGTAAAAGTTTCGAGTGCACATACGTTCATCAGTAACAGTGTCGAGTACGCACACATTCTTCAGTAACAGTTTCGAGTGCACATACATTCATCAGTAACAGTTTCAAGTGCACATACATTCATCAGTAACAGTTTCGAGTGCACATACATTCATCAGTAACAGTTTCGAGTGCACATGCATTCATCAGTAACAGTTTCGAGTGCACATACATTCTACAGTAACAGTTTTGAGCGCACATACATTTATCAGTTACAGTTTCGAGTTCACATACATTCATATAAGTTACAGTTTCGAGTTCACAAACATTCATCAGTTACAGTTTCGAGTTCACATACATTTATCAGTTACAGTTTCGAGTTCACAAACATTCATCAGATACAGTTTCGAGTTTACAAACATTCATCAGTTACAGTTTCGAGTTCACAAACATTCATCAGTTACAGTTTCAAGTTCACAACCATTCATCAGTTACAGTTTCGAATTCACAAACATTCATCAGTTACAGTTTCGAGTTCACAAACATTCATCAGTTACAGTTTCGAGTTCACAAACATTCATCAGTTACAGTTTCGGGTTTAAGACCATTCAGCACTAACAGTTTCGAGTTCACAAACATTCATCAGTTACAGTTTCGAGTTCACATACGTTCATCAGTTACAGTTTCGAGTTCACAAACATTCATCAGTTACAGTTTCGAGTTCACAAACATTCATCAGTTACAGTTTCGAGTTCACAAACATTCATCAGTTACAGTTTCGAGTTCACATACATTAATATCAGTTACAGTTTCGAGTTCACAAACATTCATCAGTTACAGTTTCGAGTTCACAAACATTCATCAGTTACAGTTTCGAGTTCACAAACATTCATCAGTTACAGTTTCGAGTTCACAAACATTCATCAGATACAGTTTCGAGTTCACAAACATTCATCAGTTACAGTTTCGAGTTCACAAACATTCATCAGTTACAGTTTCGATTTCACATACATTCATCAGTTACAGTTTCGAGTTCACATACATTCATATCAATTACAGTTTCGAGTTCACAAACATTCATCAGTTACAGTTTCGAGTTCACAAACATTCATCAGTAACAGTTTCGGGTTCACATACATTCATCAGTTACAGTTTCGATTTCACAAACATTCATCAGTTACAGTTTAGTGTGCACATACGTTCATCAGTAACAGTTTCGAGTGCACATACGTTCGTCAGTAACAGTTTCGAGTTCACAAACATTTATCAGTTGCAGTTTTGAGTTCACATACGTTCATCAGTTACAGTTTCGAGTGCACATACGTTCATCAGTAACAGTTTCGAGTGCACATACGTTCATCAGTAACTGATTCGAGTACGCACACATTCATCAGTAACAGTTTCGAGTTCACATACATTCATTAGTTACAGTTTCCAGTGCACATACGTTCATCAGTAAAAGTTTCGAGTGCACATACGTTCATCAGTAACAGTGTCGAGTACGCACACATTCTTCAGTAACAGTTTCGAGTGCACATACATTCATCAGTAACAGTTTCAAGTGCACATACATTCATCAGTAACAGTTTCGAGTGCACATACATTCATCAGTTACAGTTTCGAGTTCACAAACATTCATCAGTTACAGTTTCGAGTTTACAAACATTCATCAGTTACAGTTTCGAGTTCACAAACATTCATCAGTTACAGTTTCGAGTGCACATACGTTCATCAGTTACAGTTTCGAGTTCACAAACATTCATCAGTTACAGTTTCGAGTGCACATACGTTCATCAGTAACAGTTTTGAGTGCACATACGTTCATCAGTAACAGTTTCGAGTTCACATACATTCATCAGTTAAAGTTTCGAGTTCACAAACATTCATCAGTAACAGTTTCGAGTTCACATACATTCATCAGTTACAGTTTCGAGTTTACATACATTCATAAGTTACAGTTTCGAGTGCACATACATTCATCAGTAACAGTTTCGAGTTCACATACATTCATCAGTTACAGTTTCGAGTTCACAAACATTCATCAGTTACAGTTTCAAGTGCACATACGTTCATCAGTAACAGTTTCGAGTGCACAGACGTTTATCAGTAACAGTTTCGAGTGCACATACGTTCATAAGTAACAGTTTCGAGTTCACATACATTCATTAGTTACAGTTTCGAGTGCACATACGTTCATCAGTAACAGTTTCGAGTGCACATACGTTCATCAGTAACAGTTTCGAGTGCACATACATTCATCAGTAACAGTTTCAAGTGCACATACATTCTTCAGTAACAGTTTCGAGTGCACATGCATTCATCAGTAACAGTTTCGAGTGCACATACATTCATCAGTTACAGTTTCGAGTTCACAAACATTCATCAGTTACAGTTTCAAGTGCACATACGTTCATCAGTAACAGTTTCGAGTGCACAGACGTTTATCAGTAACAGTTTCGAGTGCACATACGTTCATAAGTAACAGTTTCGAGTTCACATACATTCATATCAGTTACAGTTTCGAGTTCACAAACATTCATCAGTTACAGTTTCGAGTTCACATACATTCATCAGTTACAGTTTCGAGTTCACAAACATTCAACAGTTACAGTTTCGAGTTTACAAACATTCATCAGTTACAGTTTCGAGTTTACAAACATTCATCAGTTACAGTTTCGAGTTCAATACCATTCATCAGTTACGGTTTCGAGTTCAATACCATTCATCAGTAACAGTTTCGAGTTCACAAGCATTCATCAGTTACAGTTTCGAGTTCACATACGTTCATCAGTTACAGTTTCGAGTTCACAAACATTCATCAGTTACACTTTCGAGTTCACATACATTCATCAGTTACAGTTTCGAGTTCACAAACATTCATCAGTTACACTTTCGAGTTCACATACATTCATCAGTTACAGTTTCGAGTTCACAAACATTCATCAGTAACAGTTTCAAGTGCACATACATTCATCAGTAACAGTTTCGAGTGCACATACATTCATCAGTTACAGTTTCGAGTTCACAAACATTCATCAGTTACAGTTTCGAGTTTACAAACATTCATCAGTTACAGTTTCGAGTTCACATACGTTCATCAGTAACAGTTTCGAGTGCACATACGTTCATCAGTAACAGTTTCGAGTACGCACACATTCATAAGTAACAGTTTTGAGTTAACATACATTCATTAGTTACAGTTTCGAGTGCACATACGTTCATCAGTAACAGTTTCGAGTGCACATACGTTCATCAGTAACAGTTTCGAGTGCACATACATTCATCAGTAACAGTTTCAAATGCACATACATTCATCAGTAACAGTTTCTAGTTCACATACATTCATCAGTAACAGTTTTGAGTGCACATGCATTCATCAGTAACAGTTTCGAGTGCACATACATTTATTCGTAACAGTTTTGAGCGCACATACATTTATCAGTTACAGTTTCGAGTTCACATACATTCATATCAGTTACAGTTTCGAGTTCACAAACATTCATCAGTTACAGTTTCGATTTCACATACATTCATCAGTTACAGTTTCGAGTGCACATGTATTCATCAGTAACAGTTTCGAGTGCACATACATTCATTAGTAACAGTTTTGAGCGCACATACATTTATCAGTTACAGTTTCGAGTTCACATACATTCATATCAGTTACAGTTTCGAGTTCACAAACATTCATCAGTTACAGTTTCGAGTTCACATACATTTATCAGTTACAGTTTGGAGTTCACAAACATTCATAAGTTACAGTTTCAAGTTCACAAACATTCATCAGTTACAGTTTCGATTTCACAAACATTCAACAGTTACAGTTTCGAGTTCACAAACATTCATCAGTTAAAGTTTCGAGTTCACAAACATTCATCAGTAACAGTTTCGAGTTCACATACATTCATCAGTTACAGTTTCGAGTTTACATACATTCATAAGTTACAGTTTCGAGTGCACATACGTTCATCAGTAACAGTTTCGAGTTCACATACATTCATCAGTTACAGTTTCGAGTTCACAAACATTCATCAGTTACAGTTTCAAGTGCACATACGTTCATCAGTAACAGTTTCGAGTGCACAGACGTTTATCAGTAACAGTTTCGAGTGCACATACGTTCATAAGTAACAGTTTCGAGTTCACATACATTCATTAGTTACAGTTTCGAGTGCACATACGTTCATCAGTAACAGTTTCGAGTGCACATACGTTCATCAGTAACAGTTTCGAGTGCACATACATTCATCAGTAACAGTTTCAAGTGCACATACATTCTTCAGTAACAGTTTCGAGTGCACATGCATTCATCAGTAACAGTTTCGAGTGCACATACATTCATCAGTTACAGTTTCGAGTTCACAAACATTCATCAGTTACAGTTTCAAGTGCACATACGTTCATCAGTAACAGTTTCGAGTGCACAGACGTTTATCAGTAACAGTTTCGAGTGCACATACGTTCATAAGTAACAGTTTCGAGTTCACATACATTCATATCAGTTACAGTTTCGAGTTCACAAACATTCATCAGTTACAGTTTCGAGTTCACATACATTCATCAGTTACAGTTTCGAGTTCACAAACATTCAACAGTTACAGTTTCGAGTTCACAAACATTCATCAGTTAGAGTTTCGAGTTCACAAACATTCATTAGTAACAGTTTTGAGCGCACATACATTTATCAGTTACAGTTTCGAGTTCACATACATTCGTTTCAGTTACAGTTTCGAGTTCACAAACATTCATCAGATACAGTTTCGAGTTTACAAACATTCATCAGTTACAGTTTCGAGTTCACAAACATTCATCAGTTACAGTTTCAAGTTCACAAACATTCATCAGTTACAGTTTCGAGTGCACATACGTTCATCAGTAACAGTTTCGAGTGCACATACGTTCATCAGTAACAGTTTCGAGTACGCACACATTCATAAGTAACAGTTTTGAGTTCACATACATTCATTAGTTACAGTTTCGAGTGCACATACGTTCATCAGTAACAGTTTCGAGTGCACATACGTTCATCAGTAACAGTTTCGAGGGCACATACATTCATCAGTAACAGTTTCAAATGCACATACATTTATTCGTAACAGTTTTGAGCGCACATACATTTATCAGTTACAGTTTCGAGTTCACATACATTCATATCAGTTACAGTTTCGAGTTCACAAACATTCATCAGTTACAGTTTCGAGTTCACAAACATTCATCAGTTACAGTTTCGAGTTCACAAACATTCATCAGTTACAGTTTCGAGTTCACAAACATTCATCAGTTACAGTTTCGAGTTCACAAACATTCATCAGTTACAGTTTCGAGTTCACAACCATTCATCAGTAACAGTTTCGAGTTCACAAACATTCATCAGTTACAGTTTCGAGTTCACATACGTTCATCAGTTACAGTTTCGAGTTCACAAACATTCATCAGTTACAGTTTCGAGTTCACAAACATTCATCAGTTACAGTTTTGAGTTCACATACGTTTATCAGTTACAGTTTCGAGTTCACATACGTTCATCAGTTACAGTTTCGAGTTCACAAACATTCATCAGTTACAGTTTCGAGTTCACAAACATTCATCAGTTACAGTTTTGAGTTCACATACGTTTATCAGTTACAGTTTCGAGTGCAAATACGTTCATCAGTAACAGTTTCGAGTGCACAAACATTCATCAGTAACAGTTTCGAGTTCACAAACATTCATCAGTTACAGTTTCGAGATCACATACGTTCATCAGTTACAGTTTCGAGTTCACAAACATTTATCAGTTACAGTTTCGAGTTCACAAACATTCATCAGTTACAGTTTTGAGTTCACAAACATTCATCAGTTACAGTTTCGTGTTCACAAACATTCATCAGTTAAAGTTTCGAGTTCACAAACATTCATCAGTTACAGTTTCGAGTTCAATACCATTCATCAGTTACAGTTTCGAGTTCAATACCATTCATCAGTAACAGTTTCGAGTTCACAAGCATTCATCAGTTACAGTTTCGAGTTCACATACGTTCATCAGTTACAGTTTCGAGTTCACAAACATTCATCAGTTACACTTTCGAGTTCACATACATTCATCAGTTACAGTTTCGAGTTCACAAACATTCATCAGTTACACTTTCGAGTTCACATACATTCATCAGTTACAGTTTCTAGTTCACAAACATTCATCAGTTACAGTTTCGAGTGCACATACGTTCATCAGTAACAGTTTCGAGTACGCACACATTCATCAGTAACAGTTTCAAGTGCACAAACATTCATCAGTTACAGTTTCGAGTGCACATACGTTCATTAGTAACAGTTTCGAGTGCACATACGTTCAACAGTTACAGTTTCGAGTTCACAAACATTCATCAGTTACAGTTTCGAGTGCACATACGTGCATCAGTAACAGTTTTGAGTGCACATACGTTCATCAGTAACAGTTTCGAGTTCACATACATTCATCAGTTACAGTTTCGAGTTCACAAACATTCATCAGTAACAGTTTCGAGTTCACATACATTCATCAGTAACAGTTTCGAGTGCACATACATTTATTCGTAACAGTTTTGAGCGCACATACATTTATCAGTTACAGTTTCGAGTTCACATACATTCATATCAGTTACAGTTTCGAGTTCACAAACATTCATCAGTTACAGTTTCGAGTTCACATACATTCATCAGTTACAGTTTCGAGTTCACAAACATTCATCAGTTACAGTTTCGAGTTCACAAACATTCATCAGTTACAGTTTCGAGTTCACAAACATTCATCAGTTACAGTTTCGAGTTCACAAACATTCATCAGTTACAGTTTCGAGTTCACAAACATTCATCAGTTACAGTTTCGAGTTCACAAACATTCATCAGTTACAGTTTCGAGTTCACAACCATTCATCAGTAACAGTTTCGAGTTCACAAACATTCATCAGTTACAGTTTCGAGTTCACAAACATTCATCAGTTAAAGTTTCGAGTTCACAAACATTCATCAGTTACAGTTTCGAGTTCAATACCATTCATCAGTTACAGTTTCGAGTTCAATACCATTCATCAGTAACAGTTTCGAGTTCACATACATTCATCAGTTACAGTTTCGAGTTCACAAACATTCATCAGTTACACTTTCGAGTTCACATACATTCATCAGTTACAGTTTCGAGTTCACAAACATTCATCAGTTACAGTTTCGAGTGCACATACGTTCATTAGTAACAGTTTCGAGTACGCACACATTCATCAGTAACAGTTTCAAGTGCACATACATTCATCAGTAACAGTTTCGAGTGCACATACATTCATCAGTTACAGTTTCGAGTTCACAAACATTTATCAGTTACAGTTTCGAGTTTACAAACATTCATCAGTTACAGTTTCGAGTTCACATACATTCACCAGTTACAGTTTCGAGTTCACAAACATTCATCAGTTACAGTTTCGAGTGCACATACGTTCATTAGTAACAGTTTCGAGTGCACATACGTTCAACAGTTACAGTTTCGAGTTCACAAACATTCATCAGTTACAGTTTCGAGTGCACATACGTGCATCAGTAACAGTTTTGAGTGCACATACGTTCATCAGTAACAGTTTCGAGTTCACATACATTCATCAGTTACAGTTTCGAGTTCACAAACATTCATCAGTAACAGTTTCGAGTTCACATACATTCATCAGTTACAGTTTCGAGTTTACATACATTCATAAGTTACAGTTTCGAGTGCACATACGCTCATCAGTAACAGTTTCGAGTTCACATACATTCATCAGTAACAGTTTCGAGTTCACAAACATTCATCAGTTACAGTTTCGAGTGCACATACGTTCATCAGTAATAGTTTCGAGTGCACATACGTTCATCATTAACAGTTTCGAGTGCACATACGTTCATCAGTAACAGTTTCGAGTACGCACACATTCAATAGTAACAGTTTCGAGTTCACATACATTCATTAGTTACAGTTTCGAGTGCACATACGTTCATCAGTAACAGTTTCGAGTGCACATACATTCATCAGTAACAGTTTCAAATTCACATACATTCATCAGTAACAATTTCGAGTGCACATACATTCATCAATAACAGTTTCGAGTGCACATGCATTCATCAGTAACAGTTTCGAGTGCACATACATTCATTAGTAACAGTTTTGAGCGCACATACATTTATCAGTTACAGTTTCGAGTTCACATACATTCATATCAGTTACAGTTTCGAGTTCACAAACATTCATCAGTTACAGTTTCGAGTTCACATACATTCATCAGTTACAGTTTCGAGTTCACATACATTCATCAGTAACAGTTTCGAGTGCACATACATTCATCAGTTACAGTTTCGAGTTCACAAACATTCATCAGTTACAGTTTCGAGTTCACAAACATTCATCAGTTACACTTTCGAGTTCACATACATTCATCAGTTACAGTTTCGAGTTCACAAACATTCATCAGTTACAGTTTCGAGTGCACATACGTTCATCAGTAACAGTTTCGAGTACGCACACATTCATCAGTAACAGTTTCAAGTGCACATACATTCATCAGTAACAGTTTCGAGTGCACATACATTCATCAGTTACAGTTTCGAGTTTACAAACATTCATCAGTTACAGTTTCGAGTTTACAAACATTCATCAGTTACAGTTTCGAGTTCACATACATTCACCAGTTACAGTTTCGAGTTCACAAACATTCATCAGTTACAGTTTCGAGTGCACATACGTTCATTAGTAACAGTTTCGAGTGCACATACGTTCAACAGTTACAGTTTCGAGTTCACAAACATTCATCAGTTACAGTTTCGAGTGCACATACGTGCATCAGTAACAGTTTTGAGTGCACATACGTTCATCAGTAACAGTTTCGAGTTCACATACATTCATCAGTTACAGTTTCGAGTTCACAAACATTCATCAGTAACAGTTTCGAGTTCACATACATTCATCAGTTACAGTTTCGAGTTTACATACATTCATAAGTTACAGTTTCGAGTGCACATACGCTCATCAGTAACAGTTTCGAGTTCACATACATTCATCAGTAACAGTTTCGAGTTCACAAACATACATCAGTTACAGTTTCGAGTGCACATACGTTCATCAGTAATAGTTTCGAGTGCACATACGTTCATCATTAACAGTTTCGAGTTCACATACGTTCATCAGTAACAGTTTCGAGTACGCACACATTCAATAGTAACAGTTTCGAGTTCACATACATTCATCAGTTACAGTTTCGAGTTCACATACATTCATCAGTAACAGTTTCGAGTGCACATACATTCATCAGTTACAGTTTCGAGTTCACAAACATTCATCAGTTACAGTTTCGAGTTTACAAACATTCATCAGTTACAGTTTCGAGTTCACATACGTTCATCAGTAACAGTTTCGAGTGCACATACGTTCATCAGTAACAGTTTCGAGTACGCACACATTCATAAGTAACAGTTTTGAGTTCACATACATTCATTAGTTACAGTTTCGAGTGCACATACGTTCATCAGTAACAGTTTCGAGTGCACATACGTTCATCAGTAACAGTTTCGAGTGCACATACATTCATCAGTAACAGTTTCAAATGCACATACATTAATCAGTAACAGTTTCTAGTTCACATACATTCATCAGTAACAGTTTCGAGTGCACATGCATTCATCAGTAACAGTTTCGAGTGCACATACATTTATTCGTAACAGTTTTGAGCGCACATACATTTATCAGTTACAGTTTCGAGTTCACATACATTCATATCAGTTACAGTTTCGAGTTCACAAACATTCATCAGTTACAGTTTCGAGTTCACATACATTCATCAGTTACAGTTTCGAGTTCACAAACATTCATCAGTTACAGTTTCGAGTTCACAAACATTCATCAGTTACAGTTTCGAGTTCACAAACATTCATCAGTTACAGTTTCGAGTTCACAAACATTCATCAGTTACAGTTTCGAGTTCACAAACATTCATCAGTTACAGTTTCAAGTTCACAACCATTTATCAGTAACAGTTTCGAGTTCACAAACATTCTTCAGTTACAGTTTCGAGTTCACATACGTTCATCACTTACAGTTTCGAGTTCACAAACATTCATCAGTTACAGTTTCGAGTGCACATACGTTCATTAGTAACAGTTTCGAGTGCACATACGTTCATCAGTTACAGTTTCGAGTTCACAAACATTCATCAGTAACAGTTTCGAGTTCACATACATTCATCAGTTACAGTTTCGAGTTTACATACATTTATAAGTTACAGTTTCGAGTGCACATACGTTCATCAGTAATAGTTTCGAGTTCACATACATTCATCAGTTACAGTTTCGAGTTCACAAACATTCATCAGTTACAGTTTCGAGTGCACATACGTTCATCAGTAACAGTTTCGAGTTCACATACATTCATCAGTAACAGTTTCGAGTTCACAAACATTCATCAGTTACAGTTTCGAGTGCATATACGTTCATCAGTAACAGTTTCGAGTGCACATACGTTCATCTGTAACAGTTTCGAGTGCACATACGTTCATCAGTAACAGTTTCGAGTACGCACACATTCATAAGTAACAGTTTCGAGTTCACATACATTTATCAGTTACAATTTCGACTGCACATACATTCATCAGTAACAGTTACGAGTGCACATGCATTCATCAGTAACAGTTTCGAGTTCACAAACATTCATCAGTTACAGTTTCGAGTTCACAAACATTTATCAGTTACAGTTTCGAGTTCACATACATTCATATCAGTTACAGTTTCGAGTTCACAAACATTCATCAGTTACAGTTTCGAGTTCACATACATTCATCAGTTACAGTTTCGAGTTCACAAACATTCATCAGTTACAGTTTCGAGTTCACAAACATTCATCAGTTACAGTTTCGAGTTCACAAACATTCATCAGTTACAGTTTCGAGTTCACAAACATTCATCAGTTACAGTTTCGAGTTCACAAACATTCTTCAGTTACAGTTTCGAGTTCACATACGTTCATCAGTTACAGTTTCGAGTTCACAAACATTCATCAGTTACAGTTTCGAGTGCACATACGTTCATTAGTAACAGTTTCGAGTGCACATACGTTCATCAGTTACAGTTTCGAGTTCACAAACATTCATCAGTAACAGTTTCGAGTTCACATACATTCATCAGTTACAGTTTCGAGTTTACATACATTCATAAGTTACAGTTTCGAGTGCACATACGTTCATCAGTAACAGTTTCGAGTTCACATACATTCATCAGTTAAAGTTTTCAGTTCATAAACATTCATCAGTTACAGTTTCGAGTGCACATACGTTCATCAGTAACAGTTTCGAGTTCACAAACATTCATCAGTTACAGTTTCGAGTGCATATACGTTCATCAGTAACAGTTTCGAGTGCACATACGTTCATCAGTAACAGTTTCGAGTGCACATACGTTCATCAGTAACAGTTTCGAGTGCACATACATTCATCAGTAACAGTTTCAAGTGCACATACATTCATCAGTAGCAGTTTCGAGTGCACATACATTCATCAGTAACAGTTTCGAGTGCACATGCATTCATCAGTAACAGTTTTGAGTGCACATACATTCATTAGTAACAGTTTTGAGCGCACATACACTTATCAGTTACAGTTTCGAGTTCACAAACATTCATCAGTTACAGTTTTGAGTTCACATACGTTCATCAGTTACAGTTTCGAGTGCACATACGTTCATCAGTAACATTTTCGAGTGCACAAACATTCATCAGTTACAGTTTCGAGTTCACAAACATTCATCAGTTACAGTTTCGAGTTCACAACCATTCATCAGTTACAGTTTCGAGTTCACAAACATTCATCAGTTACAGTTCCGAGTTCACAAACATTCATCAGTTACAGTTTCGAGTTCACAAACATTCATCAGTTACAGTTTCGAGTTCACAACCATTCATCAGTAACAGTTTCGAGTTCACAACCATTCATCAGTAACAGTTTCGAGTTCACAAACATTCATCAGTAACAGTTTCGAGTTCACAAACATTCATCAGTTACAGTTTTGAGTGCACATACGTTCATCAGTAACAGTTTCGAGTGCACATACGTTCATCTGTAACAGTTTCGAGTGCACATACGTTCATCAGTAACAGTTTCGAGTACGCACACATTCATAAGTAACAGTTTCGAGTTCACATACATTCATCAGTTACAGTTTCGAGTGCACATACATTCATCAGTAACAGTTTCGAGTGCACATGCATTCATCAGTAACAGTTTCGAGTGCACATACATTCATTAGTAACAGTTTTGAGCGCACAAACATTTATCAGTTACAGTTTCGAGTTCACATACATTCATATCAGTTACAGTTTCGAGTTCACAAACATTCATCAGTTACAGTTTCGAGTTCACATACATTCATCAGTTACAGTTTCGAGTTCACAAACATTCATCAGTAACAGTTTCGAGTACGCACACATTCAATAGTAACAGTTTCGAGTTCACATACATTCATTAGTTACAGTTTCGAGTGCACATACGTTCATCAGTAACAGTTTCGAGTGCACATACGTTCATCAGTAACAGTTTCGAGTGCACATACATTTATCAGTAACAGTTTCAAGTGCACATACATTCATCAGTAAAAGTTTCGAGTGCACATACATTCATCAGTAACAGTTTCGAGTGCACATGCATTCATCAGTAACAGTTTCGAGTGCACATACATTCATTAGTAACAGTTTTGAGCGCACATACATTTATCAGTAACAGTTTCGAGTGTACATACATTCATTAGTTTAATAATAATGCTTGAAGACAAAAATGTGTCATAATATAAATGTTTGAAACGCCGTTGTTTAGTTACCACCACTTCCGTTCTTATGTAAACTGGGCGACTGATAGCCCTTCCCCCCACTCAATAAAAAAGGGGCCCCTTTTAAATATTTATTATTAAATCTGACGCTAATAGGACCTTGACATTTTATTTTTCGTCTCAAACATCTCTAGAACACTCTAACAGGGCGTCATACAGTTTGACAGCGGCCCTGTGACCATGATTAGGATTGGCTCTAATTTTGTCGACGACAGTCATCTAACGCCAGTATGTGATGACGCCATTAGGGCCTAACTACGTTAGTATAAATAAAGTAACTGTACGGAAATGGTTACATTTCAACTGTTTGATCAAGATGAACGCCCGCCCGTTGTTCATGTAGAGGTCCCAATGAGAAATACACAAAATAATGAAATATAAATGGTCCTAAGGATGAAGTCCATTTATCTGGTAGGGACCCCCAGGACAGGCGCTTGAGTTAAGAGGTTTTTAACTCTTTTCTGCAATAATATAATGGCAGATATAATCATACAGTCATTTCATTTTGATAGGCCATTTCAAAAGAACGGGTAGATACATACAAGTACAAATAGGACATGCCCGATTTCTTTTCTTTTCTTATTAAACGACTAGAAAATACGGTCAGTAAACGCAAATTTCCCCCCAACCACCCACAGCCCCGACAGCTAACTCCAGTAACAGCATGTCGAATAGGCCTACATGTAGATCGGGTCATTGACTGAACCAATTACAAAATAAACAAAAACAAACAAACATGAATACACTTACATGAATTGTGTCTGTGTGAATAAGAATAATTAATTATGGTCTATTTTGATACGCTATAAATAAATGATTAGCATGCGCTAATATGGTCTCATTTAAAGCTTAATTAAATCTAGCAAGAATAGGCGAGTGGTATTTCTTAGATATACCTATATAACTTATATCTTTGATAACAACAAAAAATTAAAATAAAAGTATCAATCGTTTACTGATCTAATAAAATTAATGGTTGATATTTTCAAATTGAAACTTTATCTGACTGACTTGTATGTGGGTTATGTTAGTCCTCTAAAGCTGTTCTTAGATGTCTTAGAGGCTTCCTTACTTATTTAAAAAAAAAAAAAACTAGGCCAAAGTACTAGCTTGGTCCTTTATTTAGCTTTTAATTTTAAAAGGAATGAATACGCATATCGTGAGTAATGAAAGGTGGCCACTCAATGGCGCACTGGCCAATATCCACGAAAATCAACACAAACGGAAGTTCCCCATCGAGGTTAAAGGTTAGTCAGTGAGACGCTCCATTGAAACATGGACCCGTCCATCCAGAAATGAACTGTGGTGGAAGCTATAGAGAAGATCAGGCCATAATAACACAGTTTCGAACAGGCAACTGTGTCAGGAGGATGACATTTAATGACGACTTCCGGTGCCTTTTCCATAAGAGCGGTTCAGTCATCCATATTCAGGTATAATATTGTATCTCTTAGAATTTTCGTTACTTATCTAAAGAATACATCTTTTTATATTAATAACAAATTAGAATTACGAGAATGTCGTGTGGACGTTTTGGTAAAAAAACGCTCGACTGTCGAAATGAAGGCTTCTGGTTCGATCTCCGATGTTCTCAGCCCATTGCAGCGCGTACCCAGGACAAACTCTATGGTACGCGTACCACATTTTGAGAAACACTGAATTATAACCATAACTTCAGTCAAGTATCAAGTTAAGTCAACTGCCATAAACTTCATTCCATCCAACGCAATGTCATTCAAGTTTTTTTTTTTTTTATAAATTGCAGACAGCTATTTTTTCCTATTAATAGCTGACATAAGATATGCAGAAATCATAAAACCAAGTCTCTTGAGGAGGTCAGGTTATAGCAATATGCCGTGTCACGTTTCAAATATGCAGAACAATAAGCGTTCAGGGCAAGGCGACCTGTTGGTTGTTTTTTTTTTTGTGGAACATGCGCACTATTTTTTTTTTACGATTTTCGAGCCAAAATTGGTTTTCTTTTTGGTTAGCATTTTAAAAATTAACGGAACGCTTGTGGAATGTCTGAAACCATTTTTTTTTAATGAATTCGTGTACTGGTTTATGTTTCCATTGAGGGATACGAGGAACACTTTTTTACATTTGTTCGA
>JAGDYQ010000005.1:3155820-3176126 GCA_021962125.1 Bulinus truncatus | reverse complement strand
CATGAGCTTTTTTTATGTGACGTCACTGAATTCGTACAGAAGTCTTTTATGTGACGTCACTGAATTCGTACAGAAGTCTTTTATGTGACGTCACTGAATTCAAACAGAAGTCTTTTATATGACGTAACTGAATTCACACTGAAGTCTTTAATGTGACGTCACTGAATTCAAACAGAAGTCTTTTTATATGACGTAACTGAATTCACACTGAAGTCTTTTATGTGACGTCACTGAATTCAAACAGAAGTCTTTTATATGACGTCACTGAATTCACACTGAAGTCTTTTTTTTCTGAGACCAAAAAAACATATACGACCTTTAACTATAAAGTTTTTTTTTATTAACGACATTAGCATCTGCGCCCCATTTCTGCTTTTCGATGAGAGCCAAGGGGGGCGCTTATACAGGAACGTAACAGACGAGCTGATTTTCATCAACCAGTAAGCAATCAATTGACTTACTAAATAAAACAACTGATGCCATGACAGCGAGTAACACAAATGGATATTTAAATCGTATCATTTGACATTTACGTATTTACTGGGTCCAAACCTGCAGCTGTGGTCTCAGCCTGACTTACTTGCTGACCTCTGACCTCTGATGGACGTCTTACACAAGTAAATAACCGTCTACTATAATCCAATGTCATCAGTTTTCTTTATGCCCCCCCCCCTTCCCCAAACCCCGGTTTTTTTCTCAAAGAAGAAAGAGATAACTGTTGTACAAATTTTGAAATAATCCGCACAGAGTGTATCCTTGGTGGAACTTTACGTGTCCGTATTTTTTAGAATTAATTTTTGATGCAGCTACAAAAAAACTTACCAGACCGGCAAGAGGCAGCTCCACTTTGACCCGGCGTAAAATATAATCCTGTGCTCGTCTAAAATACTAACCGTTTTTTTTTTTTTTCTAATTAGATTTGTACAGACACAGTGCAGGTTGGTGTGCAAATAACAATGTTCTAAGTCTGGTACTGCATCTTTAGTTAATTCGACCGTATTCCTAATGTGAATGCAAAACCGCGGAAAGTGGTTCCAACCGGAGCGTTTGTTAGGGCCCCTAAGGGGTCTCATCTTGTACAGCAATCTGGAGGGGTATCTGTTATCGGAAGGGCTCCAGTTAATGGAGCATACGGGCCCTAAGATTAGTCGCTTGCAGCCCGGCGCACGGATGCGCATACTTGCGGTAAAATGCACAATAGACACATGTTTCATGCACGTAAATACATGCCTACATAAAATCAACCATTATATTCATGAAATCATATGGTCGCCAGAAGTTATTCCCGTGCCCCCCCCCTCTCTCTCTCTCGCTATATATATATATATATATTGGGGCTATTCTTGGGAACAGATGCATTGACTTTTGAACATTTCGGAAGGTAAACACAAGAATCCGTTAACAACAGCGATATGCCAGATTTTTTTTTTACTAGCTGCCCATATGAGCCGTAAATTGACGGCCCTTCTGACTCATGTCAGCGTAAATGAAGACATGTGGTCATTTTATATGGGCTACATGTCCTAGTTATGACTTGTGACCTACTTATTTGTTCTGACATTATCTCGTCTCTGATTTATTTATGAAGTACCGCGAGAAGCCAAAACATCCTGGTAAAATTGGCCTCAGTCAAATTTTTTTGGCCGATCCGGCCTGGTGGAGCCACGCCCACAATTTACACTTGTAAACTTTTTATTTTTCTGCAAATAAAACTCTCATTGTATATTGAATGAACTAGATTTGTTGTTTTTTTTTTTTTTTTGTAGGGAAATTCACATTTCCAGTTTACTGCAAGATGAGTCATACATTTTGATTATCACTGAGAGATAAAATATGTATGGCTTTGTATGCCGTTGACATTATTGCCATGGACGTATATACATTTATTTGTTTGACTGTGTGTGAAGAGAGCCGAGTTGGTTACGATGTCTGATCTTTTGCATGTTCTGGAAGAAACTGTCGTAAATACAGACTCACACACACACACATACACTTACACATAGACAGACAAACACACACACGCAGACAAGCATTCTCACAGAGACGTTCACGCACTGACATATATTCAGACACCCACACACTGACATATACAGACACTGACATATATAGACACTCACACGATGACATATACAGACACTCACACACTGACATATATTCCGACACCCACACACTGACATATACAGACACTCACACACTGACATATATACAGACACTGACATATATAGACACTGACATATATAGACACTCACACACTGACATATACAGACACTCACACACTGACATATATTCAGACACCCACACACACTGACATATACAGACACTGGGACATATATTCAGACACCCACACACTGACATATACAGACACTGACACATATAGACACTCACACACTGACATATACAGACACTCACACACTGACATATATTCAGACACCCACACACTGGGACATAATACAGACACTGACATATATAGACACTCACGCACTGACATATACAGACTCCCACACTACTGACATATATAGACACCCACACACCGACATATATACAGACACTGACATATAGACACTCACACTGACATATACAGACAGACACTCACATATACTGACATATATAGACACTTTCACATATACCTACATATATAGACACACACACACTGACACATATAAGGATATATAGACTCTTACAGATAGCATAACGAGGTTTTTCTGGTATCCTGGAAGGAGCTAACCCTTTCATTGATATCAAATTAATGGTCAAAATTATCTTATTATATTACATGTAAATTGTTATTTGCTTAGTAAAAAAAATGACCAAGTAATTCATTGTGAAAGGTTTCGCACTATTTGGACTAAACGAAAAACAAACAAAAAACCAACAACACAAAAAACAAAACAAAACAAACAATATTAGCAAAGTGTGACTTTTTTTTTAAATGAACGAAGAGAAAAAAGGGGAAATAATAAAAAAGGGGAAATAATAAAGGCGTAGGTGATAATGAACAAGAGGAACAACAGAGTACTCTCCACTTTGGTAAAATGAGCACAGCCGCTGAGCGCGTTACGTCACACAAACAGTTACTCAGCCTGTCACCGACCACTGCTGGACCACTGCAAACGGAAATACTAATGATAGTCTCTGTTTCTTTTGCCAGGTTTGGATCAAGTGCCGTCATTGTTCTAGTGGAGGTGGGGGAGGGATGGGGGGGCAAAGGTCACGTTTGTACTTAATGAGACACCGGAAGTACTAACTCGAAGAGATGCTGCCAAGCTGCTTAGTTAGGAAACGGCACCTGGTTGGGGTTCAGAAGCTCGTTAAGTAACGGGTCAAATTTAACTACACAACGATGGTAGCTAGGGTTTCACATTTCCAGGCTCCCTTTTATTGGGAGACCTTCCAGGATGCCGGGAGATAAAAATGGTTTTTATCCCGGTATCCCTGAAATCCCGGGATAAATTATTTTCATTTTTAGACACGGTAAAAGTTAGCTCAGCAAAGATAGGAATAGTGAATATATATTTTTTCATACAGGCTTTTATGAAGTTTCCATATAATACGTGTAAGCACGGGGAGAGGGGGCAGGGGGGGTAATTACCAGGGGGCCTGCATCTGTAAAGGGGCTCCGGCCGCCCGACCATGTCGATTTTTTTCACTACTTATTGTTTATTAAGGGGCCCGCAATGATGTCCTGCCTGGGCCCGTGCTGGCTCTCGGCGCCACCGAATACGTGTAAATGTATAGGGAAATTTTCCCCACAAAAGATGCCCTCTGCTTCATTTAAGATTGGAAATAATGTCATCGTGGGGTAGTATTTTTCGATTGTTTATATAACCGAGAGCAGGTTGGGAGTAAGTCAAAAATCATCCAAATTAAGGTATCGCTCAACATATTTTATTAAAATTAATATTTCTATTTTGGAATATTTTCATGATTTTCCTCTATCATACGGTTTACTTCGTTATGATAATATTCCCCCTTTCGATTTTCAATATAAACAAATTAGGTTGTACCCTCAAAACCTTTTAGACAATATCTCCATAAACTTGATCTGTGTGCTAGGTTATTTTTGGTCTTAAAAGATCCTGTTTTTTTCATGATTTTTTGATATTCACCATTGTTTTCATTTTAAGATCTTCAAATGTAATTGTTTAATAATTTTTACTTTCGATTTGAACTTATATTCAAACATCTTTATTATTTGTACAGACGTGTTGAACAGCTGAGTTTCAAAACTCCAGAATGATTATCCACCGTGAAAATTAAATTTTTTTCTTCAGTTTGTAAATATTGAATTTGCAATAAGATAAATATGATAAAATTAATGCAGTTTTGAATCTTTCTCTTTCATGTATGCTTTTTCTCATAAAGGGGTGAAAAACAAACAAAAAATGTTGCATAAGAATTAAAGATAAAACGTCTGAGAGAAACCACCAATGGATTCTATATATTTAAATAGGGGAAGATCACCCGAGGATGGCAGCCTCTTATGCTTTTGACCCAGGCTTTGAGAGCCTCCAACATGCCCAAATTTATATCTTAGCTAATCTGACAATTTTTTATTTGAAATAAATAAAAATTTTTATAAAAACAAAAATATAGTCCTGTGATACCCCGCTCCCCTCCTCTAAAAAACAAAACAATTTATATTCCATTTTATATCCGCTCCAGAGGTGCACAATATAGGCAAGGGTTCAAGAGGTAGAGACTGCAGCCCTGGGCGCAATGATAGACTGCGGCATGCAGCGCAAATAAATAATTATCACCAAAGCGTTAATTAAGCTTTCTATTAATAAATCGATCCGATCCTTATAATAATTTTGTGATTTTAATATTTTCCCACACCCCCAAAGCCGACGCACGCCGCTCAACGACTTCCTACCAAAAACGCGGAAAATTACAACTCCAGTGTTTTCATATAATCAGGGACATCCTTCCGCCTAATAGTAGAATGATTAAATTAAATTAAACGACAGTTTACAAGATTTATTAAAAAAGGAAATATCGGTATAACCTATGCATTGCTTATAGTGTCAGAGTTGTCCTTGGCGTCCTACTTTAAAACAGTTTAATATATAGGGCCCACCAAATCATCCCGTCCATTTACTCTTTGTGCAATCTCCCATTTTTTTTTTCGTCCGGGAGCTTCTCACCTCATTCAAATTTTTTAATATAACTTTCTTATTCCACTTTCTCCACTACAAAGGCCAGTGACTACGTTGTGTGTATGTGTGTGTGTGTGTGTGTATGCGTGCGTGTTTCAGCAAGAGTATGAGCGACCATGTAAGATTGTCTATGTGTCTGAACCGCTGAGTAGCACCTTTTATCCGGTAACTGGGCTGAAAATCAGGCACTGTAAAAGAGCTTGATTATACATAAGTTTCCTTTTATTTATTTCTCTGTGTGTGTGTACACATTTTATAAACAAAACAAAAAAAGTCCAGCCAACAATCAAACAACAAACTCCCCGTGCATTGATGTACAGAATTCTCTAATCCGACATCATCACACGGAATTCCGTGAGGTGTATGATTGAACTCCGAATACAGTGTGTGCATTCAACTCTGTGCACAGTGTGCATGTACTTCGTGCGAAATGTGTACAACTGTTCTTTGTACACAGTGTATTAAATTGTACCCTGGGTATAATATGTAATAATAGTAAACACAACACATTATTAATGTATTATTTTAATGTTTGTAAAGTTAGTCACTTTAAGCCTACCTTGAGTTTAAACTCTTATTATCATTTCATATCTTTATTTTTAATATAAATAATATTGTAGTTTAATTCATTGGCAATTTAGCTCACGCGATATGTATAATACATTTTAGGTGTGTGCGTATGGTATATTTAATTTTCAAAATTTTGGTAAATCTAGTCGGAAAGACCTCAGCTTTGTCTTGCACGTTATTTCCCATATACAACCTTACAGCTATTTCTTTTATCTAATTAACTTGTAAAAGGAGTCAAAAGTTCCATTAAGCCGTATGTGCCCAACGGGCATGGAGTTCGTTTTTCAGAACTCGCAATACAAGGATTGTGGTGGTTAAATATAGCTTCAAATGTCTTTAACATTTTGAAGTATAATTTAACTGATCTACTATTCATAAGGAATTTTTTATTAAATAAAGACATAATATAATACATCGCTTTTTGTATTAAAAATTTGAAATTTTATTGTAATTTATCCATTTCAACATTAATTGGGTTAAATTTTTTTATCTGTATATTTAACGAGCTTCCGTTTTGTATTAATCGTGCCTACAATCATGAGTTAACAATCCAGAATAAACATAAGTTTTCATTAGGGTGCCAAATTCCATATACAAGTTAACTTGTATAAAGATACCCAAACAAAAGTTTAGAGTCTGGAAATATATCAAAACATACCACATTTTCAAACACGATTAATTGGCAAAAAATTGGCAAAGACTGAGTTGTCCTTCTTTGGTCTGATCGAATATGCTTTTTATTTTACTTTTTCGAATTGATCTGATCTTTTCGGGATTTTGAAGAAGCATACGCTTGTTATGCTTTCTTATTATATTAATCTTTACTACTGCAGCTTACTTCTTTACATTTCTCGAAATAACGCAGAAACTCGCCATCATGTTATTAAAGGTTGTATATTAGAAAACAATATTTTACAAACTGAAAAAATTACATATTATGATCTTTAGTTATAATAGAGATTTCTTAACGTGCACCTCCCTATACGTTCATAAACTTTATATATAAAAATACTTCCAGCGTCGCATAATAATAATAATAAAAAAAAAAAGGGAAGAAATCTAATCCCAGCGCGAAAAAGAACAATAAACCCGCCAACACAGTACGTTGGGGTCACAAACATCTTTTCCTTTTTCCCCCATGCAGTTTAATGTATCACTCCAGTGGTTCTTAAAGAGGGGATCTTCGTCTTCTGATTTGAAGTAGCAGACTAACAATTTTAATTATATCTTTACATAAATAATATATATAAAAGCGATTTGAGCTCTGCGTTAAATCGAGAGTAAAGAATTAATACAGCAGTATTCCAGTTTAAAATACAATCATGAAAAAATCGGATTTGCCCGAAACCAAAAATAACCTAGCCTACCAATCAAGCATAAGGGGATATAACTCCCTATGCAAAGGTTTTGCAGGGTGCAGCTAGTATATGATAGTAACTAATTAGGTCTTATTTCTTTCATATCCCCCCCCCCCCCTTTCTTGATATGTAGTTCGCAGGAGAAACCGAATTAGTTTCCCAGTTGGTAATATAAGTGAAAAAAAAAAACAAAACAAGGTTTTAGGACCACTGTAGTATATATTATATCACAATGTGATCTATTCACAGGAAGTATGCGGGGCATTTCTCACGAGACTTGGAAACAAGGAAATATAAAAACCTGACCTTGGATAATTTTTTTTTTACATCTCCGTTTGACAGTAAATTCAATGGTTCTCACAAATAGAAAGAGTTAATCCCCCCCTTGGTAAATTTTTTTTATGTTGAAAGCAGTGGTCATTAGTCGAGGACGTTGTTGTCGCCCTTTGAATGTGTCCCATTTCTAATTATAAAATGACAAATATTCAGATTGAAAATTGGGTCAAATTTCACTGACCACTCACACTGAGACCAGCGGAGATAATCCCGCACTCAAGCCACCCGGAAATTTTTTATGTTGGCATTTAGTGCCAATTTTATCTGGCGGTCGTGATGATTCGGCGGTGCAGCGTAAAGGTTCAAATCTCAGATTATAACATATATATATATATATCAGCGGGATAACACGGGCAATTACAAAACTTGACCTCGGGAAGAACAGAACGGGCCCATTACAAAACTGACCTCCAGAGAGAACAATACCTCGTTATAGAGAAGGAATGTAAACATTTACACATTACAATTATTTTAAACTCTTCAAATACATCCACTTTAGATTTACTTATACAAACTAGATATCAGAAAGAGCACTATGGGAATATAATGAGATCATTACAGACTACAAAAAGGAAAAAAATTCGAACAGGTTATAGACTTGCCCATATATAGGACATTCGCTTATTGTGAGCTTATTTCTAAGATGATCTTTGAAACAGCAGTATAGGTACCGTCTATTCTATGTACAGTGAAGCAGCAGTATATGTACCGTGTTTTCTATGTACAGTGAAACAGCGGCACTATAGCCCTTGCGTGTATTCTATGTACAGTGAAACAGCAGTATGTGTACAGTGTATTCTATGTACAAGTGAAACAGCGGTATATATACCGTGTATTCTATGTACAGTGAAACAGCGGCATATGTACCGTGTAATCTATGTACAGTGAAACAGCGTAATGTTTACAGTGTATTCTATGTACAGTGAAACAGCGGTATACGTACCGTGTATTATATGCTCAGTGAAACAGCAGCATACGTACCGTGTATTCTATGTACAGTGAAACAGCAGCATACGTACCGTGTATTCTATGTACCGTGTATTCTATGTACAGTGAAACAGCGGCATGTGTATGTATCCTATGTACCGTGTACCGTGTATTCTATGTACAGTTGAAACAGCGGCATGTTGTACAGTGTATCCTATGTACAGTGAAACAGCGGTATATGTACTATGTACAGTGAAACAGCGGCATATGTACCGTGTATTCTATGTACAGTGAAACAGCGGCATATGTACCGTGTATTCTATGTACAGTGATATGTACCGTGTATTCTATGTACAGTGAAACAGCGGCATATGTACCGTGTATTCTATGTACAGTGAAACAGCGGCATATGTACCGTGTATTCTATGTACAGTGAAACAGCGGCATACGTACCGTGTATTCTATGTACAGTGAAACAGCGGCATACGTACGGTGTATTCTATGTACAGTGAAACAGCAGTATACGTACCGTGTATTCTATGTACAGTGAAACAGCGGCATACGTACCGTGTATTCTATGTACAGTGAAACAGCGGCATACGTACCGTGTATTCTATGTACAGTGAAACAGCGGCATACGTACCGTGTATTCTATGTACAGTGAAACAGCGGCATATGTACCGTGTATTCTATGTACAGTGAAACAGCGGCATATGTACCGTGTATTCTATGTACAGTGAAACAGCGGCATATGTACCGTGTATTCTATGTACAGTGAAACAGCGGCATATGTACCGTGTATTCTATGTACAGTGAAACAGCGGTATACGTACCGTGTATTCTATGTACAGTGAAACAGCAGTATACGTACCGTGTATTCTATGCACAGTGTATACGTACTGTGTATTCTATGTACAGTGAAACAGCGGCATATGTACCGTGTATTCTATGTACAGTGAAACAGCGGCATATGTACGTGTATTCTATGTACAGTGAAACAGCGGCATATGTACCGTGTATTCTATGTACAGTGAAACAGCGGCATATGTACCGTGTATTCTATGTACAGTGAAACAGCGGCATATGTACCGTGTATTCTATGTACAGTGAAACAGCGGCATATGTACCGTGTATTCTATGTACAGTGAAACAGCGGCATATGTACCGTGTATTCTATGTACAGTGAAACAGCGGCATATGTACCGTGTATTCTATGTACAGTGAAACAGCGGCATATGTACCGTGTATTCTATGTACAGTGAAACAGCGGTATACGTACCGTGTATTCTATGTACAGTGAAACAGCGGTATATGTACCGTGTATTCTATGTACAGTGAAACAGCGGTATACGTACCGTGTATTCTATGTACAGTGAAACAGCGGTATACGTACCGTGTATTCTATGTACAGTGAAACAGCAGTATATGTACCGTGTATTCTATGTACAGTGAAACAGCGGTATATGTACCGTGTATTCTATGTACAGTGAAACAGCGGCATATGTACCGTGTATTCTATGTACAGTGAAACAGCAGCATATGTACCGTGTATTCTATGTACAGTGAAACAGCGGTACACATACCGAGTACTCAATGTAAAAAAGGTACTAAAGAAAGTGAACAATTTCGCTTTGAAATCTCAGATCCCAGTCAATCTTTGAAAATGATATTCATTTCTTTTTTAATATCTTATTTCTAAAAAAAAAATACATCAAATTGAATGAAACAATATCTTCACACTAAATCAAACACACACACACACTCAAACTCACTCACACACACACACACACATACACACATACACACACATACACACACCACTTACACAGACTCTCTCGCTGCCAATTTAAAAGACATTAAGACATTTTTTCTGTGCTCCATTTTTTAAGTCGCTACTTGCAGAGTTTCAGCACAAAGACGTCGTAAAATTTTTTGCTTGTAGCCCATCTCACCTCAAAACACGGTCATTTGGTGACACCTCTGCACTCAATGCGATTTTAGGCATATGGTGTCGAGATTATGATTGCACGAGAAACACACGAGAACATAGTTCGTTCGGCGAGAACATCTGGCCAGTAAACGGGTCAAAATTCTTACGAGCTGCACCTTACGTTTAGTGTCTCTATGAGGGCAGCAAACTGCTCAATAGCAAGCTGTCAGGTAGAACCCCCTTGTCTGTCCAACATACCCCTAGGAATCTAGTACACATGTTTATTATTTTAAAACCAGATTTGATTATTCAATTACCAGTTTAAGACCTTAGTACACAATGGATCTTCTTGGATGAAGGATTAAAACAATTGAAGGACAGGAGCACGAATCGAACCCGGTCAAATTGGCTCGCTGGTAGAAGCTCTGGCAACCCGACCGTTAGATGTCAAAGGCAGCCTATTCATAAAGATGGGCAGACAGCTCAGTACTTTTGAGTACAAAACGAAGATAAGAGCAATAATGGGAGAGAACTCCACGGGTTACATGGTAACGAGTGGTAGCTCACTACGGGAGATTTCTATATTACCTCCCCTTCTCAACACACACAAATGCAAATAGATATAAACTTAAAAAAAAAACACACACACCCGCACACAAACACACGCACACACGCACGCACACTTTTATCCACATTTAGGTCCAGGCAATAATGTCATACAAATATGACGGTTGATAACACGGAGGAAGAGATAATTTTTCCCCTGACCAGATATCATCGCCACTAGATATCTCACAACGCAGCCGTTACAATCTGACGCTTTTCAGTGGTTCCCACCTCTACGTACAATGTGCACACCAAGTTTTAGCACTACGCAGTGCTTTTTTTCTAGCGAAAAATGTTTGGGAACTCATTTCACATCTGTTTTTTAACTTATGTCAGAAAATACTATAATAGTCTATAATTGAATTTTCCACTGAACACAAATTTTATTGTAATGGATATTTAAAGAAATAAACGTTTTTATAAGAAAATTAGAGACTCAAAGAGTTTATTTATAATAAAAACCGACCTGACTATATATTTTACAAATCTGGCCAAAAAAGGTAAGGGAACTCAGCTACCATGAGTTCCCACTGAAAAAGCACTGGCACTACGAACGATGTGTGTCTATCGTCTGTTTCGCTCATAACTGTTCGGATTATTCTCAGTAGAATACTATTTACTGTTAAAATAGAATGTGGAATTTGAAAATAAAAAACCTGGCATTTTAAATAATATAGGGAATCTTAAACTGTTTTTTTTTTTTAAATAGCTTCAACCTATCCGGAATTTCGCTTATCCGGCTCGCTATTCCACAAGACTTTGTCGGATATTCAATTCCACTATTCCCCCCCACCCCTTTTCTTCTTTACGTTAAGTTTCGAACCTTGAATTATTCGTGCGACAGCTATTTGTAGAAACGGGTTTTCCCCATTTTGCTCTGACCTTCACCCACATTCCCCCAAAAAGTTTTCAAGTAATGACAGTTTTTTTCTTTTATTTAAAAAAAAAAAATTCAAGATTAACCAAGCTTCATGAGACGCTGCTGGTATGAATTACACAAATATCATTTTTTATGATGAATCATGATGTTTAATTTTATGGTCGAATAGAACTTTAGCGTAGCTTGAACATTTATAAATAAGAGAGCTGTCCACCCGTGCTACTGACAGCACTTTTGTCTGCCAAACAGCCATTAACTGATCACTGAACCGTTATTAAATCTTTCCAGAGACATCAGTGTTGGGGGGGGGCGGGGGCGAAACGAAAGGAATGGCATCGTCACGAATGGCACTCACCACTGTATATGACCCATGTAAACAGTGCCGAACCTAAGGATTGGGGGGGGGGGGGCAGGGGGGGGCTTGGCCTTATTGGGGACCTCTGCATTTTGACATTCGACAACATGACATGAGATAATGTAATCAATGTTTAATGTAAAAAAAAAGTGGGGGCCCCCCTCAAGATGGGGGCTCGGGGAGGGACTTTCGAATTTGAACCCCCCCCACCACCAAAGGTACGCCTCTGTATGCAGATTTCGAAAGAAAAAGCAAGCTTTTGCCTGTGTGGACAGAGAGACGCTGAGGCTGTATTATGGAATTCCGCCCTGCATCATGCTAACGCAGAATTACCCAGTGGATCAAGTTCTGGACTGTAAAGGCCATGTCAATTTGAGACACTTTATTTTTCGGACAGCCAAACCTTATAAATAAATAAAAAAATCATAAAGCTTGTAGTAGCTCCTAGTTTTTTTTTTTTTACATGTAACATAGTGCACCATATTATAACCCATTTTTTACATGTAACATAGTGCACCAATATTAAAACCCATTTTTACATGTAATATAGTGCACCATATTAAAATGGTCAGTAAGTCCCTACCTCAACCCCAACCCCCCTACTCAGTACAGATCAAGTATCTAGTGAAGTGACACCCCCATGTAGTCTCTTAAAAAGTGAAACGCGAGTAGGGTCACACGTGAGCGCAGAAAACAACCTGGTCATTCTCTGCGGACGTTAACACACACACACACACACACACATACACACAAACACACACACAAATTTATTCTTTATAATACACACATATACATTTTATGTCTACAATACGATACCCCATTTGCACTTTCACAAAATCCACACACACACATAAAACCACTCTCTGTAAGAGGAACAATACTCCCCCCTACTCCCCACACCCCATAGCTCCTGTTTTTATTTCTCCAACCTTTTACAATCAATCGTAAAAAGGTCGGCAGACTCTTGACAAAACACTATGACGACGATTCCCGCCTTTTTTTTTAAACGGCTTATGGGATTTGTTTTGTAAACACTACTGAAAGGTCAAGTCTCTTTCAATGACTTGTGGGCTCATTAATGGCCAGAACGATAGTAATAGAATGATATTGTTTTATAAACAAAACAACAACAACAACAAGGAGTGAAAGCTGGCCGCTTGAAATGACGTCATCAAAATTTGCTCCAAGGTCCAAAGTCTAGCTATGATGTCAAGAATTAGATACATATATATCAGCTCTGACGCTTAGAAAATGCTGGATGTTTATTTTTTATTACCTTGTCCGAGATTCAGACTAGATGATAGCGAGGATTCGTTTAGTTTGGTAGGTTGTCTGAGAAATATATTATAGCTGTTCAGAATTCGTTTCTGGACACAATAGACGGATGTATCGCCCTAAAGCAAGTTTTCCCGTGTCCAACGTGTGCGTGTGGCTGTGTGTGAAGTCCCTTTAAAGATGAGATGAAATCTCTTCGATCCTATAAAACCACTTTATGGGCAATGTTCCTTCTGCTGCTACGCGCTTGCGCGCGCGCGCAATTTTTAGAAAACCTCCGCGCAGAAAAAATTATTCCCCGCGCACAGAATACAATCTGATGAAAATATTACTTCAACTAAATTGCTTATAATATTTTTGTCCAAATTGGTGCCCAAATTTTTCGAAGTTCGACAAAAAGTTGCACAAGAAATTTTTTTACCGCGCGAGCGCCGCCAAAAAATTAGAGGGAACATTGGTTATGGGACGGTTTTTATGGGGTGCCCTTTTCTTCACCCCCATCATAGCCAATAGTGCAATGACCATGGAGGCACCACGGGAGAAATAGCGGGGACTCAAGCCAAAACCTGAAAAAATGTCCACCGTAATGCCCTTCATCTCCGTAAAAGCCACACCGGGGATTGAACCAGGTACTTTCAGGTCGATAGTCGAGCGCTCTATCACACGACCATCAGTCCCCTCATGTAGGGGTGTAGAAAAGGGCACCCACCGACAGAATTTCCGGGCCCCTGGGCAGGTTTGTCGCGGGCCCCCCTTGCTGATAATAATATTTTCAAAAGTTGACTGGCCAGCTCAGTCCCTAAAACTCGCACTAAAACTTGCCGGGCCCCTTGGCATTTGCCCCCTGTCCCCCCTCTCGGCGGCACTGTATATATCGCAGTGATGGTATTTCGTATACACAAGAAGGGATAACACAAGGAAGTTTTGATGTTTGAAGACAGTGTCCAACGGAATTAGTCGCCAACAATTTATAAAACGAGTTATTGAAAATAAAGGAATATATAGTCTATTTAGAACGAGTACAATTGATAGAACACTGACAACAGCAATAATGTTTGGTCAATTCATTTGATCAATTATTGTGTTTAAGAATGATGACGTAAACCAACCCTACTTTCGTTCACGTCAGTGGTATATTTTTAGTAAGCCTACTATGACTTTCTCCCATATCGACACACAAACATAAATACATACACGTGTTAACATTTATATATCGAGAGAGAGAGAGAGAGAGAGAGAGAGAGAGAGAGAGAGAAGAGAGAGAGAGAGAGAGACAGGAGAGAGAGAGAGAGAGAGAGAGAGAGAGAGAGAGATCATATTTTTTTGTAATTATTTTTTTAAACACGGTGGACGATATTTCTTGGTCAATATTGTTAGTTAATGAACTGGGGGTGGTGGTGGGTGGGGGGGGGGGGGGTCATACAATTAGATTAGTTTATTCTAGACTTTATGGTTTGAGCCTGAGTGACATTGTAGATTCCAAAATAGTGTTAGAAATATTCCATTGTAAGAAATTTTGAAAAGAATCGTCTAAAATAAAGGCTAGGGTTAAGGACAGATATCACAATTTATAATTTTTTTAAAATAACAGTTTCAATGTTGATTTTACTTGCATACACAATATCTTATCTCACAGCACAACAACATAGGGCGAAGGTTTAACTTAAACGTCTTCAGAAATGCACACACACACACACACACACACAACATAACACCAAAAGGTTTGAGACATAAAAATGACATACAAATATAAAAGTCAAACAACGTGTTCTCAGATAAAGAAGATTCAATATGGGGAGAGGGGGGGTTTGTCAAAGGATCGACACAAACATGCCCTGAGACAAACACACACACACACACACACAACATAGAAACCAAAGTTGAACAAGCATGTTTTTGCAACATGCAACAAGCGTACTGAAATACCCACAATTATAATCTTGGAAGAGGAACAATTTGATGTCTGGAGCTGGCAGTTCTTGTTATCTTGGCCGCAATGTCCAAACTTTTCTTACCTATGTGCAGTCGGCGTCTTCTCAAGATGGCAGACAACACCCAAAGTTAATTATCCTAAAACAGATCATGACGTGACGTGCTGATCCCCGGTTTAACCTTTTTTAGACGTTATCTGGTCCACCGGCAGTCGGTCGGCAGGTCTCACGTAACTGCGTCGTATTCTTTTAACAAAATGTAAATAAATTTCAATGTCTTTAATTGGGTGGCTGACAATTGGTTTTGTTTGCGAGAGTACGTGCGAAGACAAGTGCGAGTGCACACACACACACACACCACGGAGAAGAGATACATTTTAACCAAATCTGCTGAACGGAAGTCTATTTTTAGAAAACTTGAAAAAATAACCGGCTAAATGTCATTTAAAGACCGAATCACTTATCATGTCGCAAAACCAATACTTCAAATGACCTTTTTTTTGTCACATAATTCCATACCATCTGACTTGTTTCGTCTTCTATCTTTAAATGACTTCATTTATCACAAGATAGGATTTCAAATGACGTAGTATTTTACACAATAAAAATAACATAATAGAATTATTTTTTTTTGTCACACAATAAAAATACCCCTAATACTTCTTTTGTCCCACAATAAAAAAACAGCAAAAAAAAAATGACTCTCTTTTGTCACACAATAAAACCACCAAAAAGACTTCTTTGTCACATCAGAAGAATATCAAAACAACTTCTTGTCACGCAGGAAACAAATCAATTCATCCAATTCCCCCCCCCAGTCATCTCGCGCCATATCCAGGAAGCAATAATCTCTAACCAAAATCTTTCTGTTATTTCAACTCGGCAGACTTTTAAAGCCTCCGAACCCTCTCCTTCCACACCCATTGCCTTCATTAAACTACTCTCCAACCGGCAGTCATCCGCTGTGAGGTAGTTGACGAAAAATGTCTGGGGATGAAGGCTATCTCAACCGTCCCTGCTCACGGGTTATCTCTGATACTGTTTATCTCGCCGACACAAATTGGACTCCCCCGCAAATGTTAACATTATGATGGGTATTGGGGGAAAAAAACAACAAAAACTAACAACATGATATGTATGCCAGTGAGGGTTAGGGAATTAAAATAGAATTAAACAATGGGGGTTCAGTTTTATTTTAATGGCGGTTAAGGAATGAAACGTTGTGTGTTTGTGTTATGTGGGCGTATGTCTGTGGGGGGGGTGTTTGTGGGTGTGTATGAGTGTGTGTGGCTGTGTGTGTGGGTTGTATGTGTGTGGGTGTATATGTGTGTGTATGGATGTGAGGTTTGTGTGGGGTGTGAGGTGTGTGCGAGGTGTGTATTGGTGTGTGGGTGTAGGGTGTGGGTGTGTGTGAGTGTGTATGAGTGTGTGTGGCTGTATGTGTGTGGGTGTATATGTGTGTGCATGGATGTGGGGTTTGAGTGGGGTGTGGGGTGTGTGTGGGTGTGTGGGTGTGGGTGTGAGTGGGAGGTGTGTGAATGTGTGAATGTGTGTGTGGGATGTGTGTGGGTGTGGGATGAGTGTGGGGTTTTTTGTGGGTGTGTGAATATGTGCGGGTGTGTATAGGTGTGGGGGTGTGTGGGTTTGGGGTGTGGGTGTGTGTGAGTGTGTGTGGGTGTGTGTGGCTGTGTGTGTGGGTGTGTATGTGTGTGGGTGTATACGTGTGTGTATGGATGTGGGGTTGGTGTGGGGTGTGTGGGGTCTATTGGTATATAGGTGTGGGTGTGTTTATCCTATATTTAATTTTATTTTTCACATTTTATGATTAAAATCTTGAAGGTTAAAATAAAAAAAACCCAACATAATAAAACTATGGCACTGAACAGATAGCTGACCTAACAGAAAGGAAAGTTTATCACACCCTTAAGTGAGCAGTACATATATATATATGTATAATATACTTGCGTCCTACATCTAGGTGATCACATAGCCGTACTAGCTGCAATAAAGGCACCCACCCCCCCACCCCCTGCAATCCCCATCCCTCGGGTTCAGACCAGTATGCTGCTGGCCCCTAACCCTGAAACGATCGCTGTAAAGTATAACTTACACATATTCAAATGAGCATACGGTCCTTATACTCTTTACCCCTCTCCCCCCCTCCCCCCCACCCCCTATTGGGTAAGTGTCCAGCTGAGACCATGATTTATACCAGTGGCTCTCATAGTATGGGTCACGACACACCCCTTTCTTTAAGAGAGACTGCTTGACCAACCGTTTTTAACTTGATTTCATTTCAAAAGATAATCTTAAAAGTACATTTCGGCATAAATCATTTCCGGGAACATTATTCTTATGAAACTATTGAAACTGTTTAAAGAGTCCAATTCTAAATGAGATGTGTTCCTCCCCCTCTCCTCCTCACCCAATTCATAGTGAATTTTTTTTTAAAGCAAAGCTTTTAAGAAACTTTCAGGCACGTAGACACCAAAGGGGGGGGGGACGAAACCGAGGATTGATCAGCGACCCTGTTATTACGTAGCCACTTATGCCAAAAACTAAAGAATGCTATCTTTGAGGGGGGGCAAAAAAATATAAAGTTATCGTGAAATTATCACGAAAAATATAAAGTTATCTTGAAATTATCTTCAAAAAAAAATAAAGTTATCGTGAAATTATCATAAAAAAAATAAAGTTATCGTGAAATTATCATAAAAAATATAAAGTTAACGTGAAATTATCATAAAAAAAATAAAGTTATCGTGAAATTATCATAAAAAATATAAAGTTATCGTGAAATTATCATAAAAAATATAAAGTTAACGTGAAATTATCATAAAAAATATAAAGTTATCGTGAAATTATCATAAAAAATATAAAGTTATCGTGAAATTATCATAAAAATACAGCCCGGGGTCGTTAGAGGGGAGAAAAACGCAGGGGGGTGGGGAAGGGGGGGTGCACGGAACGTCGCTTACAGGGTAATAAAAATAACTTCGCTGCGGGGAGTTCAAGAGGTCAAGCTTTTACTATTACCCACTTGCATCAACACAAACTTTAGGTTTTTTTCCCCCACCCCTTCAAAAACAAATTCCCCCCCCCGTGCCTCTCCCTCTATTTTTAATTTTTTTTTTCAGCTTTTCAAATGAAGTTGTTATTCATGGCGAATTCTGGATGGTGTGTATGTCTGCCATCACGTAGACCATTCGACCATAGATCACGTGGTCTACCGCCGTCATGTTTTTCTCAATGGAAACGTTTTTTCTGAATGGAGGGGAGTCACGTGATCACAATCACTGTAACCGGAAGTTTTTTTTAGAATGACGAAGTTGATTCAAAAAATATATATGTCAGGTTTCTTGGTATTCTACCCCCGCCGCCCCCCCCCCGAACCCTCTCTCAATTTTACTCACAGTTTGAAAACCGTCATCTCAAAAATACAAGTCTATTCACTGACTCTTCGACCTACATTGCAGCCCATTCTCATCTTGTGGGTCATGACCAACTGTCGGGTCAATTTTCTTTTTTTAATAGTTTGCCTTTCTTTATTAGTGAATCGGAAAAATAGAAAAACAAATTTCTAAAGGGGGAGCTTAGCCGTAGCAAAGTGTGAGAGCCAATGCAACATCTTCAGAGTTCTATTGTTGGATTTACGCACTTTGAACCACGGGTCAGATCGGCTTGATTTTGAAATTCGCCATCTTTTTTTTATTTTGTGAAGAATCGCTGAAAACATTTATTTATTAGAGGCTTACAGAAATATACAGTGTATTAGAGAGATATGTAGAGAAAAATGCAGGTATTAGAGATGTAGAGAAATATACGGGTATTAGAGATGGAGACAAACATGCAGCTATAAGAGATGTAGAGAAACACGAAGTTACTAGGAGATATAGAGAAACATACAGGCACTAGAGATATAGAGAAATATGCAGTTATTAGCAATATAAATATGCAGGCACTAGAGATATAGAAAAACATGTAGAATGCAGTTACTAGAGCTATAGAGAAAATATGAGGTATGAGAGATATAGAGAAAAATGCAGGTATTAGAGGTATAAACCAACAAAATGCAGGATTTGAGGTATATGGAAACAAAATTAAACTAGAGATATGGAGCCATCAATATAGAGCTACAGAGAAGTTAATATTAGACAATCTCTCCACACTACCACACTAATACCGAAAAACATAAATCTATCCCAAACATCCCCGTCAATTATAGATCCACTGACTCCGAGGCATAATACTGCACACCAAATCCACACATATACCATACATCATCCTGTTCAAAGAGAGCTACGGAGAAGCAATGATTATCACAAAGTCTTTAACAATATAGTGGAAAAAAGAAACCAGTAGCATTTAGAAAGTAGCACACTTATTACCATAGAATCTCATTATGTTGAAAATAAACTACAATTTAACGTCTACTTTTTTTTTTTTGCTCATGCTTTTAAAATGAGAGGATTGCGAAATGTAGCCCTATCTGGCAACATTGTGGCTGTGTGATTGGAGCATCACTCCTTACTGATCATTAGTCGTTTATCACTTGGTGCCGGGCTATGACTTATACCCGCCAGGTGGCAGCAAGTGATATCTTTCGCTAACGGAGTACCGTTACCTTGCCCCCCCCCTTTCCCTACACTCCCTCACGCCCGCAGTTCGCACCCCACGGCGATCGTCAAAATCCAGCGGGTGTCAGCCTCAGGTCAAGGGTTCATCCCCCAAATCCAATGACAGTGCGCATGATGCGGTGTGAGTGCGTGTGAACCCGTGATGTCCAGTGTTTATTTCTTTTTTGTCCTTTTTCACTCCCCCCCTCGTAACAGTTAACCCCACGGGAAGTGTATTTAAGAAACTTTCTGTGGTGTGCGGGAATTTTTTCAGTGTTTTGGGTACTGAAAATCAATGTCATAAAAAATATTACTCCTGGGCCCATTAAAAATTATATTCTGAAAGATGATTGAATGGGATCATTT
>JAGDYQ010000005.1:3130006-3155320 GCA_021962125.1 Bulinus truncatus | reverse complement strand
GTGGTGAACAACACCTAGCAAGTCCCATTGTGCGGCGCTAATTGCAAAAGGTTAAGAACCATCGGTATGACAGAATCTTTGAGACTGCCCGCCATGTCTAGAGAGCTGAGGTCAATAACCTTTACTGCTAAGACATTAAGAAAATTACCAGGGCCCCAGCACGAAGTAGATACACGGGGCCCTTATAAGAAATTCCACTCAAAAGTATGTGTGAATATCATACATGTGTTATTTACATCGTTTGAAAACCACCTTGGTAAATTTAGATAAGTTAATACATTTTGTACAAGAAAAAAAAAGTAGTATATATATATATATATATATATATATATATATATATATATATATATATACATCATATATAATAATACTCATTTCCAGTGTGCGTTAAATCGAAAGTAAAGAATGAATACAACAGTATTCCAGTTTAAAATACAACCATGAAAAAAATCGGATCTGCCCGAAACCAAAACATAACCTAGCCTACCGATCAAGCATAAGGGGATATAACTCTATGCAAAGGTTTTGCAGGGTACAGCTAGTATATATATATTGTATGACAGTAAATGATTTTAAATCAGAATATATTGTCAGGGCCGGCCCTAGGCCGATTTGACCGATTGCTCCAAATAGGGGGGGGGGGGGCACGCGCCTAGCAGTGGCCCCGAAATGTACATTAATATTAATTTAATAGTAGTTATTGTAAAAGAATTAGAACAGGGGCCTCGCAAGCATCCGTTAAATCGGATTCCACAGCTCTCTCATTACCCTTGGTGGTGCGATATGAAAAGGGAATTTCCATAGACCTGCGCAACGTATATTCAATTCATGTAGTGAAAGCAGTGAATTTGTGACGTAAGAGCAGTTGTGACGATGAAGCCGGCAGTGAATAATGGCGGCCATTTTGAGTTGTTGACTGTAAATAGATTACAAATGTTGTGGGTTTTTTTTTTAAACCCACGCCTGTGCTTCGGACGATTCCATAGAGCATTTAACAATATAATCTGTTATTTAAGTGTGCTTTACTTGTTGTTTTTCTGGTAAAAACCTTGATATTGATAATCATAATTAGTATCATAAACATCGACTTATAAATTTATGTTTGTACACAACATTATTTTTCTGTGTAGAAAAAAAAGAAATTAAACATCATTCAAACAGCGTCATACATTAGAGATTTATATCTGGGTTTTTTTTCCTTGATTTAAAGATGATGATATGTTTATTTAATACAATATTTTTTTTTTATGTTTCTTATGGACAGAGAACTTTAACAATAAAATCTCACAGAGTGATGTCCCTCTACACAGGAAGTGAACAAATCCAACTTTTGTCCACAGGAGAAATTAAATATCACGTAGCCGTGATGGAGACGAGATGTGATGTCAGATCTGGAGCTTTATGTGAATACAGCACAATGACAGATTGTATTACATTTAAATGTAAAAAAAAAAGTTTCTTACTCTTAGCGATTGTTATCGAATATTTTTGTTCATTCTTTGACCATTATGAATGCGCTCAATTGATGTGGATTTTTTGTGCAATTTTTTTACATCAAGAAATAAAAATAATAAAGTTAGACTAAACTTTGTTTTTCTTGAAAATTTTATGTCGCTGCGGCACAAAAAGAAAACATTTCATTTCTCATTACTTCCGGTAAATGTATTTATTTATTTATTTATTTATTTATTTATTGTTGATTTTCTTTATACTGTAACTTATATTTATGCAGGTAATGTATATTGTATACCAATAAAAAAAATCTGGAAGTCTGAGGTATTAAAAACAAACCATGCAATGATTTGAACAGATTAATTTTCATAAATAGTATAATTGTTTCTTTTTTTTAAAAGCGTATGCGTTTTTAATCTACTCTTGTAGAATTGTTTTTTAATAGACGGTATTGTGTATTTACACGAGAGAGAGAGAGAGAGAGAGATAGAGCATTGAAGCACTACAATATAAACAATATATATATATATATATACATGGGCGTCGCTAGGAATTTTTCCAGGGAGGGGGGTGGGGGGCAAAAAATTTCCAGGGGGGAAGGGCAAATAACAACTTTATGACATTTTGTCTGTCTGTCTGTCTGTCCGTCATCACCCTAGATCTCAACAACCATAAGTCCTAGACCCATGATGTATATATCATTTTGTAGGTCTTGGCCTGCCAAGAAATGACTTTTGTCCGTTTCGCGATCTGACCTCTAAGGGCCGTAAAAGGGGGCTTATAAAGTACCGTTTATTACTATATAAGCTATATTAACAAAGGAGCGCCCTAGATCTCAGCAACCATAAGTCCTAGACCCATGATGTATATATCATTTTGTAGGTCTTGGCCTGCCAAGTGTACATCAAAAGTCCATTTTGCGATCTGACATCTCAGGGCCGAAAAAAAAGACTTTCCTAGGTACCGTTTTTGCTTATATTTTAAATATAAATAATAAAAGCTAATCAAAGGGGTGAAATCATTATTTATTTTTTCTAACAGTTATTCAACATGATTACTTCCCTCTCTATTTATCAAAACACGGAAAAAAAAATACGGATTGCGTTCGGCGAAAATGCTCTAAAATGTCATTTGTCCGAAACGGAAGAGACTTAAATTGCTTGTTTTTAAATGTAATAAATATATACTTATAAGACGCATTTGTTGTCTGTCTGTCTGTCTGTCTGTCTGTTCCCTTATAACTCAAGATCCAGACAAACAAATAACGTGAAATTTGTTACACATACACATAATTACATGGGGAAGGTTATAGGACAGGTTTCGTTTCATATCGATGGGTAGTTTAATTGTAATTAATTTTTTTTATTTTAGTATTTTACTATATTAAAGTAATCTCGACGGCGCCATAAATAAAATTCCTCTGTGACGTCATTTCCCTATGATCGAATAGAACTTGCGCGCTGGTGCTGTATTGTATATATATATATACAGAGAGATAGGGGGGGAGGGAGAGAGAGATAAAGAGAGAGATAAAGAGAAAGAGGGGCAGGGGGAAAGAGAGGAGAAAGGAGGGTAGGAGGGGAGGGGCTGGAGAGGGAGAGAGGGAGGGAGGGGGTGGACAGGGGAGAGAAAAGGAGGGGGAGAGAGGGAGATGGGAGAGAGGGAGTAGGGGAAGAGGGAGAAGGGGGAGAGGGAGAGAGAAAGGAAGGGATGGAGAGAGGGGGTAGGGAGAGAGAGGGGAGGGAGGGAGAGAGGGAGAGAGATAAAAAGGAGGGGGCAGGGAGGGAGAGAGAGGGAATGAAGGAGGAAGGGGGGGAGGAGGGGAGGGAGAGAGAGAGGGGGTGGAAAGGGGAGGGAGGGAGAAAGGAGGGAGAGAGGGGGTTAGGGAGGGAGAGAGAGGGAGAGGGAAGGAGAGAGAGGGAGAGGATGGGAGAGATGGGAGGAAGAGATAAAGAGAAAGAGGGGGCAGGGAGGGAGAGAGAGGGAAGGAGGAGGGAGGAGGATGGACGGGGGGAGAGAAGGAGGGGGAGAGGGGAGATGGAGATGGGAGAGGGACGGAGAGAGATTTGAGAGAGGGAGGGAGGGAGAAAGGGAGGGAGGGAAAGGGAGAGAGGGGGAGGGAGGGAGAGGGAGAGAGGAAGGGAGAGAGGGGGTAGGGAGAAAACAGAAGGTAAACAGAAAACCTTATTTTAAACTCGGGCAAAGCCGGGTACTTGCAACTAGTATATATATATATATATATCTATACTTATAAGAGACATTTGTTGTCTGTCTGTCTGTCTGTTCCCTTATAACTCAAGATCCAGATAACCAAATAATGTGAAATTTGTTACACATACACATAATTACATGGGGAAGGTTATAGGACAGGTTTCGTTTCATCTCGATGGGTAGTTTAATTGTAATTAATTTTTTTTTATTTTAGTATTTTACTATATGAAAGTAATCTCGACGGTGCCATACATAAAATTCCTCTGTGACGTCATTTCCCGATGTTCAAATATAACTTGCGCGCTGGTGCTGTATTGTGCCTTTGTGATGCAAAGAATTGTTGATGTTTTTTCATGCTCTCTGATTTGTACAGTTTGAGGAAGATAAAGGAACGATTTTAGAAGAAGTGTGAAGCCATAATAATAAGTATATATATATATATATATATATAGAGAGAGAGAGAGAGGGGGGATGGAGAGAGAGATAAAGAAAGAGAAAGAGAGAGAGGGGGCAGGAGGAGAGAGAGGAAAGGAGGGTAGGAGGGAGGGAGGGAGGGGGAGAGAGGAGGGAGGGGGTGGACAGGGGGAGAAAAGGAGGGAGATGGGAGAGGGAGCAGGGGGGAGAGGGAGATTGGAGAGGGAGCAGGGGGAGAGGGAGAGAGAAAGGAAGGGAGGGAGAGAGAGGGTGAGAGAGAGGGAGGGAGAGAGATAAAGAGTGAGGGAGGATGGACGGTGGGAGAGAAGGAGGGGGAGAGGGGAGAGAGGGAGATGGGAGAGAGGGAGGGAGAGGGAGGGAGGGAAAGGGAGAGAGGGGGAGGGAAGGAGAGAGAGAGATGAAGCGAGAGAGGGGGTAGGGAGAAAAGCCGGGTACTTGCAACTAGTATATATATATATATCATAAAGCGCTTAACTATTTTTTTCCCCATGATGAGGACTTGTGTTCTATAAGTGCCTGTTCCACTAATCCAGAAGATCAAGTTTATGTCAAGGAACTTTCATTTTTGTTATCGAAAGGGTTGTTTATCTTTGTGTTTAGAAATGTGCCAAGTGTAATCATTTGTGACGATGTGGGTGTTGGTTTTTATTCAGCATAATTGTTTATGGCGGCAAACCAATTAGCGAGGTGGGGCGAGTCACAACATACATAACCGTTCAAGCGACACGGCGGCGTACTAGCCAGTACACCTGGACCGTTGGTTTATGGTTGAGAGAAAAAGGGGGAGATAACGAACTGATTTGTGTGTGTGTGGGGGGGGGGGGGTTTACAATGACTTTCGTGGATAAGTGGCGCCGCGGAAGGTACATGGGACTCAGGGATGCTATTTTCCTCTATGATCAAAGAGTGCCACGGAGAGGGAAAAGGGGGTGGGAGGGGGGTGGGGTGTTAGTCGGGGCTAGCATGATAACTCACTGATGCTATGAAAATCGCTAAAAGTATATGTAAAGTTCCCTAATAGCGCGTGATTCTTAATAAAACTTTAGTCGATGGTTTAAATAAGTCCTGTAAGTTATATCCATGACTTTTGAATCCTACGATATACGGAAGCTAAGAAAGTCTTATAATGATGGCTACTGTTACGAAGGGGGGAGAGTGAAATAATAAAACAAAATAAAAAATAAACTTCTTGGACATCACGGGTTCACACGCACTCACACCGCACGCGCGCACCGTCGACTGGGGATGAACCTCGACCCAGCCTGACACCGCTGGAGCCTGACGGACGCTGTAGGGTGCGAACTGTGTGGCGCGGGGAGGGAGGGAGGGAGGGGGGAAAGGGTGGGGGGTGCTGTACCGGTACTGTTAGCAGAAGATATCACTTGCTGCCACCCAGCGGGTATAAGTCATAGCCCGGCGTACCACGGAGATAGACGACCGTGGATCGGTGCGGAGTGATGCTCTAATATAAACCACACACGTCACAATGTTGCCAGATAGTGCTACATTTCGCAATCCTCTCATTTAAAAGTCATGCGCTTAAAAAAAAAGTAGCGCGAAATTGTAGTTTATTTTCACATAATGAGATTACATAAATAAGTGTGCTACTCTGTGCTACTTGTTTTCTTTTTTTTACACTGTATTTGTTGAAGACTTTCTGGTAACATTGCTTCTCCGTAGCTCTCTTCGAACAGGATGATGGCTATGTGTGGATTGTGTAGTATTATGCCTGGAGTCCGTAGATCTATAATTGATGGGGATGATTGGTTGTTTTATTTTTCGGTATTAGTGTGGTAGTGTGGAGAGATTGTCTAATATTAACTTCTCCGTAGCTCTATATTGATGGCTCCATATCTCTAGTACAAATTTGTTTCCATATACCTCAAATACCTGCATGTTTCTCTATACCTCTAATACCTGCATTTTTCTCTATACCTCTAGTACCTACATATTTCTCTATACCTCTAATACCTGCATATTTCTCTATACCTCTAGTACCTGCATATTTCTTTATACCTCTAATAACTACATGTTTCTCTATACCTCTAATACCTTCATATATCTCTATACCTCTAGTACCTACATGTTTCTCTATATCTCTAGTGCCTGCATATTTATATTGCTAATACCTGCATATTTCTCTATATCTCTAGTGCCTGCATATTTATATTGCTAATTCCTGCATATTTCTCTATATCTCTAGTGCCTGCATATTTATATTGCTAATACCTGCATATTTCTCTATATCTCTAGTACCTGCATATTTCTCTATACCTCTAGTACCTGCATATTTCTTTATGCCTCTAATAACTACATGTTTCTCTATACCTCTAATACCTTCATATATCTCTATACCTCTAGTACCTACATGTTTCTCTATATCTCTAGTGCCTGCATATTTATATTGATAATACCTGCATATTTCTCTATATCTCTAGTGCCTGCATGTTTCTCTATATCTCTAATGCCCGCATATTTCTCTACATCTCTTATACCTGTATATTTCTCTACATCTCTAATACCTGCATGTTTCTCTGTATCTCTAATAAGGCATGCTTCTCTACATCTCTAATACCTGCATGTTTCTCTATATCTCTAATGCCTGTATATTTCTCTAAGTCTCTAATAAATAGATGTTACGTTTCTTCACAAAATATAAAAAGTCGCGTTAAAATCAAGCCGATCTGACCCGTGGTACAAAGTCGTAAATCCAACAAGAGAACCCGGGACGATGTTGTGCAGTGGCTCTCACACTTTTACGGCTCAGAACTCCTTTAGAATTTGTTTTTTTTTTCTATTTTCGCGATTCACCAATAAAGAAATGAAAACAAATGATAAAAGAAAATTGACCCGACAGTTGGTCATGACCCACAAGATGGGAATGAGCTGCAATGTAGGTCAAAGAGTCAGTGAATAGAATTGTATTTTTGAGATGACGGTTTTCAAAATGTGAGTAAAACTGAGAGGGAGGGGGGGAAGAATACCAAGAAACCTGACATATATATATATTGAATCAACTTCGTCATTCTAAAAAAAACTTCCGGTTACAGTGATTGTGATCACGTGACTCCCCTCCATTCAGAAAAAAACGTTTCCATTGAGAAAAACATGACGGCGGTAGACCACGTGATCTATGGTCGAATGGTCTACGTGATGTCAGACACACACACCATCCATAATTCACCATGAATAACAACTTCATTTTGAAAAGCTGAAAAAAAAAATAATTTAAAAATAGAGGGAGAGGCACGGGGGGGGGGAGTAAATTTGATTGAAGGGTGGGGGAAAAAAAACCTAAAGCTGTGTTGATGCAAGTGTATAATAGTAAAAAGCTTGACCTCTTGAACTCCCGCAGCGAAGTTATTTTTATTACTTGTGAGCGACGTCCCCCCTCCCCTGCGTTTTTCTCCCCTCTAACGACCCCGGACTGTATTTTTTTATGATAATTTCACGATAACTTTTTTTTTTTTGCCCCCCCCCCCTCAAAGATAGCATTCTTTAGTTTTTGGTATAAGTGGCTACGTAATAATAGGGTCGCAGACCAATCCTCGGTTTCCCCCCCCCCCCCCCGGTGTCTACGTGCCTGAAAGTCTCTTAAAAGGCTTTGCTTTTAAAAAAAATTATTTACTTATGTGGGGGAAGGGGGGGGGAGGAACACATCTCATTTAGAATTGGACTCTTTGAAACAGTTCCAATAGTTTCATAAGAATAATGTTCCCGGAAATGATTTATGCAGAAATGTACTTTTAAGATTATCTTTTGTTAAAAAAAAAAAAATGAAATCAAGTTAAAAAAAACGGTTGGTCAAGCAGTCTCTCTTAAAGAAATTGGGTCGCGACCCATACTATGAGAGCCACTGGTATAAATCATGGTCTCAGCTGGACACTTACCCAATAGGGGGTGGGGGGAGAGGGGAGAGGGTAAAGAGTATAAGGACCGTATGCTCATTTGAATATGTGTAAGTTATACTTTACAGCGATCGTTTCAGGGTTAAGGGCCCGCAGCATACTGGTCTGAACCCGGGGGGGGGTGGGGATTGGAGGGGTGGGGGTGGGGATTGGAGGGGTGGGGGGTGGGGCCTTTAATGCAGCTAGTACGGCTTCTTGATCACCTAGAATGCCTAGATGTAGGACGCAAGTATATTATACATGTACTGCTCACTTAAGGGTGCGATAAACTTTCCTTTCTGTTAGGTCAGCTATCTGTTCAGTGTCATAGCTTTATTATGTTGGGATTTTTTTTTGTTTACTTTCAAGATTTTAATCATAAAATGTGAAAATAAAATTAAATATAGGATAAACACACCCACACCCATGCACCAATACACCCCACACCCCCACACACCCCACACCAACCCCACATCCATACACACACGTATACACCCACACACATACACGCCCACATACACACACAGCCACACACACCCATACACACATACACACCCACACACACTCACACACACCCACACCCCAAACCCACACACCCCACACCTATACACACATATACACACCCACACATATTCACACACCCACAAAAATCCCCACATACATCCCACACCCACACACATCCCACACCCACACACACATTCACACACCCCACACCCATACACACACCCACACACACACCCCCCACACCCCACACAAACCCCACATCCATACACACACATATACACCAACACACATACAACCCACACACACAGCCACACACACTCATACACACCCACAAACACCCCCCCACACACACACAGACATACACCCACATAACACAAACACACAACGTTTCATTCCTTAACCGCCATTAAAATAAAACCGAACCCCATTGTTTAATTCTATTTTTAATTCCCTAACCCTCACTGGCATACATATCATGTTGTTAGTTTTTGTTTTTTTCCCCCAATACCCATCATAATGTTCACATTTGCGGGGGAGTCCAATTTGTGTCGGCAAGATAAACAGTATCAGAGATAACCCGTGAGCAGGGACGGTTGAGATTGCCTTCATCCCCAGACATTTTTCGTCAATTACCTCACAGCGGATGACTGCCGGATGGAGAGTAGTTTAATGAAGGCTACGGATGTGGAAGGAGAGGGTTCGAGGCTTTAAAAGTCTGGCGAGGTGAAACAACAGAAAGATTTTGGTTAGAGATCATTGCTTGCTAGATATGGCGCGAGATGACTGGGGGAGGGGGGGAGGGAGGGAGGAAATGATGAATTGACTTGTTTCCTGCGTGACAAGAAGTTGTTTTGATATATTCTGATGTGACAAAAGAAGTCCCTTTGGTAGTTTTATCGTGTGACAAAAGAAGTCATTTTTTTTTTTTTTTGCTGTTTTTATTGTGGGACAAAAGAAGTATTAGGGTATTTTTATTGTGTGACAAAATAATTCTATTATGTTATTTTTATTGTGTGAAAAACTAAGTCATTTGAAATCCTATCTTGTGAAAAATGAAGTCATTTAAAGATAGGAGACGAAACGAGTCAGATGGTATGGAATCATGTGACAAAAAAAGTTCATTCGAAGTATTGGTTTTGCGACTAGATAAGTGATTCGGTTTTTAAATACATTTAGCCGGTTATTTTTCAAGTTTTCTAAAAATAGATTTCCGTTCAGCAAATTTGGTTAAAATGTATCTCTTCTCCGTGTGTGTGTGTGCGCGCTCGAGCTTGTCTTCGCACGTACTCTCGCAAACAAAACCATTTGTCAGCCACCCAATTAAAGACATTGAAATTTATTTACATTTTGTTAAAAGAATACAACGCAGTTACGTGAGACCTGCCGACTGCCGACGGACCAGATAACGTCTAAAAGGTTAACCCGGGGATCAGCTCGTCACATCATGATCTGTTTTAGGATAATTAACTTTGGGTGTTGCCTGCCATCTTGAGAAGACGCCGACTGCACATAGGTAGAAAGTTTGGGCATTGCGGCTAAGATAATAAAAAATGCCAACTCCAGACATCAAATTGTTCCCCTTCCAAGATTATAATAGTGGGTATTTCAGTACGCTTGTTGTATGTTGCAAAAAAATGTTTATTCAACTTTGCTTTCTATGTTGTGCAGAGGCGTAGCGAGGGGTGGGAAAGGGCGCTACTCACAAAGGGGCGCCAAATGGTATATTTTACATATAATATTGTATGGTTTTCGAATGGGGGGGGCGCTAAAAAGGTATTAAGAAGGTATTGTGCCCCGGGCGCGAGTTAAGCTCGCTATGGCATTGATGTTGTGTGTGTGTGTTTGTTTGTTTGTCTCAGGGCATGTTTGTGTCGATCCTTTGACCCCCCCCCCCCCCATATTGAATCTTCTTTATCTGAGTACACGTTGTTTGACTTTTATGTTTGTATGTCTCAAACCTTTTGGTGTTATGTTGTGTGTGTGTGTGTGTGTGTGTGTATGTGTGCATTTCTGAAGACGTGTAAGTTAAACCTTTCGTCCTATGTTGTGGTGTGAGATCAGATATGGTGTATACATGTTAAAATCAAAACAGAAATTCCCATTTTAAAAAAAAATGTATAAATTCTGACATCTGTCCTTAACCCTAGCTTTGTATTTAGACAATTATTTTAGAGTTTCTTCAAATGGAATATTTCTAATACCAGTGCTTTTTTTTTGTGTGTAATAAAAAAAATAGGTGCCGGTACTCAGTGATGGATTGCCTAACTTTTAACTACAAGTTCCCACCTCGATGCCAGCTAAATCACAACTGCAAATATACTAAATGTCTAAAACAATTTTATTTTATAATTCACCAACTTAAATCCTCTTAAAATATAAGAAAAGTAACATTTTTCCCCCACATTGAAAAAGGTGCCGGTACGCCGTACCGGTGCGTACCGGCAAAAAAAAAGCACCGTCTAATACTATTTTTGAATCTACAATGTCACTTAGGCTCGAACCATAATAAACTAGTCTAATTATATGACAACACAATAAATTGATCAAATGAATTAATCAAATATTTTTTTTTTCAAAACATTTTCCATAATTCTATCTTTGTAAAGCCCTAATTTATTGTAACAATAAGAAAAAAAAAATAATTACAGTTCTAACAGTTGTACTAGTTCTAAATAGACTATATATTTCTTTATTTTCAATAAGTCGTATTATAAATTGTTGGCGAATAATTCCGTTGGACACTGTCTTCAAACATCAACACTTCCTCGTGTTATCCCTTCTTGTATATACGAAATACCATCACTGCGATATATACAGTCCCGCCGAGAGGGAGGGGGGGTAGGAGGGGGGCAAATGCCCATGGGCCGGAGAGTTTTAGGGGCCCGGACTGAGCTGGCCAATCAACTTTTGGAAATATTATTATCAGCACGGGGGGGGGGGAGACCGCGACAGCCCTGCCCAGGGGCCCGAAATTTCTGTCGGTGGGCCTGGATATATAAATCGCCCTTTTCTACACCCCTACTTGAGGCGACTGATGGTCGTGTGATAGAGCGCTCGACTGTCGACCTGAAAGTACCTGGACATTTTTCAGGTCTTGGCTCTCGAGTCCCCACTATGTCTCCCGTGGTGCCTCCATGGCCATTGCACTGTCGGCTATGATGGAGAGGAAAAAAAAAAGGGCACCATAAAAACCGTCCCATAAGTGGTTTATAGGATCTAAGAGATTTCATCCCATCTTTAAAGGGACTTCACACACACCCACTCGCACACGGTGGACATGGGGAAACTTGCTTTAGGGCGATACATACGTCGATTGTGTCCAGAAACGAATTCTGAACAGCTATAATATATTTCTCACACAACCTTCCAAACTAAACGAATCCTCGCTATCATCTAGTATGAATCTCGGACAAGGTAATAAAAAATAAACTTCCATCATTTTCTAATCGTCAGAGCTGATATATATGTATGTACTTCTTGACATCATAGCTAGACTTTGGACCTTGGAGCAAATTTTGATGACGTCATTTCAAGCGGCCAGCTTCCATTCCTTGTTGTTGTTTTGTTTATAAAACAATATCGTTCTATTACTATCGTCGTTCTGGCCACTAATGAGTCCACAAGTCATTGAAAGAGACTGGACCCGCTTGACCTTTCAGTAGTGTGTTTACAAAAACAAATCCCATAAGCCGTTTAAAAAAAAATGCGGGAATCGTCGTCATAGTGTTTTGTCAAGAGTCTGCCGACATTTACGATTGATTGTAAAAGGTTGAAGAAATAAAAACAGGAGCTATGGGGTGTGTGTGTGTGAAGGGGGGGTAAGGGGGGGGTAAGTATTGTTCCTCTTACTGAGGGTGGTTTTTATGAGAGTGTGTGTGGATTTGTGAAAGTGCAAATGGGGTATCATATTGTAGACATAAAATGTATATGTGTGTATTATAAAGAATAAATTTTTATATATGTGTGTGTTTGTGTGTGTGTGTGTTTGTGTGTGTGTGTGTGTGTGTGTGTTAACATCCGTAAAGAATGACCGGGTTGTTATCCATCTGCGCTCAAGTAGACCTACTCGCGTTTCACTTTTTTAAGAGACTAATGGAGGTGTCACATCACTGGATAGTTGATCTGTACTGAGTAGGGGGTGGGGGTTGAGGCAGGGGACTTACTGACCATTTTAATATGGTGCATTATATTACATGTAAAAAATAGGTTGCAATAAGGTGCACTATGTTACATGTAAAAAATGGGTTATAATATGGTGCATTATATTACATGTAAAAGTGGGTTGTAGTATGGTGCACTATATTACCTGTAAAAAATGGGTTGCAATAAGGTGCACTATATTACATGTAAAAAATAGGTTGCAACAGGGTGCACTATGTTACATGTAAAAAATGGGTTGTAGTATGGTGCACTATATTACATGTAAAAATGGGTTATAATATAGTGCATTATATTCCATGTAAAAGTGGGTTGTAGTATGGTGCACTATATTACCTGTAAAAAATGGGTTGCAATAAGGTGCACTATATTACATGTAAAAAATAGGTTGCAACAGGGTGCACTATATTACATGTAAAAAATGGGTTGTAGTATGGTGCACTATATTACATGTAAAAATGGGTTATAATATAGTGCATTATATTCCATGTAAAAGTGGGTTGTAGTATGGTGCACTATATTACCTGTAAAAAATGGGTTGCAATAAGGTGCACTATATTACATGTAAAAAATAGGTTGCAACAGGGTGCACTATATTACATGTAAAAAATAGGTTGCAACAGGGTGCACTATATTACATGTAAAAAATAGGTTGCAACAGGGTGCACTATATTACATGTAAAAATGGGTTATAATGTGGTGCACTATGTTACATGTAAAAAATGGGTTATAATATGGTGCATTATATTACATGTAAAAATGGGTTATAATGTGGTGCACTATGTTACATGTAAAAAAAAAAAAAAACTAGGAGCTACTACAAGCTTTATGATTTATTTATTTATTTATTTATAAGGTTTAGCTGTCCGAAAAATAAAGCGTCTCAAATTGACATAGCCATTAGAGTCCAGAACTTGATCCACTGGGTAATTCTGCGTTAGCATGATGCAGGGCGGAATTCCATTATACAGCCTCAGCGTCTCTCTGTCAACACAGGCAAAAGCTTGTTTTTTTTTCTAAATCTGCATACAGAAGCGCACCTATGGTGGGGTCCAAATTCGAAAGTCCCCCCGAGCCGCACCTTGAGGGGGGCCCCCAAGTTTTTTTACATTAAACATTGAGTACATTATCTCATGTCATGTTGTCGAATGTCAAAATGCAGAGGCCCCCAAAGAGGCCAAGACCCCCTCCCCGGGCACCTCAATCCCTAGGTTCGGCACTGTTTACTTAGGTCATGTACAGCGGTGAGTGCCATTCGCGACGATGCCATTCCTTTCGTTTCGCCCCCCCCCTTCCCCCCCCCCCAAACACTGATGTCTCTGGAAAGATTTAATAACGGTTCAGTGATCAATTAATGGCTGTTTGGCATACAAAAGTGCTGTCAGGAGCAAGGGTGGACAGCTCTCTATTTATAAATGTTCAAGCTGCGCTAAAATTTTATTCGACATAAAATTAAACATCATGATTCATCAAAAAAAATGATATTTGTGTAATTCATACCAGCAACGTCTCATGAAGTTGGGTTAATCTTAATTTTTTTTTTAAATAAAAGAAAAACACTGTCATTACTTGGAAACTTTTTGGGGAAATGTGGGTGAAGGTCAGAGCTAAATGGGGAAAACCCGTTTCTACGAATAGCAGTCGCACGATTAATTCAAGGTTCGAAACTTAACGTTAAGAAGAGGGGTGGGGGGAATAGTGGAATCGAATATCCGACAAAGTGTTGGGGAATAGCGAGCCGGATAAGCAAAATTCCGGATATCTTGGAGCTTTTTAAAAAAATCAGTTTTTAAGATTCCCTATATTATTTAAAATGCCAGGTTTTTTTTTAATTTTTCAAATTCCACATTTTATTTTAATAGCAAATAGTATTCTACTGAGAATAATCCAGTTATGAGCGAAACAGACGATATACACACATCGTTCGAAGTGCTAAAACTTGGTGTGCACATTGTAGAGCTGAGAACCGCTGAAAAGAGTCAGATTGTAACGGCTGCGTTGTGAGATATTTTAGTGGCGAGGATATCTGGTCAGGGGAAAAATTATCTCTTCCTCCGTGTTATCAACCGTCATATTTGTATGACATTATTGCCTGGACCTAAATGTGGATAAAATTGTGCGTGCGTGTGTCTGTGTGCGTGTGTGTGTTTAAGTTTATATCTATTTGCCTTTGTGTGTGTGTGTGTGTATGTGTGTGTGTGCGGAGAAGGGGAGGTAATAGAGAAATCTCCCGTAGTGAGCTACCACTCGTTACCATGAATCCCGTGGAGTCCTCTCCCATTATTGCTCTTATCTTCGTTTTGTACTCAAAAGTACTGAGCTGTCTGCCCATCTTTATGAATAGGGTGCCTTTGAAATCTAACGGTCGGGTTGCCAGAGCTTCTACCAGCGAGCCAATTTGACCGGGTTCGATTCGTGCTCCTGTCCTTCAATTTTTTTTTTATCTTTCATCCAAGAAGATCCATTGTGATCTAAGGTCTTAAACTGGTAATTGAATAATCGTATCTGGTTTTAAAATAATAAACATGTGTACTAGATTCCTATGTGTACGTTGGACAGAAAAGGGGGGGGGGTAATCTACCCCCCTCGCTATTAAATAGTTTACAGCCCTCATAGAGACACTAAACGTGTAAGGTGCACTCGTAAGAATTTTGACCCGTTTTACGGCCAGATGTCTCGCCGAACGAACTATGTTCTCGTGTGTTTCTCGTGCAATCATAATCTCGACACCATATGCCTAAAATCGCATAGAGTGCAGAGGTGTCCCCAACGTGTCGGAGGAGATGGGCTACAACAAAAAAAAAATTTTTTTTTACGACGTCTTGCGCTGAAACTCTATAGCGACTTTAAAAAATGGAGCATAGAAAAAATGTCTTAATGTCTTTTAAATTGGCAGCGAGAGTCTGTGTAAGTGGTGTGTGTGTGTATGTGTGTGTGAGTTTGAGTGTATGAGTGTGTGTGTGTGTGTGTGTGTGAGTGTGAAGATATTGTTTCATTCAATTTGAGGTATTTTTTTAGAAATGAGATATTAAAAAAAGAAATAAATATCATTTTCAAAGATTTACTGGAATCTGAGATTTCAAAGCAAAATTGTTCAATTTCTTTAGTACCTTTTTTTTACATTGAGTACACGGTATGTGTACCGCTGTTTCACTGTACATAGAATACACGGTATATATACTGATGTTTCACTGTACATAGAATACACGGTACATATACTGCTCTTTCACTGTACATAGAATACACGGTACATATACCGCTGTTTCACTGTACATAGAATACACGGTACACATACCGCTGTTTCACTGTACATAGAATACACGGTACACATACCGCTGTTTCACTGTACATAGAATACACGGTACACATACCGCTGTTTCACTGTACATAGAATACACGGTACACATACCGCTGTTTCACTGTACATAGAATACACGGTACACATACCGCTGTTTCACTGTACATAGAATACACGGTACACATACCGCTGTTTCACTGAACATAGAATACACGGTATATATACCGCTGTTTCACTGAACATAGAATACACGGTATATATACCGCTGTTTCACTGAACATAGAATACATGGTACATATACTGCTGTTTCACTGTACATAGAATACACGGTACGTATACTGCTGTTTCAAAGATCAGCTTAGAAATAAGCTCACAATAAGCAAATGTCCATATATGGACAAGTCTATAACCTGTTAGAATTTTTTCTTTTTAGAAGTCTTTAATGATCTCATTATATTCCATAGTGCTCTTTCGATATCTAGTTTGTATAGTTAAATCTAAAGTGGATGTATTTGAAGAGTTTAAAATAATTGTAATGTGTCTATGTTTACATTCCTTCTCTATAACGAGGTATTGTTCTCTCTGAGGTCAGGTTTGTAACGGCCCGTTCTGTTTTTTCTGAGGTCAGTTTTGTAATTGCCCGTGTTATCCCGCTGATATATATATATATATATATATATATATATATATATATATATATATATAGAGAGAGAGAGAGAGAGAGATATAGATATATAGATAGATAGAAATAATTATATATATATATATATATGTGTGTGTGTGTGTGTTATAACTGAGATTTGAACCTACACGCTGCACCGCCGAATCATCACGACCGCATATAAAATTGTCACTTAATGCCAACATAAAAAATCTCCGGGTGGTTTGAGTGCGGAATCACCTCGGCTGGTCTCAGTGTGAGTGGTCAGTGAAATTTGACCAAATTTTCCATCTGAATATTTGTCATTTTATAATTAAAAATGGGTCACATTCAAAGGCCTACAATAACGTCCTTGATTAATGACCACTGCTTTCAATATAAAAAATAAATACCAAGGGGGATAAACCTTCTATGTGTGAGAACCATTGAATTTACTGTCAAACGGAGATGTAAAAAAAAAATCCAAGTTCGTGTTTTATATTTCCCTGTTTCCAAGCCTCGTGAGAAATGCCCGCATACTTCATGTGAATAGATCACATTGTGATATAATATATACTACAGTGGTCCTAAAACGTTGCTTTGTTTTTCACTTATAGCGACCGACTGGGAAACCAATTCGGTTTCTCTGCGACCTACATATCAAGAAGGGGGGGGGGGGGGAGATGAAAGAAAAAAGACCTAATTGTTAATAAATAGTATGTTAGTCTACTATTTCAAATCAGCTTACGATCCACTCTTTGGGGACCACTGGAGTGATACATTAAACTGCATGGGGAAAAAAAGATGTTTGTGACCCCAACGTACTGTGTTGGCGGGTTTATTGTTCTTTTTTCGCGCTGGGATTAGATTTCTTCCCTTTTTTTTTTTATTATTATTATGCGACGCTGAAATTATTCTTTTTATAAGGTTGCCCATGAACTATATCGAGGGGTGGATTAAGAAATCTCTATTACATTAAATATACATAATATGGTAAGTTTTCAGTTTTGAAAATATTTTTTCTAATAATATTTAATAATATAATAACGGTGTGGATTCTGCGTTAAATCGAAAGTAAAGAATTAATACAACAGTAGTTCAGTTTAAAATCGTCAAACGTAAATAATAGTAATAAAAATCAAGAAAAGATCGGATCTGTCAGAAATAAAACAATAGCATAGCCTACTGATCAAACCTAAGGGAATATAACTTTAAGCAAATGTTTTGCAAGGTACAGCTAGTCTTGGATAATACGTTGTCTTGTTGTTTTACAGACATCACCATTTTTTAACTACTTTATAAAGGTCGCTTAGCATGGCGGCCAATATGGCGACATAAACAAAGTGTAAACATTAGTTGCGCTCCTAGAGTCAAGGCACGATTCTTCAAAATGATCTCGTTTTGTATTTTGATAAAAAAAAAGTGTCTTAACTGTTGCAGAAATGAACAAATTTTAATAAAATTTCAAAATTCGCTGCTTAAAAAGATGTTTTCTAGTATATTTGTTGACAAAAATTCTACACCGTCCATCGTTAAATTGCGCTGCACCCAAGTAAAGACGGCTGGGGCTTGTGCTAACCACACAATCCTTGTATATGCCGAGGTTACAGAAACATGAACTCCATCTGCCCCGATGATGAGCCCTTACGGCTTAATGGAACTTTTGACTCCTTTTACAAGTTAATTAGATATATAAAATATCTTAAGACTTAATATGGGAAATAACGTCATGACAGGGAATGCCATTCAGACCTACATTTACAAAAAGTGTGAATATTAAATAACCACACACAAAAAATGTACTCTACATATATGTGACCTAAGCTGCAATGCATTGACTACATGCTGTGACTACTGCACACAGAGAGATGTACCTGAGTAGTGTCAAAGAGTTTCATTTCCGGGTTAACTAAAAGCGAAATACGCTGAGTAAAATAACTCTCATTGTGTTGTGTACTGTTGTACACACTGTACACGGAGTACAGTTGTACACATTGTACACGGAGTACAGTTGTACACACTGCACACGGAGTATAATTGTACACACTGTACACGGAGTATAACTGTACACATTGTACACGGAGTACAGTTGTACACAGTGCCCACGGGGTACAGTTGTACACACTGCACACGGAGTAAGTTGTGCACACTGTGCACGGAATACAATTGTGCACACACTGTACACGGAGTACAGTTGTACACATTTTTCACGGAGTACAGTTGTGCACACTGTGCACGGAGTACAATTGCACACACTGTACACGGAGTACAATTATACACACTGTACACGGAGTTCCGTGTGATGATGTCGGACAAGAGAACTTTCATGTGTACCACTGCACGGGTAGTTTGTTGTTTGATTGTTGTCGGTTTTTTTTTTGTTTTGTTTATAAAATGTGTACACACACACACAGAAATAAATAAAAAGAAAACTTATGCTGCCTTCATCAAACTCACAGTGCCTTATTCTCAGCCCAGTTACAGGACAAAAGGTGCTCTCATACAGCATGCACACACACATAGACAATCATACATACACGAATAATCTCAAACACTATTTACTTACAAACACACACACACACGCACGCACGCACACACACACACACACAACCTAGCCACTGGCCTTTGTAGTGAAGAAAGTGGAATAAGAAATGCTCTATTAAAAATTTGGGCAAGGGGAGACGAGCAGCTCCTGGAATAGAAAAAAAATAAAGGGAGATTACACAAAGAGTAAATGGTTGGGACAGTTACGTAGGCACAAGCTGTGGCCTTGTTTTAAAGTAAGACACCAGAACAACTCGACTATTTCATGTAATACATCAGTTATGTAAATATTATTTTTTAAATAAATGTATATAACTTGTCGTTTAATCTAATTTAATCTATCCCTGAAGCAAGTGTGTCACAGGATATATGAATACACTGGAGGTTATGTTCCGCATTTTGGGGAATTCGTTGAGCGGCGTGTACATGTTTTTCGGGTGTGCAAATGTGTTAAATGTCACAGAATTAATAGAATCGAATCAGTGCCGTAGCGAGCTTAACTCGCGCCCCGGTGCACAGTACCCTTTGGCCTATACCCTTTGGCCGCTCTTTGTGAGTAGCGCCCGGGGCATGATGCCCTCCCCCTTGCCCACCCCTCGCTACGCCTCTGAATCGAATACAAGAATGAATATATGTTTGTTGTTTTTTTTTTGGAGGGGGGGGGTAAGGGGTGCTACAGGACCATATATATATATATTGGCCTTGCCTACAATAAAAGAGAGACATCATTAAAAATATAAATTTGGGCTTTGTTGGGGCTCTCAAAGCCCGGGACCCCTGGCAAAGGGCTGGCATGCTCCAGGTGAGCTCGCCCGACGTAAAATCCTGACCAGTGGTTCTCAGACGTTTTATCTTCGCGACCCACTTTCACAACATTTTTTTTTTTTTTGTTTTTTCGCAACCCACCTTCAGAGAAAAACATCCATAAAAGGAAAGATCTCAGAGCACCATTCATAGTATAAAATATGTAATGTTTAATTCATCATTACTAATTCATCAATCCGTTTTGAAACTCGTATTTCAACACATCTATATAAATAATAGCGAGGTGGGCTCTGCGGTAAATGGAAAGTAAAGAATTAATACAACAGTATTCCATTTTAAAACCGTCAAACTAAACAGTAGTAATAAAAATCATGAAAAAATAATCGGATCTGTCCGAAACCAAAAATAACCTAGCCTACTTATCAAACCTAAGGGAATATAACTCTATGCAAAGGTTTTGCAGGGTACAGCTAGTTTGTTTATATTGAAAATCCGAAAGGGGGATTATTATCATAACAGAAGTAAACGTATGATAGGGAAAATATAGCTCTTCAAAGAGCAATATTCATTTTATTAAAATATATTGATATTCATTGGATGATTTTGACTTACTCCCCCCCACCCAACCCGCTCTCGATTTTCTAAAGAATCGAAAAATACACCTTTTGATGACATTATTTCCAATCTTAAATGAAACGGGGGCATCTTTTGTGGGGATAATTTCCCAATATATTTACACGTATTCGGTGGCGCCGATAGCCAATACGGGCCCCAGGCAGGACATCATTGCGGGCCCCTTAATAAGCAATAAGTATTGAAAAAATTGACATTATCGGGGCGGCCGGGCCCCCTTACTGATGCGGGCCCCCTGGTAATTACCCCCTACCCCCCTCTCGGCGTGCTTGCACGTATTGTATGAAACTTCATAAAACACTGTATAAAAATATATATATTCACTATTTCCTATCTTTGCTGAGCTAACTTTTACCGTGTTTAAAAATAGAAAATAATTTATCCCGGGATTTCCAGGGATACCGGGATGAGAACCATTTTAATCTCGGCATCCTGAGATATAAAGTGGGGGGGGGGGGTGAGCCTGGAAATGTGAAACCCTAGCTACCATCGTTGTGCAGTTAAATTTGACCCGTTACTTAACGAGCTTCTGAACTAACCAGGTGCCGTTTCCTAACTAAGCAGCAGCGGCATCTCCTCGAGTTAGTACTTCCGGTGTCTCATTAAGTACAAACGTGACCTTCCCCCCCATCCCGCCCCCACCCCCACTAGAACATTGACGCCACTTGACCCAAACACAACAAAAAGAAACATGAGACTGTCATTATTTCCGTTTGCAGTGGTCAGCAGTGGTCAGTGACTGACTGACTAACTGTTTGTGTGACGTAACGCGCTCAGCGGCTGTGCTCATTTTACCAAAGTGGAGAGTACTCTGTTCCTCTTGTTCATTCTCACCTACGCCCTTTTTTATTATTTCCCCTTTTTTTTCTCTTCGTTCCTTTAAAAAAAAAAGTCACACTTCGCTAATATTGTTTGTTTTGTTTTGTTTTTTGTGTTGTTGTTTTTGTTTGTTTGTTTTTCGTTTAGTCAAATAGTGCGAAACCTTTCACAATGAATTACTGGGTCATTTTTTTTTTAACTAAGCAAATAAAAGATTTACATGTAATATAATAAGATAATTTTGACCCATTAATTTAATATCAAAGAAGGGTTAGCTCCTTCCAAATACCAGAAAAATCTTGTTATGCTGTCTGTAAGAGTCTATATATCATATATATGTCAGTGTGTTTGTGTCTGTACATATGTAGGTATATGTGAGTGTCTATATATTTCAGTGTGAGTGTCTATATATGTCAGTATATGTGAGTGTCTGTATATGTCAGTGTGAGTGTCTATATACGTCAGTTTCTGTATATGTCAGTGTGTGAGTGTCTATATATGTCAGTATGTGAGTGTCTATATATGTCAGTGTCTGTATATATGTCATCGTGTGAGTGTCTATATATGTCAGTGTGTGAGTGTCTGTATATGTCAGTGTGTGTGTGTGTCTATATATGTCAGTGTGTGAGTGTCTGTATATATGTCAGTGTGTGAGTGTCTGTATATGTCAGTGTGTGAGTGTCTATATATATGTCAGTGTGTGAGTGTCTGTATATGTCAGTGTGTGTGTGTCTATATATGTCAGTGTGTGAGTGTCTGTATATATGTCAGTGTGTGAGTGTCTGTATATGTCAGTGTGTGAGTGTCTGTATATGTCAGTGTGTGAGTGTCTGTATATGTCAGTGTGTGAGTGTCTGTATATGTCAGTGTGTGAGTGTCTGTATATATGTCAGTGTGTGAGTGTCTATATATGTCAGAGTGTGAGTGTATATATATATCAGTGTGTGAGTGTCTATATATGTCAGTGTGTGAGTGTCTATATATGTCAGTGTCTATATATGTCAGTGTGTGAGTGTCTGTATATGTCAGTGTGTGGGTGTCTGAATATATGTCAGTGCGTGAGTGTCTCTGTGAGAATGCGTGTGTGTGTGTGTGTGTGTGTGTGTTTGTCTGTCTATGTGTAAGTGTGTCTGTGTGAGTCTGTATTTACGACAGTTCCTTCCGGAACATGCAAAAGATCAGACATTGTAACCAACTCAACTCTCTTCACCCACAGTCAAACAAATAAAATTATATACGTCCCTTAGGGTGTCCCAGAATTTCAAATTTTTAAAAATTCATTAAATCTCAAATAGCACACCTTCTAAAAAGTTTCCTTATAATTAGCTGCAATAGTCCCAAAAATGGTACCTCATTCAGAACGAATTTAGGGGTCCCTCAAGGGTCCAGAAGATTAGTTCAACTTCCTCATGTTAGCAATATATGACAAATATTTTTATGCTTTATTAATTTTACTTTTGAAATAATGGCCTGCCATACCAATGTCACATCACTGGTCATGTGACTTGGAAGCCATCTTGGATTTGTAAAGCAGTGGAGTTATTAATGAAGTCTAGTTGTTAGTTGTGTGTTTTAAGTAAATTTGTGAAGCATTTAACTAATTATTATTCAAAACTGTGAGATTAATTGAACTGTACTGATTGATTCACTCTTGAGGAAATAGACAGGGTCTTAGAATGTCAACTAAGATGTTACAAACTAGGAGTTCTAGAAGTGATAGTAAAGTAAGGTTGATTGGCTACCCTCTGGAGATGATATCTGGTGCCCGTCTTCCATCGGGTCGAGAAGTTTTGCGTAACTTTGTTTATTACCAACGGTCGAAACAGCTCTCAATTAGCGAAAGTGCACATCAGGTACATGACCAACTGATACCATTCTGGATGAAGTCAAGGCTGCCCACACGACACAAGAATCACATTGTCAAAAAGATCAAGGATCTGTACGCCGAACATGTTCGATTGTCGAAAAATCGTTGCAACAATAGTGACCGTTTGAACCGGAGGAAGTTTACGGAGAAACTAGACAAGCTGTTTGATATCAGCCATGCCAACTCAAAGACAATGATAAGGAATGAGGAGGATTTGAACTTTCTGAAATTGCAGCAAGAGTCAAGATCGGGATCTATTGGTTCTTTGGATAGAAAGCTAGCAGCACGAGAAAAACGTTCTGCCAAACGTAAGGAGCAAGTCCATAGACGGGAAGTTGCAGCTGCTGCTGCTACAGCGGAAGTGCCAGAAGTAGGTGGATGTGATTCTCACCAAACAACGCCATTGGCATCGGCATCCAGCTCTGAAGAAGACGGAGGAGATATGACAGAATCCGACAATGAATTCGACGTCAAACCAAAGAATGCACCGTCGAGTCAGGGTTCCAAAATACACAAACGACAACATGTCATATCGTCCACTGTTGCAGCTGCGTTAGATCGAACCAACACCAGCATACGAAAGTCGACTATGATCATAGCTAGTGTGCTCAATGAAGCAGGCTGTTCCACTTCATCTTCTGTACTTTCAAAAAGTACTGTCCATCGTCACCGTAAGCGTTGTCGTGCAGAAGCATCAGAGAGAATCAGGGCAGAATATTGCAGCTCAAAGGCAGTAGTTCACTGGGATGGGAAACTTCTTCCAGATATTACAGGTGGTGCAGCTGGTGCTGAATGTGAGCAAGTTGATCGACTGCCTGTTCTCCTAACCTCACTTGATGATGGCAGTCAGAAGCTTTTGGGGGTTCCAAAGTTAGCTTCTGGGACGGAAGAAGCAGCTGCAAACGCTGTTGTGGAACAACTGAAGTCGTGGAACACTGACTCCACCATCGTGGGAATGTGCTTTGATACGACAGCATCAAATACTGGTAGAGTGAAAGGTGCATGCACTCTACTGGAGAACCACATTGGACGAAACTTGTTGTGGCTTGCATGTAGACACCACATGCTTGAAGTTCTGCTATCGGACACATTCAATGTGTGCTTAGGACCATCAACTGGACCAGAGATCCTTATCTTTAAGCGATTCCGAATTTGCTTAATGCTGATGAGAAAAAGCAAATGGTGCTGAACATCAAAGATGATAGAGGCCCACACTTAATCACATCCCTTCCACAGAGTGCTGCAGAGCTATGTTGTTCGCGCAACTTCTTTCAAACTGCTGGAATTGATGACAGCTTTCTTGCTGAGCCCATCGAGCTGTGGCCAGAATCACAGTCATTTAAAGCTGCAGCGCACTTTGTCAGCAACTTGCCCTGCACCAATGACTGTGCTGAACGTGGTGTCGCCCTAATTCAGAACTTTAATACAACAACAAAGGATGAAGTACAACTGCAATATTTGCTTCAAGTGGTGGAGAAGCATCGAAAAGACTATAAAAAATGCCGCCGTGACGAACTTAGGCGAATGTAACAACTAACTAAACGCGCAAACGGTTGCGAAACTGCTGTTGAAATTACTGACATCTTCGAACATCTTCAGCTAATTTGTTAAATAATTTCATTTACAATATGAAAACTATATGTATATGTCATATATTATTATTTTATAATATTATTGATTGTTAGTCTTTAACTCTTTGTCAAGTTAAATAAAATAATAAAGCTGTATCAAATCAATGTCGCGATTTTCAGCTCAAGCACATAATTTTGAAGCGGTTGAGGGACCCCTAAACTTTACCCAAATGGACTGAATTTTTTCCTTTGCTAATTGTGGCCCATAAAGAAACTTTTTAGAGGGTGTGCATTGAACAGTTCAAAACTTGGATTTTTTGGGACACCCTAACGTCCCTGGCAATAATGTCAACGGCATACAAAACCATACATATTTTATCTCTCAGTGATAATAAAAATGTATGAATCATCTTGCAGTAAACTGGAAATGTGAATTTCCTACAAAAAAACAAAACAAATCTAGTTCATTCAATACACAATGAGAGTTTTATTTCCAGAAAAAAAATAAAAAGTTTACAAGTGTAAATTGT
>JAGDYQ010000005.1:2949402-3124506 GCA_021962125.1 Bulinus truncatus | reverse complement strand
AGCTTAAATGGTTCAAAAGTTGTGTCAGTTTTAGTAGCCCAATCTCAAAACCCAGGCCGCAATTTTTTTGAGTTATTCATCATATTGCCTTATAATAATGATTTTTTTTTGCTAGTCATTTTTAAACCAATATGATTTTAGTTGTTTTTCATTGCAAAATGAAATGCATGCAGCCACTTATGTTTGGTGAAAATTGTAGGCTTGTACCATTTTTATTTAGTTTTTGCTGCTTTCAGTATTTTTCATTTCTAAAATTGTATAGCACTTGTATTTTGTTTTCTTTAAGTGCATAGACTAATATCACTTAAATATGTTTAATTGACCTTATTTTATAAGTAAATAGGATCATTTATCAGTGGTGAAAATTTGAGCCTGCTAGCTTAAATGGTTCAAAAGTTATGTCAGTTTTAGTAGCCCAATCTCAAAATTCGGGCCACAATTTTCTTGACTTTTTCTATAGTAAAAAAAGGCCTGTTTTTCGGCACAAGAAATTGAATATCTCAATAACCAAAAGACATACATACTTAAACAAGGTATCATTTTAAAGCATTTTTAGAGCTCTATTGATCTATGTATGATTTGACATGTTATATACATTTTGAATTTTTTATCAAAGTACCTATTTATATATGTCATGTTCCTAATACCCTAATATAATGGTTTATCTGGTCTTCTAACAAGTGCGTAATATGATAAACCAACACACTGTCACTGCCTGGGAGAACTCCACATGTCCACAGTAAACTTGAAGTGAAATCTTCCGGCGGCATAAAATAAATTAATTGTAAATTTCTAGAATTGTGTATGACCTATTGACATTATTGTATTGGGGACACCTGGAGTTGGATTCATATTTATATTATTAGCAGAGATGGGGTACTTGGTACTTATTTTGACTTAGTACGTTTACAAGTACATTATTTATGGAGAACATCATCAACATGTATTGTACTCAGATTTGCATATTGGATACTTGCATTTTTACTTGTACTTGCATCATGTGTATTTTGTACTCATCATCATCTTCATTGCCCTACACCCATTGCAGAGTATGGGCCATCAACAACAGGTCTCCAGTCCTCTGTTCTTTGCCATCCTTTCCAGCTGATTCTAGGTGTATCCCATCTTTGTGATGTCAGCTTCTAGTTTTCCTCGCCAGGTTTCTTGGACCGCTTCTCTTCCTTTTACCTTTGGGATTCCACCTCAGTGCCTGCCTTGTGACACTGGTTGCTGGTTTGCGTAGGGTGTGTCCTATCCAGCCTTATCGCCTGTATCTGATTTCTGTTTTAGCAGAGAGTAGTTTGCAGGTCCTTTCCAAAAGGCTGACATTGCTGATGATGTCAGGCCAGCGAATTAGGAGGATTCTTCTGAGACAGCTGTTGGTAAAGGTTTTCTTTATTATAGTCTTAGACATCTTCCATGTTTCTGCTCCATACAGCAGGGCTGATTTGACGTTGGTGTTAAGAAGTCGAATCTTAATTTCTAAGGATCGCTAGAGGTCTGAACATTCTTTAGCTGCATAAAGGCTGCTCTTGATTTGCCAATTCTTGATTTGATGTCTGAGTCTGTGCCACCCTGTTGATCAATAACGCTACCCAAGTAAACAAAGGGCTGTACTTCTTCCAAGTGGCTTCCTCCTAACATAAATTTGGTTTAAATAATTTTTGTCTTGCCCTTTAAGTGCTTGGCATCAATGTTTCTAAGGGTACCGTTTTTTACTATATAATCCTTTGTTAAGTATGTTTCATAAGTTTCTTCGTTGTAAAATGCTAATTTGGCAGCAACATCACGGAAATTCGGTTGTGTTTTTTAAAAATGTTAAACCGAAAATATACGAAACGAAAGAAAATAGTCAAGAAAAGTGTGATAAATTGCAATTTTTTTGCTATAAACTAATAAAAATGAACAATTTATTGTCTAAAATGGATAATATTGATGGGAATTCATTAATACTATGATTTTGGAATGTTTATAGAGGTAAATTATCAATAATATTTATCAAAATACTTTCTATTGGTAAAATAAGGGATTACCATAATCTTACTTGCGATTTTAAAAACATGTTCTTGTATTCATACTTGAACATATATAGTCAGTACTTGGAACACCTCTGATTATTAATATAGGCCTACAATCAGAAGTACTTTGAACATGTACAATGATCAAATATAGTTATATTTTAACAGTCCTTTCAATTAAAAACAAAGTGACACTATGAATCAAGATAATAGATATAGTGGCTTATCAACTACATTAATATAATATGACATATTAAAATATTTTATGAGTTGTAAATATCAGTATTTTGAATTATAGCTCATGAATTAGATTAATATGTGTATATCAGGAACTAGCCATGAGTGTTGCCGGTCATAACTTTTAGATAAAAATTTATTGATGTTTTTATGCTATATACAAAGCATAAACAAACATAGATTTATATATTTGTGTAAATTATCAGAGTAACAACATATACAGTATATATATGAATGATAGTTATGTATATTCAAACTTAGTCATTTTATTATCAATGATTATGCTAACTAAATTCAATAAACACAGCACCATTATATAGCATTTTCTATAAATGTGACTATGACCAGCATCACTCAAGCCCATTCTTAGTGTATGGGTAATTTACCTGCCTCTTTTTGATGTCATTTGCTGTAGTATCAGGCTTAATCTTTAATATGTTTTCTTCTATGAGAACACATACACTTTTGATAATAAATAGAAATAAAATCTGGAATAACAAAAAGGAAGCAATAAATGTTTATCTTTTAACAATTAATCAACTCTTTATATAGTTGGCTTTGATTTTGGTATAGATTTTCCAGTATTTTTTAAAATAAGTTTAAGTAAGTTTCAGTATAGTTTTTTGTTACATAAAAGTAACAAATAACATTTTATTTTTAAAGTATTATTTAAATAGTTTTTGGCTTAAAGTCTTCATCAATTTATTCAATTTTAAAACATTGAATTATATTTAAAAAATATCCAGTATCTGTAGATATGTTTATTAATATTTTATAAGTATTTTTTTTTTGTTTAGTTTTCAATGCATAAGTTGTTGTTTTTTTTTTGTAGATATAGTTGTTAATATTGTCCAGTTTTTTTGTCAAGAGTATACCAAAGTGTGCACAATTTTTGTCATTTATATTGGCTTTTCTTGATGCCATTTTTATTTATTTTTGTCATATAATTATTAATCATTATGTTAAGTTACTAAAAATCATAATTTTTCTCTGGAAGTCTAAAAGATGTTAAGTGAGCCCAAAGTATTAAAATATTTGCCATCAATAATATAACAGTGAATGTCAAAAGATTTGATCCCAGCATAAGAAATACACATTAGAAAGCTTAATAAAAGTGTATCAAATATTTAAGTCTTATTATTATTTTGATCCTCGCCTGAAGCTACAAGTATAGACATTTTACATAATCCGTCCATCTCATACTGCCTATGCTGCAGCTCATTTTAATAGTTTCACAAATCATGTTATGTTTTTATTTTAAAGGTAAATATCTGCAACATTTCATCAGGAAAAGCTCTTGCAACAATAGGAGGAGTAAGTAAAACTAGATTAAGCTAGAAAGTAATGTTAAAATATTAGTTATTTTAGAAAAAATATTTTTCTTTCATATTTTTTTAATTAAAATTTGGTTTTTTTTTTCATCGGAATTATTCACTGTCATTTTTTTATGTCATCACAGTTAGAATGCTTAATACTATATTTATTAAGTAACGGAGGCTAGTAAAACATTGTTTAAATGCTACTGATGATTACATCAAAAGTAGCATGATACTATTATAATTTTGTATGAATTATTTCAACTTGTTTTTTTTCTCCATCATAAAGAATGAAGTTTCAACCTTCATTATCATATTTATCATAAGTTATGCAGAATTAATTTGAATATTTGAAGTGTTTTAAGTCAGACTAGCCTAACCCACAGAAAATATTACAAAAGTGGGTTAGGCTACTTTGGCACTAAATGCTTTATATCATACAGTTTCCTTAGCACTTGGTTAGATAAAACGGTTAATGTGTTGTTGTTTTTTTACAGCTTTCTCCAAAGTCAACTATTTCAGATATTAAAAATGAATACACAAAAATTGGTGAGTGATTTAATTTATAATTGTGATATATTTTTTAATTAGTGTCATCTCTGTCATAAGTACTGTATACATTAATAAATAAATGTTTTTTTTTCTAATTATTTGAAAATTTATAATTTTTTTCATTAAAAACTACTTGTAACTTCTCTTTAGATCCCAAGTATTACCCAGACAGACAGGCCTACAAACTTGAGCCAAGTAAGTGATTAATTTTAAAAGAAACTATTGTCAGGATTTCAAATGTTATCTCAAGTTTGTGATCTATTAAAAATGCATTGTTTGATGTTTGATTAATTATTACAAACATTCAACTTTTTGGTTAACACCATTTTTCATAAATGAATTAACATTTAATTAATTTGAAAAATAACCTAGATGATAATCTGCATTTCACTTTACGTCCACATACTTGTCAATCTTTTTATTGTTTGTATTCTATTAAATTTAGGAGGAAAATTACTGAAAGATGAAGATACACTAGACTCTTTAAATGTTAAACACCATGGGAAGTTATATTTTAAAGATTTAGGACCACAAGTGGGATGGACAACTGTAAGTACTGATAGTTTAGAAATAATTGCAAAGAGCTCACTAAGAGTGTTTGTAAAGTTTGTGCAAGTATTGAATCATCATAACAGCTGTTTTATTTGCACATTGCTTATTAGCATTAAATACTATTTTTATAATATCTTTACATACTGAATCAAATCAAACATTAAAGAGCCTTTATAGGGTCCTGAATTGCTGTATGGGGCCAGTAAATTTGAGCTCATTTATTTCTAGTAACAGGTCATTCTTATTCATTGCTTAGCTAGCACTACACCCAAACACCTTGGCTATCCACAGATAGTATTAGGTGTCCATTTACAAGCTTGATAGACTTGATGACATTATTCAGACCTGAGAATGGATTAGCAACAGTCTCAGTGATGAGAATACTTAGATTGCAGTCTTGCTTTCTGCTTTATATCTTGTCCATCCTTAGAAACTGGTGTGGCTATCCCTGTCTATTTCTAAATCATAGCCTGACTTCAATAGTCATTTATCTTCTTGTATTGGGCATTCAGATATACTGACCAGTCTATCAAACCCTTGAGATTATGTTGGTTTACTATTAAATAAAAGAAGATAATGATTAAAAAAAATTCAGGAAATATTTTCTATAAATTTATTTAAAAAAACAATAGCTAGACTGCTAGACTGTTACTTTTAATTATAAGATTATTATTTTATCTTATAAAAAGTTTGGTTTGAAAATTAAATTTAGCAAGAAGTTTTTAAAAATGTTATTGAAAAAAAATACTACAATTTTCTCATCTTCAGGTATTCTTGACTGAATATGCTGGTCCACTAGTCATCTACCTAGTATTTTATTCCAGACCTGCATTAATCTATGGGAGTGGTGCATCAAGTCAACCTTATGCTGAAGCTGTCAAGTAATTTTTCTAAAATTGCTTATTTTGTTTACAGACATTCTTATGAAAACTCGACCTTGGTCTCTGTTGACCAACCTTACAAAGTTTTTTCACAAATTAGAATAAAATCAAATTAGGGTTACCTTTAAAAATAAAAATGGTATTGTCTGTCCATTATAAAAAAAAAATGTCTTATGTAGAAGTTTTAACTTTAAAGCAGGGTGATTTTGGTTCAGCCAACTAAGATCTTAAACAAATAATAATTTTTTTAAGGATCATCTTTTTCTTGTAACACTCGTAGCTCAGATTGAGGCTGTCTAAAGGCTGTGTGCCTAAAGGTAGGGTAGGGATCAGTCCCTTAGCCCCCCCCCCCCCGGCTAAAAAAAGCAGAAAAAAGGAAAAAAATAAAGAAAAAGTAAAGGAGCCCCCCCTTGCTGGGTATTGGTGCCCCCCTGCTTACTTTGACCTGGCTACGGGCCTGGTAGGGATGTAAAGACTTGTGTGGGCACCCAGTATATGGTTTGGTGAAGTGTAAATTAAAAGATACATTTCCTTGTGTAAAGAACTTGTTTGTATCGCTGTCAAACACATGGGCATTAATCCAAACACTGAACACATTTTTTTTCACAAGTATATTAACCCATGTTCTGAATTATATAAAAATGTACATCAATTAATCTGTACATGGATTATCTTTATGATAAAATGGTTGGTCAATTAAAAAGTTAACTTCTTTTTTATGATTACAGCATAGCTGCTGGCTGCTGGACATTCCATTATGCCAAAAGGTTGTTAGAAACTTTATTTGTGCACAGGTTTTCTCATGCTACCATGCCCATTTTTAACATCTTCAAGGTAAGGTTTCTCTATTTATTATTCGTTCTAATTTAGCAATTAATGTGTAAAACTGTTTAAAATATTTCAAACAACAATTTCAATTGTTTTTTTTTCATCAGAATTCTGTTTATTATTGGGGATTTGCATCATTTGTTGCTTACTTTGTCAACCATCCTCTCTACACACCTCCCTGTAAGTATAAATTTTAAATGTGTACATTTTATTTAGTTCGGTGCATTATTCTTAAGACCTGTATACTTTTTTTAACAAAAATTTTAATTAGCAATAATCACTTACTATTAAATTACTATTTATTGTCAGCTTACGGTAGTGTTCAAGTTTGGACTGGTCTTGGCCTTTTTATTGTAAGTATTTCTGACATGGTAATTGGAAATAAATTATTTATTTATTTACATTTGTTTTTGTGAGCAAATAATTCATACAAGCCCCTTTTTTATATACTTTTCTCTTGATTTAATAGTTTGCTGAACTGGGCAACTTTTCAGTGCATTTAGCACTTAGAAATCTTCGACCTCCTGGTAAGCACTGCTGAATTATTTTGTATGTTTATTTAGAATGCGTGAATAAACATTCTATAAGGATAGGTCATAATAAAAATAAAATCATATTGATCAATTTAATATCTCATTGAAATTCAACCCAAAATATCAAGACAACATTCTGAAATTAAAGAAATTTTTACAGTTTTTAGTTTTATTAATTTCAATTTATTACATTAATGCCATGTGTCCATTAGTAGTTTTCACCAATTAGTTTTCGTTGTTTCTAAAATTTGTAAAAAAGATTGAGTGAACTGGTTGTTGCATTTTGGTGAAATAATTGTATTTATTTTTTCATTTTTATTTTCACACAGAACACTCAGCTTACAAAATAAAATATACACAGATTACTTTATTTTACTCTAATTATATTTAGACAGGTTGAAATTTTCTGCTTTAGGCTTGATTAGATTTTAGACTATAACAGGAAGTTTTTTTTCTAAACTCAGGTACCAAAGAACGTCGTATTCCTCATGCTGACTGGAATCCATTCACTTGGTTATTCAATTTAGTCTCATGTCCAAATTATACTTATGAGACTTTAGCCTGGATCGGCTTTACTACATTGACTCAGTGTTTGCCAGGTACTTCATTTTTATTAATGTTTTTTAACCTTTTAAAAAAAACTAAAAACAAAATATTTTTTTCAACATCAAATACAAATTAATATTTTTTGAATAATGTCTATTTTTTTAGCATGGGATATTAATCTATAGTTGTAATCATTTTTTTTTTCCTTCAGCTGGCTTATTTTGTCTAGCAGGCTTCTATCAAATGAGTATTTGGGCTAAAGGCAAACACAGAAATTATCTCAGAGAATTCAAAGATTATCCTCGTAGTCGTAGAGCTATTGTTCCCTTTTTGCTATAGAATACAAAATCTACAAAAATGTACTTGTCCCCAGATACAAGCCAGATTGTTAAAAATAACTGGCAAATAATTACTCAAATGTACTTTTTTATCACATCTTGGAATATTTGCTTTCCAAAAGTTGCCTGTGTGTATGTACATTTATTTTTTTCTTCCTTTTTTTTTGGTTGTTAAATCACAAAATTGTTTTATATTTTATATAAACCTGAACTTTTAGTTTTGATTTTCATGCATCCAGTTCCATTACAAATATGTTGGGAGTAAAAGTGTAAGGTTGGTAGTTTGGGAAATAATTTGGAAATGTACACGCTATTTTGTTCTTCAAGAGAATTAAACTCTTTCAGTGACAAATGATACAAAATGTATAGTACTCTTATTTACACCTTTTTATGTTACAATCATGGTTATCTTTCTAGTTCTTAAATATTTTCTTTCTTCAAATGTAAACAGAATTTCAATAAATAATATATATATTTTAATTAATTTAAATGTTAACATAAAACAGGTTACAAAAATTTAAGCTGAGATTTGGTACACAGTAATTATCTTTAAGAAATCTTATTTGATCAGAAAGTAACTTAAGTTTCTACTTGACGTGAAGTATAATAATATAAAAAGTAAAGTTCCCTTAAGGGGCCATCAAGAGAGATGAAGTGTAGAATTCATCTGTTTCTATGACCATGTTAGCATAATGCCCAGCCACATTTACTTACCTAAAGTCTGGTACCCATTAATACCTGGATGGAGTTGGGAGACTTGAACCAACTTTTACTAGGACCTACATCATATGTGAGATCCAATATATAATATAAATTTAAACTAAACTTTTTGTGAAGACTCTTTTGATAATAAAGTAGTAATCTATTATTTTTTTTTTTTAAATTTCTGAAGGTCATTGTAACTTTCATTTTCAAAGTCTGTATTTTAGTAATAATAATGTTTAATTTTATTATTTGTTGGATTTTTCTATAATGAATAAAGAATTTTTTTATACTTAAATTAGTCTTAAATAACTTATTTTAAAAAATTATTTCTGTTTGTGTAAATTAAGTATAAACTATGAAATAATTTTTTTATTTTAAAAAGCCAAATTAACACCAGAAATATTTAGGCATCTTATACTATACAAGCGATATTGATATTGTCTCTAGAAATGCTGACACATGTTTTGTAAAATAGAATAGAAATAGAGAATTGATATTTTACAGTTATTAAATATATTTAATAGACTTGCTGGATCAAAAAATTCACGACCATTAATTAAGTCTTTGTCTTCATTATAAAGATAATTCAGAGGAATTAACAACATGTAATTTAGATCAAATGATTTTTTTTTATCTGTGATGAGCTTTTAATATTGGAGGTAAAACAAAGTGCCCTGTACAGACCATAAGAATTTAATAAAAAAAATTTTTATATGGCTATACAATCTGGTACAATAATTATTTCTGTCTATTTAAAACCTATTGAGTTAACAGCACACTTCACAACACCAATCAATTTGAAAACAGAATGCTTTTAAAATTACATTTATTATCACAGTGCATTGATAATGCAGGTTATAATTTGCTTCTCCACAGTTAATTATTATTAAACTGTATACAAAATATTAACATTATCACAAAGTCATTGTATATTTATAGTTTGACTGTCGATTAAAAAAAAAGGTACATTCATTTAAAAAAAATAAATTATTGGGAAGGATTTAAATGTACAGCGAAAAATGTTAAAAAGAATTGGAGAAAATCATATGAAGATTAAAACATTTGTAAAAAAATTACTATTCATTTACATATTTGTTATTCATAATACTGCAAACTATCATGTATTTTGTTGAAAACATATTAAAAACCAAATTTGTAAAAGAAATAAAATTGCTCTTTGCAAACGATAAAGCCAATGATATTAATTTTTATTAACTTTTCTCAAAATTTGAAACATAAATCATACATTATTAAAATTAATGGATTACTTGTCTTAAACTATGCAACAGGATTAACAGGTGGAAGCAGCTGGCGGCTGTTTGTCATCTTTTGACCTTGACTCATTTCCATATCATATATTTCATCTCGCAGTCTTTTCAGTTCCAGCTAAGTAAAAAAAAAATATTTGTGAGAATATATAAGAAAATAACTACTGTAGGATATAATAAGATACAAACTTGTATTCCAACTCACCTGTTGCATTTCAATAATCTTCTTATGCTCCTCCAATTCCTTTTCAACTAACGGTCCAACTGGTTTAGGAGGTAATGGTATTGTTATGCCTGTCTTTTTCTGTCCACGGATGTCGAGGCCCATTGCTGCCTCCATGTCATGGATTAGGACACGGCAAATTCTCAACTCCTTGCGTAAATCATTTATCTCTTTAATAAGGGTGACATTTTCCTGTTCATAAAATATAGTTTTCACCATTATGATTAATATGGAAAATTTATGTTAAAAATCAATAAGTTGTTTGAGTCTTCATTTTATGTATGTTATATAAATCTATTTAAGTATAAAAGGATAGATTTTTTGGCGAACAAATGTTTTTTTAAGGTCTGGTGCTTATTTATTGAGGTAGAAAGAAGGGTACAGGCATTAGAGATTAAGTCTTTAAGAAAATGGCTTTAAATTTTATACATGCAGCAGAAAACCAATACAATATACTGCAGCAGAAAACCAATACAATATACCGCAGCAGAAAACCAATACCTATGTCAATGAAATGATTAACAGTCTAGTGGGCCCTCAGGAAACATTCCTGGCCACACTGGAAAAGCAGAAGTTGACTTATTGTCACATGTCACAATACCCTAAGCAATACTATATTGCAAGATACCCATAAAGTATTGTGGAAGGCAGGCTACTCTAGAAAGAACTGGATCTCCAACAAGGACGGGCCTAGATGTAGTGAGTTTACTCTAAATCATATGAATGGAGAACCCCAAAGACGAAATTTGTAAAGGCACAATTGATGATGAGCTTATTTATGGTAGAACTATCAGGATGCTTCATATATGAAAACATATTGTACTGAAAGTTTGCTTCAAGTTTATATTTTAAGTTATATAATTTATTCTTTTTTTATTTAACAATGGTCAATTTAAATATATCATAAATTTCATGGATATTAAAAATTAAAGTGATTGATTTAACATTTTCATGGAGATATCTCTTACCTGCATTATTCTAACATTATCAGCTTTGTGAATTTCAGAATCTTTTTCTAATTTCTTACGCAAGCTTGCTACAGATCTTTCCAGATGCTCTTTTTGTCTGCTGAATTCTTTCTGGATATCAGCATCAACACTAGCTGATTCAGTCTGTTAAAAAAAAAACAAATGATGAAGCAGTGATTAAGGAGTAACATATTAGCAAATTCAGTTATAATTTAGGAAAAACAGAAATAAAAGAATAATGGTTTTTATGTAAGTATGTTTAATGTAAGCAAATTTTACAATAATAATATTAAAATTTTTTCAACAATACCTTTAAGATAAAAAAGATTACAAGTGATTATTTGAGTGAGTCTTTCAAAACATTTAAAAATAAACATGACCCAATAGATTTATAGGCTTGTCATGGCATGCTAAGAATAACATTTTAAGTGTCATGGATATCACTGAGTAAAATAACAACAACTGCAACATGTCAACTCTTAAATAAAGAAGAAAAAAAAAAACAGTATTCATTGTTTAATTAAATCCTAGCCTTTCTAAATTTTAGCGAGGAACTCTGTATTAACTTCAATTTTCATTAAAACTATTTATTCTCATGCTTTTATATTACAATGAAAAAATAAACATCTCATTTTTTATTATTATTTTTTTTTAAGTCATGATTTGAGATTATACTTAAATTTTTTATGTATTTTTGAGAAAAATGAAAAATTGTTTATAGCTGAACATTTCTTTTTATCTTGAGTAATTTAACATTGTTATTAACAGCAAAAAAAAAACTGAATTAAATGTAAATAAAAAGAGATTAACTAAAATGTATTCAACGAACTTGATTTTATATAGTCACTGAACACTTACTTTCTGCTCATTTATTTAGTGTGGATAAAAAATATATTCAAAGTTTATAAAGTGCTATTTTACAGATAAAGAAAAATGGATCATAAACACGACTGTAAATATCAACCACATTTGATACAGATTCCAGCATTATGCTGTGAGTATTTCAAAATTAAGTACTCTGACAAATTACTCACAATATCTTCTTGTACATGTTTCTGATAGAGAGCTTTTATACTTTCTTTTAACATCTTTGGATCCTGAATGTAGCCAACACAATTGTGTAAATCAGTTTTAAATCTTCGAACAATGGCTTCCACATCCCGAACCTGAAAAACATGAGAGAAACTTTAAATGTATCCATTTAAACAAAATAAGTATAAACATGTATAAAAAACATTATGCATATGAAAATATTCTTTTCTTATTTAATGTGACTATAACTCAAAATAATAAAAATTATAACTTCTTTAACATACCTTTTGCCTTTCCTGATGCATTTCTTTATCAGTAGCTTTCAATTTTTGACGCAGCTCAGTAATATTGAGTTCAAGTTGAGTGTTTTGCTTATGAAACCGCTCTAACTCGCTCTCCATCTATAAGTAAAAATTGTTTTTGCCATAGATTAATATGCATTTCAGTTAATAAAATCTGCAATATTTGCCCATTAAACTTTCTCCTATTTATAAATAATTTTCTGTAATTGGGTGACTTGCCTCCTGAATCTGTTCTTTCATATTTTTAATATCCATCTCTCTAGGCTCAATTTGTTTCTTAAGTTCTTTTATCTTGTAATCCAGTACAAATTTAAACTTTTCCAATTCCTGATTTTTCTTCTTCAGGTCATAAATTCTTTTTTCCTGTTTAGAAATGAATGAAAACAAAATTTCATATAGTTAATGAAATCTTCCTGCATCATTAATTTAAATCTGTAAATTAAAAGTGATTTATATATTAAGTTCTTATATATTTTATGAATATACCACAAAAAGATTTAAAAGAAAAAGAATAAATAAAACTTAATCAAATTACCTTATCTTGTATTGTATCATCTCTTTCTTGTATCTCTTTCTTGAGCCCCTGTATGTCTTTTTCCAAACTTCGAATAACATTGTTTAGTTTTAATGCCTCTGCTTGAAGTTTCTTGATTTCATCTTTGTGATCATCAATCTCTTTTTGTAAGCTTGTAAACTAGACAAGAGTTGATTAAATATAAGAATAGGTTTTTATGAGATGAAACATATTTTTTTAAAATACCGAGCAATTCCAGATATAATAAAAATAAAACTTGTGCGTTGATACCTTCTTTTTCATAATACCAGTTTCTCCTTTCAATCTCATATTAGCTTCTTTTTCATCTCTCAGCCTTCTCTCATACTGGTGTTTTATATCTAAAATTTCTCTGTCACAATCTTCTTCTATTTGTTTCTTGGTCTCCTCATATTCCCTGTTTTGCTGGCGAGCTTCATCAGTGCACTGTAAAGTTAAAAAAAAACAGCACTTAAAAGGAATTTAAAATAAATAAAAGACTATTATTGTGTATCAGACACAATATCCAACCTGCTCTAATTTGGCTGTCATCTCCTGTAATTTGGTTTCATAATATTCTGTCAATTCTTCCAGTGCTTTCTCTTTGCACTCTTCCAACTCTGCAATCTGTTTATCACCATCTTCTTGCATTTTCATTGTTTTGGCTTGAAATTCTTGGAATTTTTCATACTCAAGCATTAATTTTTGATTATTGGCTGATTCTGAAAGTAAGAGAATGTTCAACAAATACAATAAATATTTTGTCAATATTTTGAATTTTGTTTGATCTCAATTAGGCAAAATATGTTGTTTAAATATGCAGTTATTTTTCGTTAAAAAAAGATATATATTATGTGTTGTTAACATATATTTCTTACCTAAATCTTGTATTTCTTTTGCATGATTTTCCATAATTTCAGCTAATTCTTCTTCATGTTTAGCTTCTTCCTTATCTTTATCAGTTTTTAGAACCTAAAAAAAAAAAGTGAAAAAAAAAATAAGATACACAGAAAAAGAAATTTGAATAAACCTTATGGATTACAGTAAATCTACATTTCTTCAGTTGAAAAAAAATGGTCTATGATAATCATAAAAGTTTAAAAATAAACAACAACAATAGAAGTAAACTTCAATTTCAATGTGCTAATTAATTACCTGATTTTTTGTTTTTAAAGATTCCATCTCCTGAATAAACTTTTCAGTCAATTCCTTCATTTTTTCATTATATGTCATATCTTTCAGACGAAGCTGATATTCATTTTCCATCTTCAACTCTTCCACACGTGAATTTAAATCAGCAACAGTGGAATTCTTAAGAAAAATTAAAAAAAAGTACAATCAATTACATGATAAAAAGTTACATTAATGACATCATGGAAATAACTAAATACTAATCACAAAAAGATTCTAGATCATTCAAATACCTTCTCTTCTAAGTCACTTTTAGTGATCAGAATTTCTTCAGCCCATCCAACTTCTTTATCTCTCTTAAGACCTCTGCCTTCTTTATCTTGAATCTTCCATAATATTATGGTAGCATCTTCAGCTACACTTATCAAATATTGGTCATCATATGTGATCTTCATCTAGAATATGAAAAAAGTAAATAGTTAACTTGTGTGAACATTTACAAGCATGTTGTGATAATTTTATTGGAAAATTTTCTTAAGATATTACCAACCTTAACAATTGCTGCACCATGACCTGGGTATTCTGTCCAGTCACCTGGCACAGCAAGAGGAAATTTCATTGACCATAAAGCGCCTTTCACGGTACCTGCGAACAGCATGCGGCCTGAATGTGACATGGCTACAGCACTTAGAGTAATTTCACTGGCCGTCACCTCTCGCAGAATCTGAAAAAATATTGTTTGACATAATTTATAAAAATTTAATGCGTTACTATTAAAATGCATGTTCCACTAATTTTTTTGCATAAAAGACTTGTAAAAAAAAGATTACGTGTGAATCAGCTATCTCTTTCAAGGTTTTGTCAGTGCCAACAGCAAAAGTAGTTTTGCCATCTGGTGTGACAGTAACACTTGTATAGTTGCATGACTTCATTACACTTTCACTTATCCTCTTGCCACTGAATGTATCCCACTCATACACTGCACCATCCATACCGCAGGATATTAGTTTGCTGTCATCAGCACTCCAAACAACAGCTCTCACTTTCCTATTAGATTTTAAGAAATATTTTTTAATGCAAGCTGAGTAAAAAAATAAACAGGCAGACATTAAGTGTATTAAAAAGGGATGGATACAGTGATTTAAACAGGACTAGGAGGTGGGGTTTTCTAGCTGCGATACATCAGTTACAAACATAGTTGTTTCTATATTTTAAAAAAAACAGCACGAAAATTTCTACTTAGCATTGAAAAAAAGTTGCAAAAATATTACCAGATACTTTCACTACTCAAAGAAATGTTATAAAAGGTATAAAGATAGTATGATCGCAAAGGGCAGACTAAAAAAAAAATAGAAATAACAAAGCATATTTGTATTCTGATATATTTAGTTTGGTTCTCAAGGTGTTTGACTTACAAGGCCTTGAATAAGGAAGGGTCCGCATCAGGCAGCATGATAGCTTTATAAGCCACTGAAAGGGTCGTTTGCCTAAATATGATAACTCCCAGGTATAACTAAATTAGGAAATTATTTCTAAATTTTAGTTTATATTTAGTACTGTTATTGAATCCATTACAGGTATAAACTAATTTTTAAGTTAAAAAAAGTGTGTAATACTTTGCTAATTACCCATTGTGACCTTTCAGGTTATTGATATTTTCAAATGTTGTCGTAGAATACAGTTGAATCACATTGCCCATTACAGAAGCAAACAAATGTCCACCATTGCTAAATGCACACTATAGAATAACAATATTGTTTATAAGAACTATTATTATTTTGTCTAAAAAATGTCATAGACATATTCGTTTGAAGTGAGACACTGACATAAAAAAATCTTAAGAGATAATGAGTAACACTTTACTTTATATACTGTAATATCATGCTTTAATATGTCATTTACTTCTCTGCAGCCTCGAACTGTAAACTCTTTAAAAGTTCTGATATCATCAATAAGAAGATTCATCAAACGTAGTTTATCGCTGAATCCAACAAGAATATATAAACCAGAGGGATGCAGAGCAACACTGTAGGCTTCTTCAGCAAACACCTTGTACAATTCAAGATTGCTGAAAATCAACAACAGCTTTTAAATTAACATATAAATGTATATGATTGTGCAGCTAAGAGATCCATGTCGTCAAATAGGAAACAATCAACCTAGGCATACCACTCAGTTATGAGCCTGTTAATGCACATTGCTAATTATTTTTCTTTTTAAATAATCTGCATTAAGATATTTAAGCATTTTAATTCTTAAATTATATTCTCTTAATTAATTTCAGAGATCCTATTTTCTTTCCTATTTATCGAGAGTCTGCCTTCTTTCATTCCCACCAAAGCCAATGGTTCAATTGCCATGGAGGACCCCAGGAAACACAGACAGGTGACTAGAAACACCAGAAGTTGAATCCGCAACAACAGATTCATTCAGTTTACCACAAAGTAAAAGGAAGTAAATTATGTAAGAATTTAAGGCAAGGATGACTCTTCCACCCCTAAGTCAAACCTGTGTTAAGTCAGGGTATAAAAATGTATTAACTAGTTTAAGACTAAATATGAAAATTAGATAATTCATAATGAATACAAATTTACTTTAAATTACCAGGTCTCATAATTCCAGATTTTGACAGATCGATCCATGGAGCAAGTGGCTATAAGAGGTTTTCTGATGCATACATCTAGACCTAAAATTGGTGCATTGTGAAACACTTGGGATAAAATTTCAAATGAAGCTTGATCTCCCTAAATAACAAAAAATCAAATAGTTTGTTACAGTTCATAGATAAAAACAAAATTTATGTCAGTAAAACATGGGAAAATCCTTCAGTTTAAAAGATTACTGTAATTTACATTTCAATACTATAGATTAACAAAATATGTACTTTGCTTAAGTCAGCACTTGAAAGTGTCAAATAATACAGCTGGGACTGATCAGTGCTTCCAACTAAAGTTTCTTCTGATGGACTCACAGCTAAATGTCGAAATAATTGCTGCTGATTTAGTGCTGGGTCCTGACTATTGTATGGATCCAGAGGAATCTAGACATTTAAATGTAAAAAACTGTAATTTAACTAATAAAAGGAAAAAAAAACATTGGATTAAAATATTTCAACAGTTTTCAAACTAAAATGTCTATATATAATGATGAAGATTCTCTTACAGTGATTTCTCTGACTTTTTTGAAAAACTCCTTATCTTCTGTTTTCTCATATAAATAAACAGTCCCATAGCCAAAAGCACAAGCAAAGCCTTTGGAGTATGAAACAAGTGCTGTTATGAAGGTATGTGAACTGCTTTCTTCTGTAGATCTAATTTGAAAACAAAATACATCTAGTTTAAAACAACTCTACAAAGATAGTTTTATTTTCAAAGGTTTAATAAATAATATATTTGCAAGCAGGGATAAGTTTGAAATAACTTACGTTTCACTGGTAACTAAATTAAACTCTCTTTTGAGCTCTCCAGCTTCAAATAGTAAAAGCTTGCCTGAGTCTGTTCCAACAATTATTCTATCCTCTGATACCCATGCATGACAGAGATAGTTCTGTGGATCAGACTTTTGGAAATTGAATGGTTTTAGGTTTCCTTCACTGTAGCGATAGAATCTGAATACTGTGTTTCCAACAACACAAAGTTGAGTGTTGTCTTGAGGATTAAAGCTCACCTGTCAAAAAACGTTTAAAATTATTTCTTTTCATTATTTTGTATAAAATAATTTAAGATTGAAGTATACATTTTTGAATTAGTAAGCTAGTTAAATATTAAAGAGTAAAACTAATTATTCAACTTCATTAAAACTCCAATTAAATTTATTTCTTTATAAATAATATCACACCTGATAAACTTCTGAGTTAGGATTTTGAGGATTTGATGTTTTTATTGAAGCCATAACTTTAGATTTTTCCCATGTCCAGTACAGAAGTGTCCAGTCTGGTTTTCCTCCTTGAGCAACAAGATACTTAGAGTCTGGGGAAAAGGCTAAGCTTACATATTCAGTTGACTGAACTTCGCTAGAGCTAAGTACTTTCTTTTTACGCAAGGAATGAAGATCATAAATGGTGATTATTGCTTTTTCTCCTTTTTCAGCCAAAGCTACATATCTTCTATTTGGACTTACGGCTAATGCTGTCGTTTCTTCACTTTTATCGGTTCCTACATATTTAATTTTAAAAAGTTACAACAGTTTGGTTAAAAACTTGAAGTTATTTCTTTAAACTCTATTTATTTAACAAATATCGAATATATTTGATTTTTTAAAATGTTACCTTGAATAAACTTTTGTGTTTTTTGATCAATGTTGTAAAGAACGCAGTTGGAGCCTGCTGGATAAACAATGGTTTGCTCATCATGGTAGCAAACATTTCCAGATACTCCAGACTTTAAACCAAAAATGTACCTTGCCTGAGCAATAGCTATAGACATTTTCAGAAAACTGGCTTTACTCTTGTTTTTAAAACTGTGTTACCTGCACAAGTAAACTGGTAATTAGAAATAATTCAAAATGTAATCAAAATATTGGTTGTAAATAGATTGATTACACAGATCCCTAATATTTATTAAATTAATTATTTTATAACAAAAGCTTTTAAAAACAAAATTGGCACATTATTTTAATGCATAGTAATTAATGTGACATTTTCATAAACAAGGCATAGGCCTAATTACTAATGGGCTAATGTCAACAATGAACACATTTTCATACTATTTTGCCTCTTTGTCAAAAATAAAATTTTGGTCATTAAGTAAACATATGAAATCACTTAAGTTAAATAAAATAGTCATCTTTATGCAGTTAAAACTAGGGCTAATAGCAACTCTAAATTCAGGCTAACACTAACACTTCTCATGAAATCTTTTAGTTTTGTGTGACCTGCTCCATGGGCATGGCCCTGTTAAAAATGATGTTTTTACTAATAAAATAATAAAACTAAAAGTAGATAAGACCGAGCTTTGGACAACACATCTTAGCTATAAGATAATATATCTTTTTATCTATTTTAATAAGAGACAAGCTCACAAAATGTAATGCAGCTTTATTGAGATATGACAACAACCATTTAGCACGTATTACTCGTTCAGTTTTTCATCCAAACAAGTAGCCATTAGAGTTGATATAACGTTGCCATGAACAACCATCTACCTCCCTTAGCTGCCTAAAAACATACGAAGATATCGCAATCGAAATGGATTTTAAAATTAAAAACAAAGTAAAATATCATTATAATGAATAGTAAATAAAAAGTTTACTCCTGTATATTTTATTCACTAACATTTTTAACAAGTTTACCTGCATTATTATATTATGTGCGAAGCTATATTTTTGTATACAACCTTATTTTGAACTTTCACCTCTTGAATCGAAACTAGAAAACAAACTCCGGTCAGCTTGGATAGTGGTCAGATATATTTATTTGAAGTAAGTTGCATATACATTTATTAATTAAGTATATGGCCACAAATTGTAAACAACAGCTCGCTCACAAAATAATGGTTCTTTCATGTGTCATTGCCTGCAAAGTTCTTAGTGTGAATCAAGCGAAAAAGACAGTAAAACGCACTGGCTCCGGTACCGTCATATGACGGTGCCGGTATCTTTTTTTTACCGCTTCCGTCAACCGAATGAACTCTTATGATGTAAAGTTATAAATGCAGTTTATATTATGATATTATTACTTACACAATGATGGTGCTCAAAATCGGCGATCGTTTTAACACATTTAAAGAGTAAACAGAATGAATGAGAACTCTTATTTACTGCAGACGTTGATGACGTTATTTACTGTTAAAAATCGGAGATATTTTTTTTTTCGGGGACCATAAATAGATATTGCTCCACACCCTAACCCTATCCCTAACCCTATCCCTAACCCTATCCCTAACCCTAATCCTAACCCTAATCCTAACCCTAATCCTAACCCTATCCCTAACCCTAATCCTATCCCTAACCCTATCCCTAATCCTATCCCTAACCCAAATCCTAACCCTAATCCTATCCCTAACCCTATCCCTATCCCTAATCCTGAAAAAAAAATCTGGAAAAAAAAAATTATGATTTATTAAAAAATGACCATCAATAGATATTGCTCCACACCCTAACCCTATCCCTAACCCCCTATCCCTAACCCTGATCCTGAAAAATAAAATCTGAACAAAAAAATGTATGTCTCTATCAGGAATCGAACCCGCACATAGCTAGCCAAACTGGGTCTCAGCCAAGCGAACAACCTACATTACTAACGCGCCACACAAACTAACCTCTCATTTTAATGTATAATTGCTCGGTTATGCAATTGTTGACGGAAGCGGTAAAAAAAAGATACCGGCACCGTCATATGACGGTAATAATAATATAATATAATAATTTTACGCACTTGCTACGGCACCAGCAAGTCAGAACTCTTATTATTTTTGTCCAAGTACCAGCCATAGATATTGCTCCACACCCTAACCCTTTCCCTAACCCTAATCCTAACCCTATATTTAAATATTTTAAAAAATAATTTTTTAAAATTGCAACTTTTTATGATTATAGGTCAGTGACTTTCATACGCTAACTTGCTGGTGCCGTAGCCACTGCGATAATTTTAGTATAAGACGACTAAGTTACTTTAATTTAAACTTTAATAATTATATTTAACAAAAATATTTTCTTTATTAAAGAATCTTTACCGAATCTTTATTATATTTCATTGTATTCTGTATGCCAAGTACGGGAGGAAGGGTATTAGGTAAGTGATGGGAAGTATGGACAAAACATTCGGGAAAAATAGTTTGGTGTAAGTTTGATTCACAAAGAGTCAACTCAAAGACAAAGTCCTCAAAAAAGATGTCAAAGAGGCTGCCTTACTAGGGGGAACAGTTTGCAGATCTTTTGCAAGCCAGATAAGCTGGGCCTAGAGTTTGGTTTTTAAAATCCTAATGATAAGGAAAATTCCCAAAGTAACCCCATTCCCCATGCGACCGTTGACCTAGTTGCCAAAAGGCTGCTGCTGCTCAACAGGTTCATTATGACAAGGAGGACTTGTGAACGTTGTGCAAGTTCAGCTTATTCAGGTAACAAATATACTATTAAAATAGTGTTCTTCTACTTTTAGGAAGGAAATACTTCACCCAAGAAAATCTTAAAAAACTTCAAAGCTACAAGAAGAAAACTGTTGGTCAGGGTGGGTAAAGAAAAGGTTTAAAAAAGAAAATCAAGTTGAATCTTAATTAGATAGCAAACCAACAACTTATCTGCAGTTAAGATGAAAATAAGTTGGTTGATATCTGTCAGCCTATAAACATGATCAGGACAAGTCAGTTACATTGGAGACTTCTTATGGACGACATTAGCTATCATATATGTGTTATCAATTTGCTGCTTAATATTATTGGATACTGACATTCCAAATTATTTTTTTATTCATTCTATGTCTTTGTTCATACTGTATGGTTACTTGATTTTTAGTGCCCTGTTATTAATTTAGATATAAAACGCATATATTATATTTTTTACTATTGTAATGGGCTCTTTCAATATACTCTATTAAATGTTGCTGGCCTGTTATCACACACACAACACCGTTACATACATATATGTAACTCAAACACTTGTTATCATTGAAATATAAATCCAATTACTCGTGACTGTTTTCCGGTAAAATTACATTTACTTCAATCTCTAAATCACAAAACTAACTCTTCTGTCGTGATCGACTGCTCATCTCAGAATGAGTTGGGTGGAAGATATTTTTTCACATTTAGTTTTCTAAACTCATGCAAAAGTGTAATATCTTAATTGATGTTTTATGTAACTGTTTTTTTGTACTTTCCAAATATTTTTGTATGACCAAATTTCTTCTTTTTTTTTTTCAGGTAATCGCCATGTGATTGTAACAATGAATTGTTTCCCAGAAAAGTGATGAACTTTTTGTAATCATTTTTACTCTGTCCCAGGCAGATTTAAGAGAACTTTGTCAAGATGGCTTCAAAGTTTATTCATTTTAAATTTATCCATATGTGCAGGAAGTTTTTTTTCCTTTCATCAGTTAGGCCACAACATTTTTTTTCAACACAAGAAAAAGCCTTTAGGAGAGTAGAAAATATTGATGCACAAGATGACCAAATATATGACATATTATCAAAAGACATGAGTGTTTTTAATGACTTTTTAACAGAAGAAGAAGAGAATTCTTTGCTTGAGGAGGCTGAGCTAGCTGTTAAAAGATTACGATACGAGTCTGGCCACTGGGATAATGTAAGAATCAAGCTGACTTTATTAACAATGACTGAATAATAAACTTATCTAATTATTAATTTAAAGCATCAAAGAATGCTAAAAGAAAATTGAAGCAGATAAATGTATTAGATTCTAGTTTTTCCAGATAAAACTTTATTTATTACTGTTAGTCCAGTACATGTTCATTTAATTCATTTCTTACCCATATGCTTGCTGGCTTAACTTCTTGAACTCCTTGCAAAGCCAATGGCCTCTCCAGCACTTTTGGTTTAGGGAGGCTTTTTTCATTTTAACCCATGTTAGGTTGCAACACTTAATTTCATGCTCACAAGACCTTATCTAATTAGTCTTTGGAGGGCTAACCTTTCTCTGGCCTTGTAGGGCCATTTTTGTAATGCCTTTTGGTGGATACCTTAGTGAATAACCACTCTATCTCATTCGTTTTGAGTATTTGTTGGCATATGGAGTCTCGATTTGCCTCTTGTAAGAGATCTTCATTCCTAACTCTATCAAGTCGCCTTATCTTTAGAATGGTCCTGAGGCAAACATTAACAAAGTCTGGAGCTTTATAGTATATAGATGTTTAATTACTTTTTATTTAATTTGTATTTGTTGATTTTTAAATCTTATTAATATAATAGGCTGTTTATCTAAGTAAATGTTAATTATAATATAACAGGCGATTGAAGGCTATCGTGAGACAGAGAGAATGAATTGGAGTGAAAAAAATTCAAAAATAATTCAAAGAGTTCGAACTCTGGCATTTCCGAACGGCTCAACACCACTTGCATATGTTCATATTTTGGACTTAGCTAAAGATGGCTTCATAAAACCCCATGTAGACTCAGTACGGGTGAGTAATGTTTTAAAAAAAAATCTTTTGGTGGTATTGGACATATGTATGTTATATTAATATGTATATGCTAGGTAGGCCTATACAGTATATATATATTAATATATACAAATGTAAACAGCAATGTATGTATGCTTGGTTGTTCAGCCAAGAAATCCTCATTATTAAATCAAAAAACACATTGCTGATTATTTTCTGTTCAGATTATTGGGATTAAAATAGTTGAGCATTTTAATTCTTAATTGACATTCTCTAATTTCTATTGAAGTTATTGGTGTGGGCATGTATAAATTTATAATTGTCGGGTGTCAAGTGTGACACTGTTTGCTTGACGGGCAAATCACAAATGCCCCCAGCCAAGCTTTGAACAGGTTGATTGAAGAGGAGGCTAAACATGCATTTGAAAATACAGTTACATGTATTTATAATGAAGAAATAATTAAATAGTAACAGATGTTATGTTAACTTTGTTGATATCTAAAAAATTCCCTTAGCCATAAAGGGCCATTGGAGATGATGAAGTGTAGAATTCAGCTGTTTCTGTAACCACAACATACCCCCACCCATTCGCCTTTACTTTCCCAATTTAAGTCAGGTACCTATTTAAAACTGGATGGGCTTGGGGGACTTTTTAGCCAACTTTTGACCAGGAAAAACTCCCTTGGTTCTCACAAGAGGATTGAACGCAGAGCTCTCAGGTTAACAGTCGAGCTCTCTTCACCGCTCTGCCATCTGCCTTTGTTGATACTAAAATAAATCTTAAAATGTACAAATTATGAAGTAATATTTGTTTAATAAGACTTATCATAATATGCAGAAATTTCAAAAACTTACCCCTTTATAATTTGCAGTTAATATATATTTACTTGACTGAGGGGTAATTATTAGATTAGTTCAGTTTACAGAAAAGTAAATTATGTAAGGACTATTAAAGGTTAGGGTGACTATTTCCCCTGTGTGAAGACCAGGTCTATATATACTATAATAAATATAATAGTATGAATTGCAGACAGATTCTTTGATATCAGTTTGCAGTGTCATTTTTTTTTTTACATTTTTGTTATCTTGCTTTTAAAGTATTACAGTTACCCAAAACATTTTTAATATTTAGCTGTGTCATCTCTTATGTTCTTGATTGTGATATCATTTTATTTTCAGTTTTGTGGTGACACCATAGCTGGAATGTGTCTGTTGTCATCTTGTGTGATGAGACTGGCTTTGGAGAAGGACTCTACTAAGTATGGGGATATTTATCTTCCTAGAAGATGTTTATATATGATGAAGTAAGTTAATTTTTAAAAGTGTAATATAAACTCAATACAAATATAATACTTAAAGTATAATTTTCTGTCAAGTTTTTTTGTTCACTTACCTGAAATTTATTGCTAATTTAATTAAAGCTTCCATGATTTTCAAACCATGGATATGTTGAAAGGAAAAATTGTCAAGAAATTAACATTTTGCAATTTAAATTAATATCACTATAATTTTATTGAAATATTTCATTCTAATAAAAATTAATGAAGAAAACATTAAGGTGAAAATTTTCAACAGCAAAAAAAAATTGTTTTAACTTCTTTGCCGTTTATTCTTTGTTGCTGTCAATTATGCAATGCTTTGGAATGTTCACATTTATACTTTGGTTTAATGTATATTGTGTTTTATCATATCATATTTTTTCACATAATTTAAAACATTATTCATATTTATTTCTATGTTCATGTAGAGGAAGAGCGAGGTATGAATTTACACATGAAGTGTTAAAATCAGAAGACTCAAAATTCAAACAACAAGTAGTGCCTAGAGACAGACGTATATCTGTTATATGCAGAAATGAACCCAACCCTGACTTAATAGAAAAATAAGCCATTTTGTTGTTTTTTTTCCCTATTCTGCTGCTGTATATTTTATAACTTGATAATAAATTAAATCAGTATTGTAATGTTTTAAAAATAACATTATCTTACATATTTGTTCATGGCTCTTTTTTTCAAGATAATTTTTGATAAGTTGATTATTAAAATAGATGCATGTTGAATGTCTGTAAAATTTAGTTAAATTCACCTGCATTTTATGACGTTTCTTTAACAATCCTATCATTTAGGACATACATGATAAATTAGTTTTTGGTGATTTTTAATGTAAATAAAAGGTTTCACTCAGTCATTGATGTGTTTTGGGAAGTAATTTCAAATATTTTTACTTTGTAATTTGCTAGCTATTTTAAAATGTGTACAAATGACCTTATAATGGTAGCTGTTACTTAGGAAAAAAATTTTCCTAAATAAATTCCTTTTCTTTCTTTATTAATTGTCTGTCTATGCATTTACCATTAACACCTATCTCCCCTGGACTGTTTGTAGTAGAATTTCTTAATTTAAAAAACATGGTTTGAAATCAGGAAATTTTCTAAAGCTCAGTATAAATTTAATAGACAGTATCTATTTATGGACATTGACTTATTGAAAATTTTAGTTTAGGCCTAAATACAATGTATTTATTCAATAAAAATGTTACAAGAGAAAAAGAAAAGTGTGATAAATTAGTTGATACTTTATTAGTAGTAAGTTAAGGTAAGTAGTTGTGTTAATACAAGGCATACAATTTAAATTTGCTTTTATTGTAAAGTGAAATTTTTATATTTTTGTAAGTACTGTTTTTGTACTAAATACATGTATATGCGATAATGTGATATGTTTCGGAAATATGATTTTGTCTAAAAAATAAACGTTGATTTTAATTTAAATATACCAGTACTGTTTGTTGTTGTTTAAATTTTATAGATTTCTGAAAGAACTCCAAAAATTCAACATAAAACAGTTTAGTTTCCCTCCAGTGACCAGGTTTTAGGTGGAAATGTTTTCAATGAGTACATTTTATTATTACTAATAGGTATATTTTATTTTTTTACAGTAAAATTAATTTCACAAGATAAATTTTATTGATAGATGTACACAGAGAATAAAAAAAGTTATTTTTGTTACAAAAATGTAATTGCAGATATTTGTAATTAGTATTGTTTTATTTCCAAATTCAACAACTGCTTGTAATCATTATCAAAATTTAATGGAGTGATATAATTTATCTAATTAGCTCCCTTTTTTCACCTTTATATTTATAAATGTGAACTTCTGTATGAATAAATATATTTCTGCCTGTCTTTTTCTATTGAATAATAATTGTCCTGAAAAGAGACCACTTCTGTGCACGAGGGTATAGTTGGCGTGCAACGATTGTTGTAGGCACAATTATAGATCACATGACTTTTCTTGAAGAAAGATGGTATCTGTGTTTAATTAGCCTTTATAAATAAATCAGCAACAATTAGATTGTTTCGTACAGCTCTAAGATTAAGAGTAGACAAAAGAAAAATACACCCCACTAAACATTTAATATTCTGTCCTGATGACACTAATATCCACGACTTCTACAACACACACTCCACAAACTATAGGTACTTGATGTGCTACGTTAGACTGTGAACCTAGGGCAGTAATACTATCCATACATTATACCAAATTTCGGTATGGGCCATTACATCAAAAAAACAGACACGTTGGCAAACATTTTTCATTAATGAATCATCATTTTGATTTTTTGAGAAAAAAATTTAACAATCCCAAATACACCATAAGCATTGATAGGCAAATGTTATTTTTTGAATAAATCATAGTACTACTAAAATAACCACTTCTGCGAATATGAATTAAGTAGGTGCACATTATTGTGCATTAGACAAAATTAATGATCAAATGAGGTAATCAAAAATATTTTTTTTATTCACAATTTGCTATATATACTGGCACTATGATTTTTTCAAGAAAAAAATGTTTTTACTCAGTTATAACAGTATGCTCTTCTCCATGGAACAGATAACAAAAACAATTATTGTTACTGGTATAACAAATTACCTCGAAAGAGTTATAAGAGTCTGACAAGTAAAATGTATTTCATGATTGATGAAATTTAGATAATTTCTACACTCTTTAGGTGGCTTGCATTAACACCAATTTATTTAACTTAAAGCCCTATTCTTCAAATTCACAAAACTGTAGGACACGACTCATAACTGTTTTGCCAATAATATACTGTATGTGGCACACTGGAAACGGCACGTTATTTAAAAAGTACTGTGACAAGTACCCCCATGATAATTTTAAGTTTTCTGTTGCCTCTTTTTTTGTTTACAAGTGTTGTTGATTTAAGTAAATATTTTACAATGCTTCTGCTGTAAGTCAATTTTGTATCCTCCATGATTACCCTCCCTTCCCGAGCAATGCAGGGTACACTGCTAATAAATAATAAACATTGTTAAAATAAATAAGTTGTTATTTAACTTAAACAGGTTTCTACTTTTTGAGGGATCATTTCTTATCTTGAATTACCAAGAATGAAAACTCAAATAGTATAAATCACATAAATATATAAAATGCAACAATTAAGAAAAAACAACAGAAAGTAGTTTTATTTGATAGAAATGTTATCAATTTTCAAATTTAATAACAAAGCACTTTTCATACAGCAATAAAAAGACAACTGACCTATTTATTTGATATTTTTAAATTCCTTTTCAAATAAAAAAAAAAATAAACAAGAGAGATTTTCAATGCTTGAGATCTCCAGTAGTGACCAAATATATATTTAAGCATTTTAGTTAAATTTTTACATTAATTTAAAAAAAAAAAAGAAAGAAAGAGGATTAATAAGGACACATTATTTAATCTTAAAAGTATCAACACTTAACAAAACTTTTTTTCCCAATGTTCTCCACTAGAGCAGAAGTGCAAATTATGAGTTTAAATACATTCATACATTCTATACAGACCTATAAAATATCATTATTTATATTCAGCTTAACTAAAAACAGGGTTCGTTTGACTCTCCAGCTGTGCTTTGTTGAAATAATAATGCCTTTCTTGACTTGTAGCCTCTATCACAATAATCTGTTTTGTCCTTATCAGTAGCATTTAGTGCATCCTAGAAATATAAAGATGGGATGGAATTTGAAGATCGAAGACTAGTAAAGTACATATTTATACTCAGCACATTAAATAAAGATCTAAATAATAGATCTTAATATCCTATAAATGGAAAAAGCCACATAACTCTTCAGAATGAGTATTCCTATTTGGGTTGCCACTTCCAGCCCACGCAAATTTGTTTATTTTTTAACTAAAAAAGACTGTTGATTTAATATTCTACATAACTGGATCAGATCCATATATATCTATTTATCTATGATCGCCTCAATGTTTATCGATCATCTAATAATCCATCTGCAAAGTCAGTGAAAAGAATGTATTTAGTTTTCCTAATGGCATACTGACATTCTTAGCCATTGCATTCAGTTTAAAAACCTTTATTGTAACTGACAAAGTTGTTTCAGAATTCAATGGTTTGTATTTTTAAGTAAGTCGGAAGTCCATCTTTTCAACAGGACTGTGAGTTTATATCAAAATGTATGTGCTACACTATACATGCAATAATTCAAACCAGATATAATTGTTAAAAACTCACTTAGTACAAAAACTCTTTGATTTTTAAAGTATTTTAATTTTTTTTTTCAAGAAAATCTGAGCCCTAGTGATTACTCATTTTGTGTTCTATCCTAACTATGTAGCTTCTATATTGCCAAATGTAGATAATAGATATAACTTAAAAATGTCTTCACAGTGAGCTTAATTTTAAGTGTAGGATTGGACTATCAATGAAAACCTTCACACAAAAAAAACAACATTGGTCATGTGTTTATCAATAGTTACGTAGCCAACTTATGCAACCTAATATGGGGTAAGCTGCAAAAAGTCCCCAAAATCTAGAGGTCCTTTGCTCAGCAAGGAGTTCAAGGAAATAAGCAAAGTAAGTTTATGCTCAGAACAAGATGGGTTGTGGGAGATGTAACAAAACTGATGGTTGGAAGAGTTGGTGTGCATGAGGAATTTTGTGCTTTACACTAAACAGACTATTACAAGACAAGCTGTAGTTAAAGAGCCATCAACAGAGGCAAATTGTATGTGAATGAACGTGACATATCTTATTGTTGATTTGAAACAAATTTATGAACTTTGTGAATCCATCAAATTTTACAGATTATTGAGACGGAAAACTTTTTATCTTAAACAGCACGGTAATGTCACATCTACAAAAATAAAAAAAACACTTCAAAGCAAATGAAAAAAAACAGAGCTAATACTGAGAATGATGGTTTCTTGAGGTGAAATTATAATTTGTGAAAAAAAAAAATAATCTTGAAGAATAGAGATTATTAATCATAATGAACTTACCTTTCCAAACAGAGTTGGTTTACCTCCAAACACAATCACACCCCCTTCTCTAGTCCAATCCTGAAAAAAATAAGAGTAAACAATTAACATTTGAACAATAAGCAAAACATGAAAATCAATATCTCGCTAGTTTTAATATAAACATCGACTTACCCTCTGATTATATTTGAGATGATACCAAACTAAATAAGAAGCAGCATAAGCCATGATGAGTTTAGGGATGGCTAGCCTCATAAGTAGTGCCGTATCATGGCCCTAAGAAAAATAAAAAAGTTTATTAAATATTTATACTTGATGTATTTCACAACACCACCAAAACTTTCTTAAACAAAAACTACTGTATTCATTGAATTCTCAAAACCATTGTTAAATGACAAATAACCCATTTGAATGTTAAAAATGATATTTGTGTATAGACCAATGTAGTGTAATGAATTCCAACAATTTTTAACTCATTTAACAATTTTATACTGTTGTTATTATAACAGCCTTTAAGTATTTTGAAATCGAAGAAATAAATGGGCTAAACGTAAAAAAAAACTGTATAAAGAGAGAGTATGGTTTAAGTATTGGTAAGACTAAATAAGTTCCCTTAAGCCCCTTCAGGTACCCATTTAAAGCTAGGTGGACTTGGGGGCTTTCATCAGGACCTGAAAAAATCCCAAGGTTCAATAGGTGAGCACTCCACATGATCACCCATCCCCTTAAATTAATTATGTAGATAAAATGAATTATCCAAAATAATATTCCCACTAATTAGTAATTATAGCCACACCTCCTAATCTGAATTAAACCAGTTCCTGAAAGTCATTTAAATTCCAAATTGTTCGAGTTTGAAGTTTTTCTCAATAAACTGTTACAAAATTTATAATATTTGCTAATGAATGGCTAATAGACTTAGTTAATATTTTTAAAAGAAAGACATTAAACAGGACCAAAGTGGCTAAAACCACTTGAGAAGCTTTATCTAAAGTTTATGAAAATGCTTATAGAACATCTTTTGAGTGATATCAGTGTAAGGGTGTATGACTTGGGTTCAGCTATTTTGTGGTAGCGTGATGTCTTTGATTCATACTTTTAATGTAGGCGTAGACTTCAAAGATAATAAACTATGCTTCAAATATCACATTCAACTTCACAAGAACTAAGACTAGATAAAGGCACATCTTCTAAGTTCAAAATAATAATCTGACTGCTAAATAAAAATACGTCTTACTAGCTCAAAGCTCCATATCTAACTAACTTAGTTCTAGAACAAATAAGTATCCAAGTAAATCTCCAAGTGACAAGTGACGTTCTTGTTTCGTCACATAACAACATCAAAAAACTAGGATCTTCAGTTAATTAAAAACTATGATTAAACACATGCATCAAACAATATTAAAAGCAATACCTTTACACCTCCGATACAAAGCATGGCAGAGAGGTGTTGATTTTTTTAAACTGACCGTGGTAAAGCTAAAAAAATTTCCCTTTTTCGCGAGGCCCCCACTTAAAGGGGGAAAATTTAAAAAATGACAAACTTTAAAAAAAAAAAAAAAAAAAATATTTTTTCCCCCTCCCTCCCCCTCCCCCCCTCCCCCCCTACAATTACTTTGTGGTATTTTTTTTTATTGAAGGCCCAAATTTTTTATATAAAAAAAAAAAAAAAATTATAAAAAAAAAAAAAAAAGGGGGGACGGTATATAAAATCCTATTTGCCATGGGCTTAAAAGTAAACTGCACCAACAAATAAACTTTTGCAGTATGAAACCTTTCCATTTCCATAGAAGCTAAACTAAAATGTGCAAAAAAGCAGAAGTCAGCTGACCAGAAATAGGACTATTTATTTCTTTCTTTTGATGTAAGAAGATTTAGTTTGCAATAGTATAAAAAACAAGAATGGTCCATGTCTCTAGCTTAACAAAATAATAATAATCATGGTCAAACTTAACATATACAAATATATAACATAATAATTACATTTTATTATTTTATAAAAGAAAATTGCTAGGACTTAGTAAGACTAACGCTTCAATCAATAAGTAATTGAAAAATTTTGGTAGACAACATAAATTATTTTAAAATAAGATATTTTCACTGAGAGAGTAAGTATAAAATTTGATGTTCATTTTTCTCATTCAAAATCCACATCTTCCAAACTGAACTTTTAAGATTATATATAAATTTGAACCTTTTTAAAAAATACAAATAGATGTTTAAAAGCTGCCATTTTGGTTTTACTGTTGCAAAATGTACCATAGAGTGTACCTAGGGTGTGGGGTCCAAATTTAAAAGTACCCCAGCTTGTGGGGGACCCCCCCCCCCCCAAAATGTTTTTTTTACATTAAATATTAAATGCATTATCTCATGCCATGGTGTCGAATGTCAAAATGCAGGGACCCCAAATCCCTAGGTTCGGCACTGATTTAGAGTTCTGCAGAAAAAAACTATGCCGCACTTTATCTGCTTGAGGAGGAAATCCTGACAGGTGTATATATTTTTAAAAGGATGTCATTGCAGCTAAACAGACTGAATTTGCAATGCCCTCAGATACCAGAAATTCTGAAAGCGTGGAAGCATAGCCTTACTTTACTGTATGCTTTGATGACACTGATGAGTGATGTAGCCATGTATATTGTAGGCAGTGACATATAATAATAACTGTGGGTTTGGGGAAAAGTATTAAAAAATATGTCTATGAATTGAAAAGCACCAGTTCCGAAGCTAGATTTGAACACAAATTTTTAAGATTTAAAAAATCGGGGCATTATGATTAAGAGGTATGAAAATATATAATTTAAATATAAATAATTACACAACTCAACTGTCTAGGTAGTTTTAGATGAATATGTGCACAACTATTTAATTTGCTATAATTATAAGATTTAACTTTGTTTCAAACAGAAGAAACTTACAAACAGCTTTTTAGCTGGCCCATAGATTAGCTTATCTGCTGGATATCTGTAAATTCTGCGAAAAAAATTTAACGGTTGTATTTCTGGAACCACTCTTGGTTCGTGGTGCAAGACCTGATCTGTAACCCATTGTTTTCGTAAAGCTCTCTGTTCTGGCGTCATGCCCTCTCCAGCCAGACGATTTCTTTCATAACGAACAGGCTCAATTTGCATTGGGGGGTAGGATGATTTCCTCCAAAAATCATAGCGTTCAAATCTTTTAGCCCTTTCCCATGGTTTTTCCATGACAGGGTCTATTTTGGTTACTTTTGAGTCTGCCATTTTGTCATTTGTGTGACCTAGCTAAAGAAATATCACTCGGAGAATAAAGGCTCCATTAAAAATCACAGTAACATCCCTTGAAGTTTGATTACACTTCTTTAATTCTTTTATTGAAAGTTTAATTTTTCACACTGTCAATATTATGTACAGGTGACTTTATTTAGCAACACACACTCACTGGAAAGACACTTAGATACTTAGATATAGATTGGGTCTGGACTCTACTGTGTATTTTCTTAAATCTCAGGTAAATCAAATCACCATTAATTAATTAATATTACCTTTGTTTTAGGGCTAAAAAAAATAGGTACGTAACTTATTGAAACTCGCCGGTCGAAAATTTGAAGGCATGCTTTTAATTTTATTAACGCACTTGTTACGGGACCGACCGTGACCATTATATTAGGGTATAAGGAACATGACATATATAAATTTTTTTTTTTTTCAGAATTTTTTTTTTCAGGATTAGGGTTAGGGATAGGGTTAGGGACAGGGTTAGGGATAGGGTTAGGGTGTGGAGCAATATTATCTACGGCTGGTACCCGGGTAAAAAAAATACGGAAACCGAACGGTCGGTCCCATAACAAGTGCCTTTTATTAATTAAACTTAATTTTAACGACTTAGACTTAGTGATAGACTTATACTGTGCTTATTTAATATTAAAATGATTTTGAAAATATAGAACGTGTATATGATGGGTTCATACTGCCATCGACGATATGTATCCAGACTGTTTCAAAGTTTTGTTAAGTTGCAACCAAAGGCTAAGCCAGAAAGACGTGAGGCTGACACAGGTTTGTCCTGCAATAGTCACAAGGTAAAACAAGTTATTTCTTATAGAATTGTTCATAACTGTCTTAATCATTTTGGGGCATCCACACAATATGTGTTATATGTGCTGGAGGTTCATCTGTTCAACAGACTAAAAAAAAAAAGCTTACCAGATATTCTGGATGCCAAATACATATACGGACATTGGAGGAAGGGGGGAGGGAAAGATGTGATTAGTTTTAAAATGTTGTGTGAATTGTCTCACTTTCAGTACTTAGATTGATAAGCAATGTTTTACACAATTGCTCCTAAAAAATTATTAATTGCACTATTCATTGCAGCACAATAAGAAAAGAAAATGCAAAACAAGCTGTTGCGGGATAAAAGTATGGGCAATAATTACAGACCAATACAGACGCAGAGATTAGTATAGACAAGAGGGCGAAAATATCATCTGTCCATTCAAAATATGGACATCTGTAACCGATTTAAAACCATTGATATTTGTCAAGCGAATTGAAGATGTTGAGGGCTACTTTCTCATCATACTAACCCTGATTATAATCATTACCCACAATGCATACGTTATGCATGTATAAAAGTACATTTTATTGAATATTCAAAGCTACATAGGCTGTTAATTAACTTTATCAAGTAATACCACCCAATGCATAAGAAAAGTAATATTATCTGGTAATTGTGCTTTAATAAAAAAAAATCAAACGATATAGAAGTGCATACATCTCTATAAAATGAATAATATTTTAGTAATTTAACTGGGAGAACTAAAAATAGCTGGCTTTTTTAAGTGAGCTTTGATTGCACCATACTTTCTTAAGTTTTAAGATGTAGCTATTATAAAATGTTATGGTATTTTTTTTTTCCAGTTAATGATGTACAATGATATCATAGCACAGAGCCATGCTGGTGGCTTTCATATGTTACCATTAGGCTTACGTTCTTTAGAAAAACTAACAAGACTTGTAGATGAAGAAATGCAAGCAATTGGTGGACAGAAAATTTCTATGACAACACTTTGCCCAGAATCACTTTGGAAGCAGTCTGGTAATGTCGTTTCTTTTTTTAATGATTATTTTTTTAGTTCAGTAAAATTAAGAAAAAATAAATTTAGACTAGCGATAATAGCTTAATATAATACTTTTTCATCTAATTATAATTTATTCCATGTCTATTTAAGGCAGATATGTGGAAGCTGGTCCTGAGCTGTTCACTTTACATGACAGGCATAAAAACAAATATTGTCTTGGTCCTGTATGTACCTTTTATTTTATTACTTTTTTTAAAAATTTCATTAGTTCAATTTTTTATTGGATTGAAAATTTGTATCACAAAGTTTACTTTTAATCTAATAAAAAAAATTGAAGAAAAAAAAGGGCAGGAGAAATTTTGCATGCAATTTTTCACAATTATTATGTAACAACTACAATTTATATTTTTCATTAAAAAATTGGACTGAAAACTTTGATCACAAATTTTGCTTTTAATCTAATTTTTTTACCTTGTTTTCTTTTATTAAAAAAAAATGGATAAGTTCCCTAAGCCGGATCAAATGAAGTGTAGCATTCATCTTTTTCTATAACCTCTGCATATGAAGTGTAGCATTCATCTTTTTCTATAACCTCTGCATATGAAGTGTAGCATTCATCTTTTTCTATAACCTCTGCATATGAAGTGTAGCATTCATCTTTTTCTATAACCTCTGCATATGAAGTGTAGCATTCATCTTTTTCTATAACCTCTGCATATGAAGTGTAGCATCCATCTTTTTCTATAACCTCTGCATATGAAGGGATTGTGTGGTTAGCACAACGCCCAGTCGCCTTTACTTATCCAACTTATGTCAGGTACCCATTTAAAGCTGGGTGCACTTGTGGGGTGACTTTGAAACAAATTTCACCTAGAAAAATTCCCATGGTTCTCACAGAGGATCAAATCCAGGACTCACGGGTTGACAAGTCAAGTATCTACACCATTTGGCCATCCGTCCCATGCTTTTATTTAACATACATAAAAAAACCCTGAACTTTTGCAGTTGTGATCCATTTTTATTCTAGTTTATAAAGTGTGAGAGAGTAGTATGGCAGGCCAGAGCCTTACATAGTCTGTAGAGCCTAAGAAAGAAAATGTTTTGAATATGTATTTTAAATTTATTTATTTTTTCAACAGAATATTATTTTTCATTGGTAGATGAAACCCAGATTTTCAAAAAAATGTTTTTTTTTCTCTGCTTGAATAAGCCTTTTTTCAGTATAGTTACTGTCTATTGACTTTGTACCTAGCTTTGGAAAGTTTCTCAACTGGAACCATTTGCTTTCTCCATGAAATAGATTTGATTTTCATATCATTATTATTAGGTATTACATGTATAAGGCCTTATTATTGTTAGATGCACTTTGAAAGTGCTTTTCCCCATGGTAGTATGTTCGATGCAATTTGCTAGTGCTTTTTTCCAAGTTGGTTGTGTGTGCTACATGAAATATTTTGGTTTGTCTATCTTTGTCTATTTTTTTAGACTCACGAAGAACTAGTAACAAAGTTAGTGGCTTCAGTACCACAGATGTCTTACAGATATTTACCAATTAAACTTTATCAGGTAAGTTGATATTACTAATGTCACTCGCTTTAACTGTCTGTTACTTGTGTTATTATACTTACACTGTGTAAAAACTGAGAAAAATCAAAATATTATTTGTATAATCTCTGATATTGGTTGGACCAGTAATTTTAATAATAACAGAATGAAGTTATAACCATTGAGATTTTAATAAACAAACAAATATCTTCTATTAAGTCTGTATTGTTAAAACTTTCGCAGCAGCGTTCTTTTTTTAGATAAATTCATTTGTTTCATACACAAACATACAATCATATGTGTATATTATACTTATCAAAAAAATGCTTTACTACAAAATTCAAAGCTGTATGATTCTTCTCTGTTGATAGATTACTAGAAAGTTCAGGGATGAAATGGCTCCGAGATATGGTCTATTACGTGGCAGAGAGTTTGAAATGAAAGGTAGACTCTTTTTCAGTGACATGCTTAAAAATAAATATTTTAGTAAAAGCCTAGTGATTTTAACTATCACTTTTTGCTTATTTGTTATATATTTGTCTTTTTTTAAAAATAGACTTTGATTAAATATAATTAAATGATTTTCATCAGATATGTACACTTTTGATACGAGTGAGGAAACAGCTTTAGAAACGTACAACCTTGTATGTCACGCATATAACAGAATATTTGATAGAATTGGTGTGAACTATGTGAAAGGTAATGTAGTATATTAATTAAAAAGAATATGTCTTTTTTATAATATTTTTTCGGATTGAAGACATTTCCTAATTGTCTCTTTTAGTGTCTGGCGCCACTGGCATAATAGGTGGAGACTTATCCCATGAATATCACTATGTTTCAAATGTTGGTCAGGACTCCATCTTATTCTGTGACAGGTTAGTTGGATCACATTTCATTGTATAATTTGTGATAGTAGCTGTCCGAGTTGTGTGAGTTTAAATGAGTTGTAAATTTCATTAAACTATAGGGGCATTTTTTTTTTCTTCTTTTATTTTTAAAGGTTTCAACCTTTTACTCTTGGTTTTTAAGCACTGCTTTGTTAAAAAAAATTCCTGTAATTTTATTTTTCAAAAATCTTTGGTTGTGGAAATCAGTAACATAAAAAATGCTCTGGATTCCCAGAATAAAACATAGAAACAATTTAAAGCATAAACTGAATTTTTTTAATTGATGATTTTATTTATTAGTGATATAATTAAGTTTTTACAATTTTATTTCATACACTTCATTTTTTATTTAGATAAAATGTTCAGTATTTAAATATTAATCACAGGGTAAAAAAAATTTAATAGGTTTTTTTTATCTTTTAAAAACTATAGAAAAATAAATTGCTGTGAAAATAATAATTCAGTATACTTGAAATTTATAATTTAAAAAAACAACTGTTCTTTGAATATTTTATCTAGTTCCTTTTTGTTAACATTGTTTTTTTATTTAACTTTTAGATGTGGTGTGCGCATGAATAAAGAGCTGGCTGCAGGTAAACTTTATAATGACATGTTCTGTTTCGTTTTTAAAACTTATTGCACATTAACAAATTATCCTTTTTATAACTTGGTCACTGGGTAATTTTTTTTTATATAATTTTATTTATTCTCAAAAAAGAAGAATAAACCATAGCATATATATAACACTTAGGCTTGAACATATCTTCTCCACAGAAGATGGGATCTTACCCAGTAAATGTCAGTTACCTGCTACTGAATGTGAACTGCAGGAAAAAAATGCCATTGAGGTTTGCTTTAACATTCATATTCATGTTGTTGACATCTTTGTTTATTCTTCTAGTTGTAACCCCACTACTTAAAAAATTGTTCTTGCATTTTTTTAAAAAGCAAAATATCATTTCCTTTGATTTTTTTTTAGTTCAAAATATAAAAGTAAGCATAATGTCACAGAGATTTTTGAAGTGATGTTCCTTTACATTATAAGACAATTGCTTTAATCAATTTTGTGATTTCCAGTTTCTCAAATTAGAAAAAATATGAAAAAAAAAATATTATAGTTGTTTATGATAGCCATCTATTTAATTGTACATCAAATGTTACCATTCTACAGTATTTTGCATCTCAAGCTATGTTTATTTTATACTTAGGTAGGCCACACTTTTTACCTAGGAACAAAGTACTCTTCGATTTTTAAAGCTACTTATCAAAGTCAAGATAGTTCTATTAAGTAAGTTTTGAATTTTTTTTTTGCTTTTCGCCCAATCGGCATGAAAAAGAAATACATTTCTCACAATGTGATCGCTCACACATTTTATCAATAAAATGTCTCACTAAAGAAAGCTGTTATTTGTTACACTGAGTTAAACACAGTGAAATGTTGTTATAATGAACGCCAGTGTAAAGAATTTTTTCAGTACTGAAATTTTTTGTGGTTCCTTCCCCTTCAATAATATAACATCTGTTAAAAACCATCATTGTAACACACTTCTTACTTTCAGTATTATGCGAGAAAAAAAATGCCTTTTGCTTATATTTTCTCTCCCAAATTCAAAATATTTTAAAAAGTAGATTTGAATTCATCATGCAAAAAAAACAGATACAGTATATGTGATGAGCACTACCAGGGCAGTGATGGTGGGGGAGATTTCATACATGATTGATTGCTGTACATGAGATAGTGGGGGAGACTTCATACATGATTGCTGTACATGAGATGGTGGGGGAGATTTCATACATGATTGCTGTACATGAGATGGTGGGGGAGATTTCATACATGATTGCTGTACATGAGATGGTGGGGGAGATTTCATACATGAGATGGTGGGGGAGATTTCATACATGATTGCTGTACATGAGATGGTGGGGGAGACTTCATACATGATTGCTGTACATGAGATGGTGGGGGAGATTTCATACATGATTGCTGTACATGAGATGGTGAAAAAAACTCTCCAAACCTGGCAGAGAAGTCAATATAAGTTCAGCAGAAACAAACAGTTTTTTTAGACAACCAGCAAACATTTACATGATACAAAAATATCTTCATTCTTAGTTAAATGATCACCATGATGAAGTGTTATAAACTGACAAAAAGTTAATGTCATGTATGAAGTTGACTATTTAATTGACCTCTTCCGTGGTGTTGTCCAAGATGGCAGCCTGTGCATACAGTGCCGGTTGTTGAATGATACAGTTCAGGTTGTTGAATGATAACAGTTCAGGTTGTTGAATGATACAGTTCAGGTTGTTGAATGATACAGTTCAGGTTGTTGAATGATACAGTTCAGGTTGTTGAATGATACAGTTCAGGTTGTTGAATGATACAGTGCCGGTTGTTGAATGATACAGTTCAGGGAAGAACAGAATGCTGATTGACTAAGGCTGACGACACTAGGCTCCTAACATTTTTTGAAATAATATTATACATGTATTTGTATTCTTTCCAAATATCAGCAATATTAAAAAAAAGGCTTCAGTCAGTAATTATGGGGGGCCCCTGACAAATTTTGATAATGGGGAGGCCCCTCTGGTTGCCTTTTCTGTACAGTTTTGATGCCAAATAAGCAAAAAGTCAAATTTAAAAGCTGTTAACCCCATACCCCCTGCGGTTCTGATCACCAGTACAGTTTTATTAAAAATATGACATCTTAAAACTGTAATAAATATATGCAGGCACGCCGAGAGGGGGGGTCAGGAAGGGTCATTGCCAGGGGCCCCGACCATGTCAATTTTTTCACGACTCATTGTTTATTAAGGGACCTGCAATGATGTCCTGCCCAGGGGCCCTTGTTGGCTCTCGGCGCCCCTGAATATATGACGTCTTATAGATGCAATTGATTTAATCTAATTTGGTGTTTCTCATCCCTTATTACCCTGAATCAACATGATAAAAAGTAATGGACAAATATTCTATCAATTGACTGTATATTTGGGACAGAGCACTGCTTGATTTGAAACCAGCTCTTAAATGTATTTCTGGTAATTGCAGATAGGTTTTCTTTGAAGTAAGATAATATTTTAGGCTTAATCAAGAGGTTGTGATACTTTGTTTAAATAAAACTAAAATCTTCCCATTTAAAAATAAATAAAGAACTGATTTGAAAATTTTAAATCATTCAAATTTAGGCACAAAAGATCAGTTTTAAAAGTAAATAAAGAACTGATTTGACTATCTTAAATCATTCAAATTTAGGCACATACGATCATTTTTATCATTTAATTTTTTTAATCTTTAATGCATTCAACCAATGTTTTTTTTTTTCTGATTTGATAGTGAAATGAAATATCATTATGTCTTCATTTGTGTATTGTAATATAGATTTAGATAATGTATTGACATTGATTTAAATAGAAAAACAATTAGATTTAACATTCAGTTTATCCTTAATAATTTTTTTATATGAAAAAATTAATGTGATGCACATAAGCATTGCATGAGCATGAATATTTTGAACTGCTTGTGTTCCATGCTAAAAATAAGAATGTTTCTTTTAATTCCTCTCTTTAGTCACCACAACTCATTGAAAATTAAATTAGCACCATTATCATATTGTCACCCATATATTGAGAAGTACTGGAAAAAAAACTGGATAGTAAAGGCTTGTTGATGTATATTTTGTTAAAAATAATTATTAAATTACTCCTTTTTGAACAGAGAGTACAGTATGGGCTGCTTTGGTTTAGGAATGACACGCATCCTGCAAGCAGCAGTAGAGATTTTATCCACAGAAAATAGTCTACGGTGGCCAAAACTTCTAGCACCATACCAAATTTACATTATTCCTAAAAAGGTAAAATGATAAAACTACTGAATTCAATTCCTGTTACCCAGTAATCAAATGACAGTTTCATTGGTTAATGAATTTTTTTTTTTTGTAACTGCTCTAGGATGGCACTAGAGGGGATGAATACTTAGCCCGAGCTGAGGAAATCAGTGACGCTCTCACACAAAGACGTCACCTAAAAGGGGAGGTGGTTATAGATGATCGTATGTCAATGACCATTGGTCGTCGAAATCTTGATGCAGATAGGATGGGATACCCCTATGTCGTTATCATTGGAGTTAAGGTATGCATTATTCTAATCATAGAGGCTATGAGATGTAATATTGTAATCATTTGTGTTAAGGAATGTATTAATGTAATCATTGAGGCTATAGAAAGTAAGATTGTAATCATTTGAGGTAGGGTGTGCATGATAAAGGTTTTTATGCATATGACACTGAGTTATGTAAAATTATAATTATAGGGGTTAGGGTATGTCTGCCTAAATGTAATCACTTGTAATCATGGGGTAAGGGTAAGTATGGTTGTAATTCCTGAGGTCAAGTTATGTATAACTTTAGCTTGCTGTTGTTGTTTTTTTTATTATGAGTGAATTTTTTTTTTTCTCAATATTAATGAAGTTCTTATCTTTATTTTTATTCTCAAGGCATTGGAGGATCCAGCAGAATATGAAGTGATTGAGACCAGTAAAGGGGAGACAACTTTTATGAGTTTTGATCAGTTGATGAGTTTCGCAGATACAGTTGAAACAATATAAAGCCAAATCATGATATTTAGTAGAGAAACAAAATTTACTTGTAAATATGAAATCACTTATAAATTTTGATGTACTTTTAATTAAATATTTTTTTTATAATTCACTGTTTATCTTTGAATTAGTACATGTAGTTGGAAACATGTCATTTTATTCTTAGTCACATACACACATTTTCAGACTCTTGAAGGCTTAAAAATACACAATATTCAATAATACAGCCTTTCAGGTACAGTGAGGAAAAAAATATAATAAAAAAACACCTTTTATAAAAAATGCACTTCAAAAAACAATTCATTACATCATACAAATATTTACATACATTATTGTCAGATTCAAGGAGTGATAACTAGGGATAGGAAAATTATCATTACTAAAAAGTGTGGGTGTATTTATTAATTGCTTTGGGTTTTTATGAACAAATTTATAGACATTTAAAATTTAGATCTGTACACTGTAATTCCCTGCGTTTTTATTTATTGTATATTTTCTAGTTTTGAAAGAATTGTATTTGCTTAAGAAAGCCTAATTAATATTGTCTAAGTAAAAAAGCTTCACTGTTTAGCTCACTTATACACTGGTGCTGTATTTTACTTATTTCAACATGATAATCTCAGAGCAAATCCTTTTCTATTATAAACATTACAAGGTACTAAAAAGAGTAAATCCTTTCATAATTCTACAAGATGTTAATTCTTGCACTAGAAATTATTAATTGTCATGTATAATATATATGTTTGACAAATTTGAGCCTTACTAAATTAGAACAACTCCAAAAGTGAATTACAAAATTGGAAGACACAACCAGCCACACACCCTCAGAAAGGGAATAAAATGAAAAGCTTGTAAAATGTTGTGGGACGGATGGCCGAGTGGTGTAGATACTCAACTGTCGACCTGACAGTGAGACCCATGGAATTTGTCCAGGTGTTATTTGGTACAAAGTCGTCCAACAAGTCCACCCAGCTTTAAATGGGTACCTGACTTAAGTTGGGAAAGTAAAGGCGACTGGGCGTTGTGCTAACCACACAATCCCTTCATATGCAGAGGTTATTGAAACAGATGAATTCTACACTTCATCTGCCCCGATGGCCCAATAGGGCTAAGGGAACTTCACTTGTAAAAAGTATTCTTATTATAGTTTGATGAGTGATAAAGATTATAAATTATGCAGAATGCGAATATCAATTAAAATTTATTTTTCTGACAGCCGCTACAGATGTGTATTTATTCTAAGTGTATCAATATTTAGTGCCACTATATTTAAAAAGAAAATGACACAGCATGTTTTTAGTCATTTTTAAAGAACTTTTTAAATAGCAGTGCGCTTTCAATGTGATTTATATTTTGTGCTACTCAAAGTTTTGAGCTTAATTTGAAACTTAATTCAACACACCAAAACTCGTATTTACTCTGATGTTAAAAATAATTTTTTTAAAAAGTAGAGCACCATGAAACATATTGTGGGTTTCCAAATATAAGTTTGTCTTTTTTTTTTTTTAATATGTGCCATTGTCCATTCGTTTCTTTTTGTTTTCCAACAGTTTTTCACTTTATCGTTTTAAGTTGAATACCAACTGAATTAAATAATAGTCTTTCTTTTTTCATCCTTTTCTTTTGTGTTGCCATGAAAATCCAATTCTTACTAGTACAGAGCCTTATTAACAAGGAATCACCCCCCGCCCAACTACAATGCATTATCATTTCTGTTCGTGTGACAAGAATCTGAAGAAACTGTAAAGGTTTCGCCTACCATATTATTATGTCTGCTATAGTTAATGGCAGTACGATTATATACTCTGCCGAACTTCAAAAACTCGATGGTTTCACGGCAGTGGCGTCACTATGGGGGTGCGGGCCGCACCGGGTGACACCATTATAGGGGTGACACCAAAATGAACAGGTCAAAATTCCGTAGCAGAAAAAAATCGGTATAGTCGGTTTTATAACCAATCATAGATAAAAACATGAGCGGTTGCAGTGGGTGCCACCACGCAGAGCACTAGCACAGTGTGCCACCACGCAGAGCACTAGCACGGTGTGTCACCACGCAGAGCAGTAGCACGGTGCGCCACCACGCAGAGCACTAGCACGGTGCGCCACCACGCAGAGCGGTAGCACGGTGCGCCACCACGCAGAGCGGTAGCACGGTGCGCCACCACGCAGAGCGGTAGCACGGTGCGCCACCACGCAGAGCGGTAGCACGGTGCGCCACCACGCAGAGCGGTAGCACGGTGCGCCACCACGCAGAGCAGTCACACAGGTGTACCACGCAGTGCATTTGGAGACTGTAAATGAATACAATTCAAAGCTGGTCGGATCAAACGTTCTAAAAAAAAAGGACGCATGCTGTCACGTGGTCTCATGAAATGAAAGACTTAGTTTGCAAACTTAGTCTAATGAAAGTAATATACATCTTTCTGAAATACTGTCTGTAATACTATCGTTTTTATCGTTAAAGCATTTTAAAGTAAATTCTCTTGGGTATAGTGCAGGAAAATGTTCGAAATATGTACCATTGCTCGTGTTGGAAGTCTTAGTGGGGGGGGGGGGGGGACGACGACACCTGAATTTTCCGCACTGGGTGACACCAACCATAGTGACGCCACTGTCTCACGGGAATATCCGATATACCGATTTAGTTTTAGAATTTATCATATATGAAATTTAGCTTAATCAACGAAGATCTACTTGGCAAGCCCACAACATATTATATCCTTTATAGCCATGGGCCTCGCTAGGAATTTTCCAGGGGGGGGGGGCAAATAACAACTTTATGACATTTTTTTTTAAATGTGGGGGGGGGGGCAAATGCCCCCCCCACCATGAATACGCCCATGTTTATAGCTATGATTATATCAGTCCAGAAAAGGTTATACACATATGCAGAATTAATACAAAAAGTAACTTTGATACTATCTTTATATTACTAGTATTATGTAATTAGGTAATGATTACACTCAAAGATCGGTGAAGTGCAAAAAAAAACTCAGAAGATAACACTGTCAATAGAAAAACTCAGAAGATAACACTGTAAATAGAACAGACCTATATACATGTATAATATAAAACACGATGAATAGAACATACCTATATATATTGTAAAATTGCAAGGAACACTGACAATACAAGTGGGAAAAGAAACAAAATGAACTCATAGAAATGAAATTCTTCACTATTTAAAATAACCAAGGCTATACAGGATAAAAGATACTTATAATAAAAGTAAAAAAAAAATAATAATACAATTAGATAAATACCATTCCTGAATAGGATTATTTTAGCCTTACACTCGTTTTTATGATTGGCTAAAGTGCGGTATGGCACATTACCCAAAGAATGCCGTCAACGTAGCAATCGCAGTGACTGCAGAATCCATCAAGTTAGATACCCTATTTTCGTTATTGGGCTTTTGAGACCCTAAAATAGACATGAGCAAACACAGTGCAGAGACATCTTACTTAATACGTCACAGCGTTATGTGCCATGTGTGTCTATCTACACCAGGGCTTCTTAAACTTTTGTAATTCACGACCCCATTTATGATTGCGAGTTTCTTGACGACCCCATACAAATATAAAAGAAAAAAAAATTAATATTTTACAAGTTAAAAACATTTTCTGTTAAATTGTATTTTTATCTCTCGCGACCCCAGAATTTTTCTACGCGACCCCAAATGGGGTCGCAACCCATAGTTTAAGAAATCCTGGTCTACATCAGTGGTTCTTAATAAATAGGTCGCAATACATTTCAATAATTACTTAATCGAGAAATGTACAATTAATGATTTCTTTCTTCTTCTTCTTCTCTCATTTTGTCTTTTCTTTTCTGGTGGGTCGCGAAAACTGAACACGTGGGTCACGAACAGTGGCGCAACCAGCAAAAAATGCTGGGAGGGGCTCACATATAAAAAAAAAATACTGGGGGGGGGGCTCACATATAAAAAAACGACAGTTTATATAGTAAAATATGTATGATGATTTGGTCTGGGGGGGCTAAGGCCCCCCGCTGCCCCCTACCCCTGCCCCCCTCCCGATTGCGCCACTGGTCACGAATCACAAAACGTATGAGAACCACCCGATACTGATCTAGACCCGCGGTTCTCAAGGGGGTACTGGTAAGGCTATGCAGCGGAACGCAACGACATGTAATTTTCGTTTTAAAACAACCAATGAGGTTGAAGTAGGTCACCAGTTTGCTCTTAAACTTTGAGGGGTAACCTGCGGAAATAAATTCGCAGCCTTTGGAGTCTAGTCGCTAAAAAGGTTGAGAATCACTGATGTAGAGACACACGCGTCTGTCTGTCACACGCGTCTGTCTGTCACACGCGTCTGTCTGTCACACGCGTCTGTCTGTCAACCAACTTAAACATTCATTCCTTCTAGGAAGTCCAATCGAGTACAATAATCTTAGCCTTTTGAGGATAAGTGTGATCAGTGGGGAGCCCCATTAGGTGGAGAGTGGCAGGGGCGCCGAGAGCCAACAAGGGCCCCAGGGCAGGACATCATTGCGGGCCCCTTAATAAACAATGAGCCGTGAAACAATTGACATGGTCGGGGGCGGCCGGGCCCTCTTACAGATGCGGGCCCCCCTGGCAATGACCCCTCCTGCCACCCCCCTCTCGGCGTGCCTGGAGATTGGTATGGAGCAGTATGGGCCATAGATTATTTGACGGCAGCATCGGTTCATCCTCCATATTGTCTGTTTATGTTTGTCCGTTTACCAACTCATAATCAGGTTTATCTATCTGTCACCTGTCCATCTATCTGTACGACTGTTCTTCTGTGTAGACTAAGTTAAAAAAACACGAACTAGTTGTTAATTTTCATGTATTATTTCATCTGAAATAAGCAAGTTAGATAAACAAAATAATTGCAATTGAACTGAAAAAAAAATATCCGCATTTTATTCAAATGACAGACTGATAACAAAGTAAACCAAGACCTATATATAAAGTGAAATTACACACTCAGGAACTACTTTTACTTAGTCATTGCATTTTTTCCCCTTATCTGCTGCAGTACGCGATAAGTTTTAAATGAAATCCTGACACATAACTGGTCAACAAAGTTCACATGCAGCTGCCGGGTAAGTCTTCATGTTTTTTTTTTTTAATTTATCATGTCTATGATGTGCATTGAATATAGTCAAGGGATAACTTGAAAATATATTTGGAATTATTATTATTTTTTCTCTGGAAAGATGTTTTACTACTGAGAAATGATATTACAAAAATAAATTAATACATTTAGATCAATTAATTATAAAAAAAAATCCCAACAAATGTTTCTGTTGAATTACAAATTTCTAATGTTACAGTGAATGTTTTATTAATTGTAACAATAGTTGAAATAGTAAAAACGAAACATTTTGGCATATGATAGGACAGAGCCAAACCCTTTCCGAGTTTTTATAAATATGATTTCATGTCCATTGTTTTTTTTTTTATATATATATACTGACGACTAGACCTAGAACTTGATCGAGCAGACCAATAAATTGAAGACTGAGCTGGTGACATGTTTTATGGCTGCGCACATGTTTGGTTTTTGTTCTCTCTCTCTCTCTCTCTCTCTCTCTCTTTCTGTATATATATCTTTCTGTATATATATATATATATATATATATATATATATATATATATATATATATAGGCTATATAAATTTACATAGATATTAAAACACATACTAATTGTTTGCACAGTGTAGTCACACACACGCACCCCACCCCCCATAAACACTTATCGGGACTATTCGCGACATTGATTTACTGTTTGCACTTATTTTGTTTGTTTACGCGTGTGTTTGTATGTGTGCTTCATTGATTGTATTACTTTAAAAAAAATAATATAATGTTATGATGTGACCGATTGAAGTCGCTCATATAATTTAATTCAAACATATTTTTTTTTTTTTGTTAATGTTCGCAGCTTGTAAAGTAAAAGGGATGTTGCCTCTAAAGCGAGACATCCAATGTGACAGCAGATCTCGCTGTTCTTATAGGCTAGTCCGCCGGTAGGCCTGGTGGAGGAGCAGGCCCGTAGCCAGGAATATTGGATTGGGGGGCCGAAGACATTTTCGGGGGGGGGGAGAAATTTTTTTTCGGGGGGGGGGGTGCCGAAGAAATGATCGGGGCGGATCTAGACAACTTTGACAGGGGGGGGGGGGTGGAAACATTGACCCCCGGGGGGGGGCAAAACTGTTTTCATTGTTGATAACTGGTCTTAGAACAAAAAATATTTCGATAATTTAATGATGTATTACCTAAACTTGCGATAACGGGGGGGGCATGGGCCCCCGGCCCCTCCCCCTAAATCCGCCCCTGGTGGGGTAGAAGAAATGTTCGGGGGGGGGGCGAAAATGGAGGCGCGAAGCGCCGAAAGCTTGCGAACGGAAATTTTTTGCAGTTCCATATCTGGAATGGTGCATTTTAGTACCGATTGTTTAGCTAGCTATTAATTAGAAATACAATGTATATCTATGGTTTTAATAATGCATGGCATGTTGCAGTTTTGTTAAAAATAATTTAAATAGTAAAGAGTTTTAATGATAAAAATTTATTGAGGCTGAGCAATTTCTGATTCCTGTTATAAATATATTGACCAATAGTTCTGCTGCACAATTGTTACATAATAGATACCTGATTTATATTATTATACTGTTTGTTTAACGTACAACCCGGGAAGAACGACAAAGATGCATGAATAAAGCTTAGCTATTTGTGTGATATTTCTTATAAAATATTGAAAACAAAGAACATATCTATCAACAAAAACAGTCGCAATTATTCAATTTAAAATAAAATTAATTCTGCTAAAAAGTAAATTTGCAAATTAAATAACATCACTCAGAAATCACGGAGTTTGTACTTTATTATTTTATTATACATATGTATAAAAATGAAGTCAGAAGCCAATGTTATTTTATTAACTTATTTAAGTTGCTAGTTGTCCTCAGAAGATATCAATATATAAAACTATTACAAGGTTGCGAACAGGTCCATCGACAGAAATTTCGGGTCCCCGTGCTGATATTAATATTTTAAAAAGTTGATTGGCCAGCTCAGTCCGGGTCCCAAAAACTCGCCGGGCCCCTGGGCATTGCCCCCCTGCCGCCCCCCCACTTGTCGGCACTTGTTGCGAACTTGTATTATTATACGTTTCAAATTTGCAAACTTCGTGGTTTAGCCAGCCCCGTAGCCAAGCGGGGCACTGGCGGGCCGTGCCCCCCCCCGCTAGGTTGGATTGCCCCCCCCCCACTTAAAAAAGAAGAAAAAGAGGAAAAAATAAAGAAAAAGTAAAGGTGCCCCCTTGCTGGGTATTGGTGCCTCCCTGCTTACTTTGACCTGGCTACGGGCCTGGGTTTAGCACTGAATTTACCTAAAAATACTTCAGCATTCAGATTGCTTAGACGCTTTTGTAACATTTATCTGCGATATGGGGTGAGCATTCGTGTGAGGGTTGAGAAACTGCTCTCACACACGGCTGTTGAAGCACCAAATGTCAATGCTGCCCAAAATACCCAGAAGTGAACTTCAATAAGATTCAATCTTTTATACCCAAAAATTAGATAAGCTATATATGTAAGTATATATAAATAGCCTGAATGATTGCCAAAATATAAACTTTTAAGTTTTTATTATTATTGATTTACTAAACAAAATGATTGATGTTTTATAGCCGTTATTATTAAAATTGTGTCAAAAAACTCAAATAATGCACGGGGGGGGGGGGGAGCTCAGGTCATGTACGGGGGGGGGGCTTAGCCCCCCTAGCCCCCCTCTGGCTACGGGCCTGTGGAGGAGACGTATAAATAAATGCCTCAAGCTTTTTTAAAACACTTTTTAACATAAAAGGTTAGTTGTTTAGGTGTAGTTTAGTTTACACAAACAAACAATTTGCATAATAAATGTAGGCCGACACATTTATAGAGATTGGTATCATCCTGTAAGCTATGAAGTTATTTTTAATTTTATTTCCGATAATCTTGTATGACGTTTTGCCATCAGAGTTGAAATAATTTGATGATCTTTTTCTTTCTCTATTTTTCCTCTATATAGGGCATACCTAATTATAATGAGTCTGAAGAGGGCGATAACTCAACTCGTACGCTAGTTATTTTCCCTTCAGCCACACACCTTGTCGATTTAAGAGTGATGTGAATTGGAATGAACAATTAGTTCCCCTTAACAACTGTGATCATAAAGTGTAGTAATGGATTTTCATTTTAGACAGAGGTGTCTCAACCGAAGCAGAAGCATTCCCGACGGACGAGCACGTTCAACGGGCACATTAACAACCATAAAATGAAGCAAATGATTTTTTACACAGCTTCTCTTGTGCACGCCTTCGTTGTTCTTTAGGTCATAGAAATATGTCCAATACTCTTCATCTATCAGGCATTTTCTATCTATCTATCTATCTATCTATCTATCTATCTATCTATCTATCTATCTATCTATCTATCTATCTATCTATCTATCTATCTATCTATCTATCTATCTATCTATCTATCTATCTATCTATCTATCTATCTATCTATCTATCTATCTATCTATCTATCTATCTATCTATCTATCTATCTATCTATCTATCTATCTATCTATCTATCTATCTATCTATCTATCTATCTATCTATCTATCTATCATCTGTCTATCTGTCTGTTTATCTGTCTATCTATCTATATAACCACCTCATACCTACCTATTTTCTTCCTTTTTTCCTAGTATTAATACGCAAACAGTGCCGGGTTATACTGATCGCTGCTATAAACACCGAACGATAGTACTAAAACACACGTTTTAATATTTCTGTGTGTGTTTATGTGTCAATCAAATTTTCAATGCATCCCGTATCTTAAAATCCGGAAAAACAGAACTTTGGGCTGAGATTAGTCTATATTTGGCGGTCCTAATTTACCGGACACGATAGACCGTGTGACACACAGTCTGAGCCTGTAATTTTTTATATACCAAAACTAGCTGTATCCGGCAACGCGATGCCGCGGCTTAGCCCTGCGTAATGTATTGAGTAAGTATTGAGAAAGCCCTTTTTTATAATTCTGTTTATTAAAAGAAAAACAGACACATTTTATAAAAACGTTGATCAATCATTTGAAACTATAAACTAAGGAAAAACACTTATTTTATGAAACACCAGTTTCTAAATTTGTTATGTTTATTAATGCAGTGCTTTTGGATGGACTTTCGGAGTTATGACTAATTCTGTTTATTAAAAGAAAACAGACAAATTTTATAAAAACATTGATCAATCATTTGAAACTATAAACAAAGGAAAAACAGTTCTATTAAAGAACACCAGTTTCTAAATTTGTTATGTTTATTAATGCAGTGCTTTTGGATGTACTTTCGGAGTTATGAATAATAGCGTGAATCATGTGTAAATGTTTGATAAAAAAAATTCTGACGAAATAATAATTTGCAGATAAAAGTAAAAAGAAATATTTTACGATACTGTTACTGACGAACTATTAGTTCGATCTCCGGTGAGGGAGGACCAAGGAAACTTTTCAGGTCTTGGCTCAAGTTCCCGATATATCTCCCGTGGTGCCTCCACATCACAGACAGCCACAAGTCGCGCGTCTCAAAGGAAGGAAGGGGCTGAGAAATAATTTCCTTTTGTCACATGTTTTATACACCAGATGTACAGATGTATTATCTAACATTAATTATATAGGCCATTAAAATGTTGAAAAAAAAATTCCTTTAGCCCTAAAGGGCCATCGGGGAAGATGAAGTGTAGAATTCGTCTGTTTGTGTGGTTAGCATCACGCCCAGCCGCTTTTACTCTCAGGTCGACAGTCATGCTCCTACACCAATCGGCCGTTGCCATAGAAACACTATCACGATGGCAGTGACTCGGCCATCCGCCCCCCCCCCCAATGGAATTACAGCAGAAAGTAATATTATGATAAACTTTTTTTTTAAAGCTTCAAGTGTTCGATAAGTACGATTATTTTATTTTCTAAATTTAAAATTTCATTTAACTTGGTTGCTGAATCTATAAGTCAATTGCAAACGCGTTTCCTGTCTCCAACTTCTATACTCCCAATCCACCAAGCGTAAAACCTGTTCTGTACAAAGTCTGCCTAGATATCTGTCTCCTTATCGTACAGCCTGCCAGACTCCTCAACTCATTGTCTTTCCTTGTCTCTGTCTGTTATACGTTTACGTATTCCTCACTACTAACGAATCTTCATTTCGCCTTTAAATTTCAGAGATGGGGAAAACTTAAAATTGAAGACCAGAACACGCCCACCAGTCAACGCTGTGACCCGCCCACTACATTCATGTTAGGATAGGTTCACGAGAGTTTAGCGTGCTCTCCCCTATATCTTAGCGTCAACAGGATCTGCGGAAAATTTTATTTATTTAAAAAAAAAACTGCGTTTGAAAAAAAAAAAATCAAGATACAAAGACAGTTGACACTCGGTCACGTGACTAAAGGGTCTGCACTCATCCATTTATGTTGTCATCTGTTGTAAAACACATGCACAGATCTATGATGTGATTGGACGGTTTACAGCCGCATATTTCAAGTCATATTTATGTATGTACTTAATGACCAGTGTCGACACTGTACTCCATTTTGAACGGTGCGCTCCTCAAGACACAAGGTAACAGCTGTGTAGTAGTAAGTTACACACCTGTTGAGTAATCTCCCCTTGGTGTGTGTTGATGAACTACGTACACAAAGCGTGTCACTAAGTAAATATATATACATATATATATAATGTGATAATGTGTGCATGTATACAGAGGCATTGTGTGTAACAGCCAACAACAACAACAACAATAATAACACCATTCTTGGGTATCAATGTGCATATTCGGTTCTTTCTGAAGTGTTTTTATTGTTATTGCAAGGAAACGACACGATAGACTTGACTGTTTTCGTCATTTTTTTTGTTGCGTTGGACAATCTTCACAGATATCGTGTTTCTGTGATCATTTACCCATACAATTCAGGGTTCAGAAAGTTCGATACGGTATCGTGTTTGAACGGGGGGAATGGAGAAAATCAACAGCAGCCACCCTACCGATTACGGGGCGCTGGATTCTAACCACATGGAGCTGGGAGAGCGCAAGCGCAAAGAAGGGACAGCAACGGAGGACGGGGGACGGTCTTGCAAAGGGAAGTGCCTGGGACTGCTCAGGAGCAACCTGCTGGTGCTGCTCCTGATCGCGTCCCTGATCGTCGGGGTGGGCTTCGGCGCCGGGCTCCGGAGCGTGGACCCACCCTTCAACAAGCGCCAGCAGATGTACCTGAAGTTTCCAGGGGAGATTCTGATGAACATGCTCCAGATGCTCATTCTGCCGCTGATAGTCTCATCTCTCATCGCAGGTCTGACCTCACTGGACACGGGCTCTTCCGGTAGGTCAAGCTCAGTTATTATTTACATTTTTTTTCACAACTTTTTGTTATGGAAAAAGTTAAAAAAAAGGTTTAAAAAATGTAGCTTATAAGTTTGCCGTAATCTGGCCAAGATTGTACAGTTTATTATTTCCTATTAAATCTAATTTATTATTTCCTGAAATAAATATTTCAGGCAATTGACAGACGTAGACTTGGTTCAGGCAATTGACAGACGTAGACTTGGTTCAGGCAATTGACAGACGTAGACTTGTATAGACTTGGTTCAGGCAATTGACAGACGTAGACTTGGTTCAGGCAAATGACAGACGTAGACTTGTATAGACTTGGTTCAGGCAAATGACAGACGTAGACTTGGTTCAGGCAATTGACAGACGTAGACTTGGTTCAGGCAAATGACAGACGTAGACTTGGTTCAAGCAATTGACAGACGTAGACTTGGTTCAGGCAATTGACAGACGTAGACTTGGTTCAGGCAAATGACAGACGTAGACTTGGTTCAGGCAATCGACAGACGTAGACTTGTATAGACTTGGTTCAGGCAATTGACAGACGTAGACTTGGTTCAGGCAATTGACAGACGTAGACTTGGTTCAGGCAAATGACAGACGTAGACTTGGTTCAGGCAATTGACAGACGTAGACTTGTATAGACTTGGTTCAGGCAATTGACAGACGTAGACTTGGAACTAAAAGTCTTACATTCTCCATTTTAAAACGCCTTTTTTACTTATAATATAGTGGAATGATGTTCTTTAAGAAAATTATAATAGGCGTCTGCCTTTAACCCCCCCCCCCAACCCCTTCCTTTCAAAGATTTATTCCTATTAAAGTTTAAAATAGGAGCGTCCCAAACTTTAGTATCGTTCAATAATCCCCACCCCTCCCACTTCACTCGTACTTGCTCATCGGATTCTTGTACTCGTACTTGCTCATTGGATTCTTGTACTCGTACTTGCTCATTGGAGTCTTGTACTCGTACTTGCTCATTGGATTCTTGTACTCGTACTTGCTCATTGGATTCTTGTACTCGTATTTGCTCATTGGATTCTTGTACTCGTACTTGCTCATTGGATTCTTGTACTCGTACTTGGATGGTCAGTACTTAGAACATCCCTGCTGTGCTGTCATACTTGTAATGAGCGGCCTTCCCATGTCCACGTTTTAAACATAAAGCTGGCGGTCCTCACATTGTTTGTTCACGCACCCACTCCTTCACTTCACTCTCTCACAGGTAAACTCGGGGCCCGGGCGATACTGTACTACATCACCACGACCCTGATGGCTGTCATACTGGGGATCGTTCTAGTGCTGAGCATCAGGCCCGGGGAGCGAGGGGACAGACCCGAGAAAGGAAGCAGCAGCGTGGACAAGGTGGAACCAGCGGACACGTTCCTGGACCTGATTAGGTAATACAAGCTGTGCGCGTCTGTGTGTTGGTTCGTGAGAGTGTGCGTGCGTGTGTGTGTAATTAGTTTGATTACAGTCTAAAACCCTTCACGGTCTGAGCATTCAGTATATCTATCTATCAATCTATCTATCTATCTATCTATCTATCTATCTATCTATCTATCTATCTATCTATCTATCTATCTATCTATCTATCTATCTATCTATCTATCTATCTATCTATCTATCTATCTATCTATCTATCTATCTATCTATATCTATCTATCTATCTATCTGTCTGTCTGTCTATCTGTCTATCTATCTATCTATCTATCTATCTATCTATCTATCTATCTATCTATCTATCTATCTATCTATCTATCTATCTATCTATCTATCTATCTATCTATCTATCTATCTATCTATCTATCTATCTATCTATCTATCTATCTATCTATCTATATCTATCTATCTATCTATCTATCTATCTATCTATCTATCTATCTATCTATCTATCTATCTATTTATCAATCTATCTATCTATCTATCTATCTATCAATCTATATCTATCTATCTATCTGTCTGTCTGTCTGTCTATCTATCTATCTATCTATCTATTTATTAATCTATCTATATCTATCTGTCTGTCTATCTATCTATCTGTCTATCTGTCTGTCTGTCTGTCTGTCTACCGATCTATCTAAATGTCAATCCTCCCTAAAATAGCACTTATTAATTGAAAAAAAAAATGGTTTCTGCTTAGAAAGATATTGTTACACAAGTCAGAAATGGGAGAGACTGTAATGCGACTTATACACTAAGACAATTCAACAGGAAGACATACACACTACCACTAAACAAATGGTCTTTGTATGTACACACATATCTATGGTTAAAACACTAACCAACAAAATATTTCGACGCTAGTCTGACCTAAAGAACAATGTCTCGGTAGCTATAAGATCCCCATCAAATCTACCTCCTCCCCTCCACATGTTTAAAAAAAAAGAAAATCCAAAACAAGAAAAATCATCTCAAACAATATTATTCCAGCTTTAAAGATTATCTTGTGACGTTTGCTGACATTTCTGTCAGAATGACTGATTACTCTCTAACACAGAAACTCTTAAAAATCTTTAACAGTTTTTTTTTCTCCAACTTACCGCCCCTTTGTTTTGTTTTTGTTTTTGCTCTGTATTCACTTCAGTCTTCACACAAACTTTACCTCGTTTCTCTTATGCCCAACCCTCCATACCAGCTTCGCCCCCATACTCCATTTTTAATACCCCCCCCTCTTGTGGAGTCCTTTGTGTGTAATTTGTCAAGGATGAGTAAAACATATATATATATATGTAGAGGCACTGCCGCCGATGGGGGGGGGGGGAGCAAATGCCAAAGGGCCCGGATTGGGCTGGCTAATCAACTTTTGAAAATATTTTTATCAGCACGGGGGGGCCCGTGACAGTCCTGCCTGCCCAGGGGCGCGAAATTTCTGTCGGTGGGCCTGTGTAGAGGCGGCGCTAACAACATGGGAGCCCTTTCGCAAAATGTTTGAAAATATTCTTGGCCGACAGGAGGCTTCTAGAAAAAATGCTTCTCTGTATTTTACCCTTTCCAGAGGGTTCGTGTGCCGCCCATGGTACATCTCACAGCTGTGCACAAATTGTCTACTTTATTTCAGTTACTCAAGTGCGCGAGTGTTTTTTATATGCCGCTACACAAATGTATTTGTTGATGAAGACAGTACTATTGTTTACAAAACTTAATCACAATCTCTTCAGTATCAATCTGCACAGTTTGTTAACGTGTACATTATTATAGACAATGACATGTACTAAAATGACTGTAATGTTAATATTCTATTCTATTCTTTGTAAACTCAGATAATGTTTTTCTTTATAGTTACAGACAGAGGCTCTGTGAGTTTAATGTGTGTGTTGTGTGTGTATGTGCTCTTGTGCGTGCATGTGTTTGTTCAAAAATGACCACTTAAAAAATATAAACCATCATTATGAACGACCGTATTGTTATTATCATTCTTGTTATGTATAAAAAGACATATGTTTCGTACGCATTGCAAAATATGTGATGGTACTGTTATATGTGATGGCAGGGGCGCCGAGAGCCAACACGGGCCCCAGGGCTGGACATCATTGCGGGCCCCTTAATAAACAATGAATCGTGAAAAAATTGACATTGTCGGGGCGGCCGGGCCCCCTTACAGATGCGGGCCCCCAGGCAATGACCCCGCCTGCCCCCCCCTCTCGGCGTGCCTGTGTGATGGTATTGTTTTATGTGATGGTATTGTTATTTGTAGTGGTACTGTTATATGCGATGGTAATGTTATATATGATGGTATAGTTTTATGTGATGGCACTGTTACATGTGATGGTACTGTTTCATGCAATGGTACTCTTATATGTGATGGTATTGTTATATGCGATGGTACTGTTACATGCCATGGTACTGTTATATGTGATGGTACTGTTATATGCGATGGTACTGTTATATGTGATGGCACTGTTTGTGTGTTTTTATGCAGAATAGTTCTCAGCCTAAATAGGATCAAACTAATGGGATATTCTGCGGCGCCAAATATGTCATTTTCATATCCATTGAAGTATACGTCACTACTAGGTTTGTTTAATAGGATTTAACACAGGGGCCATCCACTGCACAAGTCGGTGGTTGTGGGGTGGGGGGGGGGCGGGAGTTGAGCGAGTATCAGCCCAATGCTATGTAACTATTTAAAATATTTAGTTTGAGTGAGCTCGCAGGCAAAGCTGTTCGTAAATTGTTTTTTTAGGTGGGGGGGGGGGGGCGCTAGGCAATGGTACATTTGGGTATTCTAGGCCAATTAACTTTCCGTTGGCACTTGAGGATAAGTACTGGTGTGGGGGGCATTAGGCGAAATAATTGCCAAGGCACACTAATAATATGAAATCTGTAAACGCCCTCTGAGCCCAACTGTTAAACACGGGGCCGCCTCAACAGTGGTGGTGCCCCCCCCTCCACGCCGGCAGCCGCATAGTAAGCCTTTCCCTAAGATTGACTGAGGTCACAGACTTAGCCCCCCTAGGTGGTGGAGGGGGGAGGGGAAGGAATGATGGTGTTATAATGGATATAGTTTGATGTCATCGAATTAAACTTCTTTTTTCTAATATTTTCTCTTTCTCTATTGTAAATTTTTCAGACAGATGTTTCCCGATAACATTATTGAAGCGACATTCAGCAAGGTACTTTATTCACATCTTATTTTTATACACGTTTCTGTCAGGGCCGCTTTATCAACTAGGCACCGTAGGCACTGCGTCTAAGGCCTTACGGACTTTTCAAGGGCCTACGAAAGCCAGAAAATAAAGTGAAAATAAGTTCAGAATGCCAATAAAATGTAAAAATCTTTGTATTAAAGTAACTATATATAAACGTGTGAGATGTGCACCAGAGCAAGTCAAGCTGCAGTGCTGTAGATCTGTAAATTACAGTATATTAACTTTTCGGCTCTTTGTCTTAGCAAAGTCACAAATGACGTCCTCAAATGTTTATTTAGATTTCAAATCGCAAAGAAATGCGGGTGCATTCTTGAAAAAATATTAAAAATGAAGTTGCGGAGGGCCTACGACTTTGAAAGTGCCTAGGGCCTACGACTTTGAAAGTGCCTAGGGCCTACGACTTTGAAAGTGCCTAGGGCCTACGTTGACCTTAAAACGGCCCTGGTTTCGGTCATGAAATTTGAAATCAATGTGAATTAGAAACATGGAGATTTTGAATGGTGCACCCAAGAACACAGGATGCCAACTAAACAAAAAAACAATATTGCACATTTATTCACGGCGGCAGTTATCTGTCGTTGGATCATAAAAAAAAAAGTCATCAAGTTTCGCTTACAACTTTCATAAGAAGAACAAATAGAAGTGCTAAACGGTTTGGCAAATGATTTATTAGCTGTTACAAAAGCCGCGTTATGTGGTTCTATTATAGTTGGTATAGGACAGTAATGGTACAGAGGTAGGTGGATTACTCCCAAGGCGTAGGCAAAATCTTAGGGCTCCTTAGATATAAACAGTCACATGTGAAATACATACATACATATATATGTATAAATGGCTAACATAAATCTAAAATTTCAAAGGATAACAATTTCAAAGCATTAGAATATGAGGTGGGCCTACGAGGGTTAATGTAACTGTTGCAAATCATCAGCATTGAGAAACCATACATCGTTACGGTTATATGAAGAGCCGTTCTAATAAATATCGACAAATTGGAAATCGCCCAGTGGCCCCAATGCCCATGGTTCCCCGTCAAATAGGCTCATCAATCTCTATTGAATGTGATGCTAAGAGGACCCCCCCCCCAACAGTTACTTTGGCCTAAACCCTAATTTTTGTGAACGTCTCTGCCTGGGGCAGACAAAATCCTAGAATTGACTGCTCTGACTAGACGTATCAAACTATAATATAACTTCAAGATTAAAAAAAAGTATTTGATCGGATTCAATGTTTATATTTTTTTTTATCTTTTCATCTAGAAATTGACCAAACTACAAATGGTGGCTCAAAACATTTCGCAAGCTCAATTCAACCAGTCTCTGGCCAACAATCAAACTATTGGTACGTACCACCGAACATACACATTTGAAAAGGGTAGGGGGGGGGGGCTAATGTGGTGGGTGAAACATTTTTGTAGATGGTGATAGTCTTTTAATGAATCTTCTTATATACATACAAGCTTTTGGTTTCATTAAAAAAACAAAGTCTTCTCAGTTCAAGAAACGTTTATCAAAGCTAAAAAAAAAACTTTTTCCCAAATAAAAGCCTTTTTTTTTGTTCTTGTTAAAGTTTTGTTTGCATAAAAGTTTCTTGCACCGTGTGTTGAACTTCATCATTACACTATTCACAATTGTTTTTATTGTTTTCTTTTTTTTTTTTTAAACTATGTAATAGAACCCGAATATAGGCCAGTGCTGGTCCAGCAGAATGGCATCAACATGCTTGGTCTAGTCGTCTTCTCCGTTGCCTTGGGGATAGCTATAAACAGCATCGGAGAGAAAGGCAAGCCTTTGAAAGACCTTATGGTGGCCATATGTGAAGCTACGTTAAAGCTGGTCACGGCTGTTATATGGTAAACTAAATCTTGTTATGACTAAAGCTGGTCACAGTTGTTATCTAATATATAAATAAAGCCTATCACGGCCGTTAAAGGGAGGCGGTTTTATGGGGGTGTGGAGTGCTCAGGGCCCCGGGCAAGAATCTCCTAATTGGGGGTCATACCCTCAAGCGCGGGGTTTAGGTCGAAAGCGAAGAGTACTTACAGAGTTGAACAAAGAGGGCCAAGATATAATTATCCAATCTAGATTGACGTATTTTGCAACCATTTCTAACGCGCATTCTAGTAATTTTACATTCTGTGGTGTGCAAAAAAAAAAAAAAACGTTTTATATTCTGAGCTCAAAGTTCGTTTAACACTAACCAGTGAACACATATTTTAAGCACACGAAAAGAAAAAAAAACACATGTAAAAAATATTTAACAATTTTTTTTAAATTTTTAGTTGATATTTCAATGGGTGAAGCTATTTTGACATACATTTGTGTTTAAAACAAAGTCATCAATATGGCTACCTAAAGCAGCATTAATGCTATTTCTAAAACGATTCGATATCTCATTTAGGAAAAAGAATTTCGAGACAGAAATGTTTGAAATATGAAGATTATGGGTAGAAAAGTAGTTTATTCACACAATCGAACGCAGTCTGCGAGGCCGTGAACTGGAACAAACATATGCAAGCATTGGCTACAAAGTTTCACGTTTGCTAATTACGAGATTATTAAAAGCATTGTTTTTTTTTCTTTTTATAGAAAAGTTTTTTTTTTCCTGTCAGGTATTCTCCTATAGGAGTTGTGTTTCTTGTAGCCAATCAAATCGTTTCAATGAATGACCCAATGAAATCGTTTGAACAGCTTGGTTTTTACTTCCTCACTGTGATGGCAGGATTGGCTATCCACGGGATGATAGTTCTACCTCTCATTTATCTCATTACAGTCCGCAAGAATCCTTACAAGTAAGATTGTTTCTTGAACTCAAAGTAAACGTCAAATGGAATGTTAGATTTGAAATGTTTCCTTTTGATACAATACATTTTGTCAAGCACCTGCAGTTGGGTTAAAATATATTAAAGAAATCCCTTCAACAGTTTTAAAGAGCTATCTAAATTAGTCCAGATACTCAATCGTTCTTCAAAGAGTAAAGTTCCCTAAAGTCCCTAAGGCATTATCGGGGGAGATGAAGTGTAGTGTTTAACTGTTTCAGTAACCAAGGCATATAAAGGGATTGTGTGGTTAGCACAACGCACAGTCGCCTTTACTCACCCAACTTATAAGTCGGGTAAAAAATCCCAAGGGTCTCACTAAAGTTCGAACCCAGGACTTTCCGGTCGACAGTCGAGCGCTCTACTCCGCACGACCACCTGTCCCCTTATCGTTCTAAAGTGAGGCCCAATTTGTTCTCTAATCAGAACAATTGCATACTTTTTGAGGCCAAATTCTTAGCTATTCGGAATCAGATACTCTCCAACTCCTTTATTCAGAATAAATAAAGAATCACTTTGACACTGATGTCATCTATTCAAACAGTTACATTTGTCTTTGTTGCCGAATTGTGAAGTATAAATAAAGGGGGTATAGCTTTGATAGCCGAATTGTGAAGTATAAATAAAGGGGGGTATAGCTTTGATAGCCGAATTGTGAATTATAAATAAAGGGGGGTATAGCTTTGATAGCCTAGTATTTAACGATAATGGTATGGTGTTGCGCTCATCAGCACTAATTTAAATAACAACATATAAACATTTAGAAATCTTAATCCGTACCTACTTATCCTTCCACGTCTAGCTCTCAGTCGCTTTGTATATTAGTCTGAGCCTACTGATTGTCTGTCTGTGTGATAACTATGTATTATATGTGGTTACTACTTTAACGGTTATTGGTCGGTCATTCTTAATAATAGAGGTACATTGTTTTCATAGTCCAGTGCTAGTGGTATAGCACGCTATAAACTCTTTTTTTTCTTTCTACAGGTTTATGCTTGGTGTGTTACAGGCCATGTTGACCGCCCTTGGAACGTCGTCAAGGTAAATGGGTGTGTGTTTAGGTAAATGGGTGTGTGTGTTTAGGTAAATGGGTGTGTGTGTTTAGGTAAATAGGTGTGTGTGTGTTTAGGTAAATGGGTGTGTGTGTGTTTAGGTAAATGGGTGTGTGTGTTTAGGTAAATGTGTGTGTGTTTAGTTAAATGGGTGTGTGTGTTTAGGTAAATGGGTGTGTGTGTTTAGGTAAATGAGTGTGTGTGTTTAGGTGAATGGGTGTGTGTGTTTAGGTAAATGGGTGTGTGTGTTTAGGTAAATGGGTGTGTGTGTGTTTAGGTAAATGGGTGTGTGTGTGTTTAGGTAAATGGGTGTGTTTAGGTAAATGTGTGTGTTTAGGTAAATGGGTGTGTGTGTTTAGGTAAATGAGTGTGTATGTTTAGGTAAATGAGTGTGTGTGTTTAGGTGAATGGGTGTGTGTGTTTAGGTAAATGGGTGTGTGTGTGTTTAGGTAAATGGGTGTGTGTGTGTTTAGGTAAATGGGTGTGTGTGTTTAGGTAAATGTGTGTGTGTTTAGTTAAATGGGTGTGTGTGTTTAGGTAAATGGGTGTGTGTGTTTAGGTAAATGAGTGTGTGTGTTTAGGTGAATGGGTGTGTGTGTTTAGGTAAATGGGTGTGTGTGTGTTTAGGTAAATGGGTGTGTGTGTGTTTAGGTAAATGGGTGTGTGTGTTTAGGTAAATGTGTGTGTGTTTAGGTAAATGGGTGTGTGTGTTTAGGTAAATGGGTGTGTGTGTGTTTAGGTAAATGGGTGTGTGTGTGTTTAGGTAAATGGGTGTGTGTGTTTAGGTAAATGTGTGTATGCTTAGGTAAATGGGTGTGTGTGTTTAGGTAAATGTGTGTGTGTGTTTAGGTAAATGTGTGTGTGTGTGTTTAGGTAAATGGGTGTGTGTGTTTAGGTAAATGGGTGTGTGTGTTTAGGTAAATGGGTGTGTGTGTGTGTTTAGGTAAATGGGTGTGTGTGTTTAGGTAAATGAGTGTGTATGTTTAGGTAAATGAGTGTGTGTGCTTGGGAGGGGGAGGGGAGCGGAATTCAAACTTATACATGGGTGTGGAGTCTGATCCATTTAACAATACCATGTATGAATTTAATTTGGGATGATGTGAAGTTTGAATGCCTAATCGTTTTCCCAACTTGGTAAATAAATATTTGATTTCAGTTGTTTACAATAAATAATATAATCCCTCATTAATAATTATTATTATTATCATCAGAATAATAGTAGGCCTACTAATAGTCTTATACAATTCACATATTTATATAAAAAACAACTAAATTGTCAGTGATTATTTTACATGTTGTTGTCCTGACATACATACATTGGGAGCCTCGTTCTAGATTTACGTACAGTAAACAGCAGGCGTACATAGCCACATCATAATCATAAGAGAGCCTTTTAAACTGTATTGTAAAAAATAACAACAACACACGTTTGAAATGTTTAAGTAGGTCAAATATTTCTGTTAAAAAAAAACCCAGTTATTTTTTTCCTGTAAAAAAAAAAAGTGGCTATAACCAGAGAATGCTAGCAGTTATGTCAATTTGAGAATAACAAGAACTGAAGCCTGTAGTTTATCCTGGTCAACTAGAAACTGACGTCATGTCTGATTTGTTAAAATGGAAGTGGGGGGGGGGTGGGGGAGTGGTACTTTGAAACACAAAAAAAAGTCCTCTGCTGTATTATAAAAAAATAATAATACACACCGGTGAAAGGCAAAATGATAGGATCTTGGCCCCTGCCAACTGTGTGTGTGTGTGTGTGTGTGCGTGCGTGCGTGCGTGTGTGTGCGTGCGTGCGTGCGTGCGCGTGTGTGTGTGCGTGCGTGTGTGTGTGTACGTGCGTGCGTGTGTGTGTGTGCGTGCGTGTGTGTGTGCGTGCGTAGGGGGGTAAAGGGGTTGTGGTGGTTTTCTTAGGTATAAAAAAAAGATTTCTCGGTTTTGTCCACACACACACAAAGACAGCAACAACATTATATTTCACTATAGAAGATCATTTTGATTGCAGAACAAAATAACAAACAAACAAACAAACTATACAAAAGGTGTTACATTAACACAACATTTAGTATCGATTCTTTTGTTATGAGCCACAAAAAAAAATAATCGTACTGCTTGTGGATTTGCGACCTCCTCCCTCCCTCCCTCCCTCCCTCCACCCCCACTCATCAAATATCTCTGAAATTCTCTACATGAGCCCCCCCCCTAAGCCTCCCAAAAATCTACGAAAGGCCCTGAATGCAGTGCCGAACCTAGGGATTTGGGTGGCCCGGGGGGGCGGGGGGCTTGGCCTCTTTGGGGGTCCCCTGCATTTTGACATTCGACACCATGACATGAGATAATGTACTTAATATTTAATGTAAAAAAAAATTGCCCCCCCCCCTCCTCAAGCACGCCTCTGCCTGAATGGCTGGAAAAGTTTAGCTGCCAGCTTTCATTACGGTTATATAAGGTCTGCATTTAACTCTTAATTATAAGCCTCCACTAACATTAATAGTGTTCAAATTTCACGCGCTGGTTCTCATCTCGGTCTCTCTCTCTCTCTCCCTGTGTGTGTGTGTGTGTGTGTGTTTCGCGGTAAAAGTCTCAAATTTTAAGTTTTCCACGGCTTTTTCTGAACACGAACAAAGCAACTCAAGTGTCTTACGTGTATTTTGTGTTTGATTTTAAAAACAAAAAAAAATTAATCCCCCCCCTCCCGTTTATTTCTTTCATACCAGCTCAGCAACATTGCCGGTGACCATGAGGAACTTGGAGGAGAACTGCGGCATTGACCCCAGAGTGACGTCATTCGTGGCCCCGGTAGGGGCGACCATCAACATGGACGGCACAGCCCTGTACGAAGCTGTCGCTGTTATCTTCATCGGTCAGGTTAGGGGCGTGACTTTGAGTGTCAGTGACGTCATCGTTGTTTGGTAAGTTTCGAGGCGGGGGGGGGGCTTATTTAAACGGCGGGTCCACGGGGACGAGGGGGGGTAGGGGGGAGAGAGAGAGCTGGACCTCTGAAGGGGAAAAAACTCAAAACGATATACTTTCATTTCTACTGTCTCTGTTTTCATAAAAGGCTTATTAGGTGCTTCTGTGCCTGGGGCCTGGGCCAACCAAAGTCCCGCCTCTTGTTTACGGGGTTGATAGCGAATAAAAGTGAAAGGTGAAAGGTCGATAAATATGTGACCTTCCCACCTCCCTCCCCCCCCTCGCCCGTTCACACACCTCCCCGGCAAAGTCTGGTCGGGCCTAAGCTTTATAACGCACCCCCCAGTACATGGGCCTTATTATAAGCGAGAAAGAGTTCAGTGGTGTATATATAGTTCAGTGGTTTATATATAGTTCAGTGACGTGAAATGTTATGGTTGTGTTTATTAATATTTATTCCACTTTTTTTTTTAACGTCATCACATCAGCCTCAAAGTGTGAAAATTCTACAGCAGGGGCCAGGCAATAGCAGGGGGGGGGGAGGCAGGTAATACAAGCAGAGGGGGAGGGCAGACAAAACGCGGGGGGGAGGGCGGCCCCCTACCCCCCCTACGGGCCTGCATCACATGTTGGTGTACTTGACACTAACCCCCCCTCCCCTCCATCCTTTGTTACCCGGGTCCTAACAATATGCCTCATGTCCAACCCCGCCCTCCTCCAATCACCTCTCACACTAGAGGAATCAAGTAAACGGTATGGGCCATGTGAGATTTTTGGTTGACACAATCAAAATATGGAGCATGCTGGCGACTGTGTTCATACAAAATTCATTTTAAATACCGAAATTAATTTTTTTTTATCATAAAGCTTTTGTCTTTTTTTGCAAGTTTAACAGCCACAGCCGCTGCCATTGGTGCAGCTGGTGTCCCGCAAGCTGGGCTGGTTACCATGGTGATAGTATTGACAGCAGTGGGCTTTCCAACGGATGACGTAGGGATGATTATAGCCATCGACTGGTTGCTGTAAGTCACATGTTTAGTAGGACAATCTTTTATCGTTACGTAACGCAGAGCAGAAATTTAACATGTATTGTGTTAAGTAATCATATTTTCTATTACAGTGATCGATTCCGGACGATGATTAACGTTCTGGGAGATACTTTTGGTGCTGGTATCGTGCATCACTACTCTAGAGATGACCTCAAGCGGATGGATGAAGCGCTAGAAGAAAAACTGGCCGCATCCAAAGCCGAGGAGGACAAAATAGAGAAGGAAAAACTGACAGATATAAGTTTCGTCAGCGACGAACATTTCGGAATCGATAATCCAGTTTTCGAATCAGCCAAATTATAAGTTACGGTCAGCGCTCGATATAAGAAAAACCAGTGCCGGGGATGAAAAAAAAATTTCTGCAGACCCGGGGATAAATGGCTATGGTTTCATTCCCGGCGGGGGTGAAATTAGATAAAGCAGGGCAGGGAATGACAGTTCTCAGTGCCGGGGATATCCCCGGTGGTAAATCGAGCCCTGGTTACGTTACATGTAAGACATTTCAGAGGTCAGTGGAGAATCAGCACAAAGATGAGGGAGATAACTGTGTTTTTCTTAAAGCTATGCTGAGAGTTTCAGTTGCTTCCCTTACTTCATGCTCTTCAGTTTACTTATAGATGTGTTGACCATAATTCTGCAGAACTAAGCAGCAAAATTTACTTAAGGGTAATTTAAGATGAAACCGTGCCTTTAATTAATTTTTGTTAGCACATAAATATATTTGATTCGCGTTACAGTCCGTGTGAAATTTCCAATAATAAGATAAAGATATGGGAAAGCCAACTTTTGCAGAAAACTTTTCCATTAGAAACTTAGGATTGTTGTTTTTTGTCATTGAATACCTATGTACTTTAACACCACACAACTGAAAGGACACACATATCATATGTTTGTATGATGTGTTTATAACATACAAGAACCAATAGACAAGGTATGTCTGTAAACATTGTAATGACACACACCATATTTTTGTATGATGTGTTTAAAACTCACATATTCCATTGACTATGAATGTTTGTAACAGTGCACAAACTTACTCCACCACTGAGGAAAGAGTTTCATCTGAATTAGTCATGAGCTGCAGAAGCTTATTTCACAAACATTGGTCAAACAAGAGCAGTGATGTATGCAATCATGTTGAGGCAAAATCCTTTTTTTTTGTAGTTATGGGTTCCTAAAAAACCCATCTCTGCTTGTATTTTGAAATCATTGAAATCCTGAGGTCAACAGAAACTTGAATATTTAAATTAATTTTACACTAACACTACAGATTCTGTAAAATGGCAAATTTGTATAATACATATGTTTTGAGTACGCGTACTGTCTGTCCCAGTACAGCATAAAGGAAGTGTTTTAAGCTAGACTAGCTATTGCTCTAAACACATCATATAGTAAAATTACTTTAGCCCTGGGGGGAAGGGGGGGGGAGTTAAGTAAGATGAGATGTTTCTGTAGCCACAGCATAAAAAAAGAATGTGTAACTAGCATAACGCCCAAATGCTTTATAAATTTATATATATTTATGCAAGAAGCTTTTTATGACATAAATTGCCTGACCCACATCTTGGGTTTTTTAACAAAAACAAAAAGGGATGATCTTGAGTTACATTAATCTGATTCTTTAACTAAAAAAATAAGCTTGGGAATATAAATAAAAAGATAACAATCAACATGAAGTATTGAATTATTATGTATTAAACATAACCTTAACACAGGGCAGGTTATTATTTTTTAAATTTGGCGGGCAAACTCCTGGATATGGATCACACATTTTCAAGGTTTAATAGAACTGAAGGCACATATTCAGATCACATTACTAACTAAATTTCATGTTTAATGTGTATTGATAGTCTCACTATATTTTTAGATGCAGAATCAATTATCTTTATACCACTCAATTTAACTCTTATGACAATTGAAATTATGTCAAAGACAGAAAGTTCGTAATCATATTTTAAACACATCTGCTGTTTGTTATGGTACCCTCACTACAAAAATCTCTGATTCGTTTGAGAACGTTTAAACTTGAGGTTGACTGGCAGTAAATAAAGAAATAGTGATCAGTGACGACCTGATGATGTTAAGAATGACACACATTAAATAGGGTGTACAAGTCAATAGTATTGTGATACCTATATGTGCCTTTTGAAAATAATGTAATCTCTAAATATTATTTATATGCCACACTTATACATGCAGTATAATATGTTGTAAAACATATGGATTCATTATGTATGTATGTATGATAAATGTTCTTGTGTCAATTAAATGCAATATATTTTTATTGAGAAGATTGCTCCATTTTGTATTCATATTATAAAAGTAAATAAGCCTGAACATTGTGGAAAGTAATTAACGATCACAATAAAAATTAAAAAGACAACACAGTATCTATTTGTACAAACATTTATTACCAAACAGCAATGTATTAATACAGGCCATTCATAAATATATTCATCAGTCTGGTAGCAGAACCTAGTTCATACAGAAATTAGTAAAAAAAAAAACAACATAGAACGACACTTTCAAAAATGATTTTTGTACTAACATCATTGAACCCATTTTTACAATACAAATCTACTGTCATCATCTTTAATTATGATATGACTAAACAGAAATATTTTATTTAATTAATTGTCTGTTCTAAAGAGATTTTTAAAAAATATCCAACCCATCAAGCCTTGTAGCGCTTGTAATTGTCATCCAGCTCTGCATCCTGAATTCCTTCAGGATTAGGCCGATCTGTGAACCAACCTGTGCGGTACATGTTGAAAACTCTTTGACGCCTGGGTTGTGGAATCATATCATCATTACTGATATACTTGTAGCAACCACAAATTCCTGCCAGTAGTAAGCCTCCATAAGCACCCATTGCTGGAGATTTATCTAAATAAAATATATTTTTTTAATAATACAAGAGATTAAATTTGGCATGAACAAATGAAGAATTATGAAGGTCATTTTTATCTATCTGCTTTCAACTCCGTTAAAAAGATAATTTTTATGTCATGTATATTTATGTTATGTATCAGATAGAATCTTTAAAGCTTACACCAGGATCCCAGCACTGTACCACTGGCAAGTCCACCGAAAATATGGTTTTTGAAGTCATCCCTGTCTCGGATTTTACCTAACATTCCAACAACCAGGCCATATGTCAAACCTGACAGAACTGTGGAAATTTAGAACATGCAATTAAACAACCATAGAAATATAATACAAGCAAGAACATGGCAATATGCAGCATAGCTACACCAATATATATATATTTTGTGTATATATATATATGTATATTGCTGAGCAGCGGTTCTGGTTAACTAGCTTATAAGCAGTACTTCTGCTCTGTTAAATACAAATTTATTTCTTATTTACCAGTGATCATCCTTAAATGACAAATACATGTAGCTATTTCATAGAATAAATAAATAATTTATAAAGCGAATGATGTAGTTTTCTGTTTTCGCTAAGCTAAAAACATTATAACTGATTAAAAAAAAATTAAGCAAGTTGCAGTTAAAGAAAGTATAATAAATTAAGACTTTAAAAACTTACAAAATGGTGGACTGTGTTTAATTACTCTTTCAATGCCTCTTGCAGCAGTAAAGTCTGAATTATTTGGCTCATAAACATATGCCAAGGCTCCAGCCAAAGCAGCTAAAACAAATACAAAAATAATATCGTAAACTTCAGCTACTTCCATATTTAAAATCCTTCAACATAAAATAAAACATACCATCATTAAACAAATTTAGGGAAAAAGAAATTCCATAAAATAGACTTGGAATGTTAATTTTTTTTCTTAATATAAAACATAAAGTTAGACCACATTTACCTTTTTTTTTCAAGTTATATTTTGTTACGCAGTGGCTACGGTAACATCAAGACGGAGTTTGTATTTTTTTTTCCGGGTGACATCAATAGATATTGCTCCACACCCTAACCCTAACCCTAATATAATTGCCGGTACCCGAAAAAAAAATGAGTACTCACGCTAACCCTAATATAATGGCACTTGATGTTACCGTAGCCACTTCGTTTTTGTTATGGTATGAGATTTTGCTTCAAAATAAAATATGGGTGCTCAGATGAATAGATGGAAGTGAGTGTCAAAGTGAGGAAAATGCTAAATAACTTTTTCACCAGAAAAATGTAAAAAAAAAACAAACAAACAAACAATAAATTTCAACAAAAATAAAATTTTTGTACAATATTGTTTATAAGGTTTTTTTTAATCAGTGCATTAACAGGGCTCTTGATATAAATCATTACTAAAGGAGTAAAGCAATAGTGAAAATGTTAAGTCTATGCTAGTTGATAAGACTTTTTTTTTTTACAACTAACAATGTTTTCCTATAGGCAAATTCTTTTGAGTCTGCACACTGTTTTTAAAAAAATGTAATTCTTGTTCTGTTGTGCACAATATACAGAATTGGAATGCATTACCAGGGCTCTTCATATAAATCATTACTAATGGAGTAAAGCAATAGTGAACACTAGCTGTACCCGGCCACGCATTGCCATGGCTAAGCCCTATGTAGTGTAGTAGTAAGTATTAAGAAAGTCCTTGTTTCTAATTCTGTTTATTAAAAAAAAAAAAACGACAAATTTTAGAAAATAATTATAAATCATTTGATACTATAAACAAAGGAAAATCAACTCTATTGTGTGAACGCATATTTCTAAATTTATGTTTATTTTTGTAGTGCTTTTGGATGTACTTTAGGAGTTATGAATAACAAAATTCATACTAAAAATCTAAATAAATTTTTATTTTATCAAATACTGACAATATATAAGTCAGCATTATGTGACTTTTGAATTACCTCCCGTGATTTTGAAAAACAATAAAGCGAAGTAAAGAAATAATTTTACCAAACTGATCAATGAAGTATTATTTTTAAATATTATAGATGTGATGTCTATATAAAATAAATATATCAACATGACAATTTAGTGTGTAAATTTTAAGGCAATTGGTGAAAAACTTTTGCAGTTATGATTAATAGTGTGAATCCTGTTTACTTTTAAATTTATATATAATAGATATTAAGTCAATGCTAGTTGATAAGACTTTTTTTTACAACTAGCAATGTTTTCCTATAGTCAAATTCTTATAAGTTTGCACACTGTTTTAAAAAAAAGTAATTTGTTGTTCTGTTGTGAACAATATACAGAATTGCTGAATCGCAGTGGCTACGGTTCCAAGGACTGGGACTCCGTATAATTTTTTTCCGGGGGTCCAATTATAGATGCGCATGCGCTCTAGATGGACTTTATTTTTTAACGGCTGTAGATGTGCGCATGCGCGATAGCCAGACTCCGATTTTGTTTTTTTGGGGTCCGGCTATAGATAATGCTCCTAACCCTAACCCCAAAAACAAAAAGTATGCCATAATAAGCAGTCCGTCTGCCGCACAAGCGCATCTATAGCTGGACCCGAAAAAAAATGACACGGAGTCCTGTTACTTGGAACCGTAACCACTTCTTTGCTGAATGGGAATCCATCTTCAATCTAACGTATCTATCTTAAATGTAATTTTCTAACACTTCTAAGTTTAGCCATCCAGTTTTTGCCTTAAATTATCAAAAATTAAGGAATAAACAATTAATCATGACATTTTCAAGAATAGATTATGTTTGTGGTTGAATTGTGATAACTGTCATTATTGGGTCAACTAAAATTATGTTTAATTAAAATTAGTAGACTATCTTTTGACTGTTACAGTACCGAAAGTTGCTCCATTCTGGCTGCCAGAAACCACTTTTTTAATTACATCACGGTCGTCTCCATAGAATACATTGAATAAAAATAATGGTTTTTGTTTTTCTCTATATTTGTAAAAGTAATCAACAGGAATATCAGTACTGTATCTAGGTTCTGACTGCATTGTAAGTCCAAAGAAAGTGACATTGGAGACCGGAAAAGCTTTTTTTTCAAAACATTAGTTCAGGAGTAAATTTAAGCCAACTCTGAACAACTCGGAGACATGCGGGAGAAAAGGGGGGGGGGGGGGGGACCTTAGCTCACACGCTAGCTTACTCACGGTCCCTAGGTGAGTTCATTATGAAAGTATGGTTTATTAGTATTGATTGAGCTCTCTAATATTTAAATGATACAGTTGTTGATAATCTGAGGTTTGGGTATAGGTGTTAAAAAGCGGAGCTTTTAAGTCGTGCTTGATATAAGTTATGCGCATTAACAATACAAAAGTAAAACTTTTTTTTTTTTAAATTCTAAATAGGAATCACCTCCATCAACAGAGACTGAAAATCACAATTCATGTTGAGTATATATTTTAACTGGATTTTCAAAATGACTTAAATCAGTGGTTCGCAAACGTGTTCTCCTTCAGCGACCAAGCTGTAAATAAAGGGAAATTTTAAATTGATAAATTAAAGAAAGCCTAAAATTGTAAAATTAAGTGTATAAACAAGTGTTCGTAATTAAACAATATTTATTGGCAATTCAACTCAAATCGTTCACTCTGATAACTATTGGCTTCAATGTTGAAGTTGAAACTGATATTAATAAAAAAAGAAGTTTTAGAGAGAAAAAAAAAACACAAAACAGCTAAAGGTGCAGCCTTTATAGTTAGTTATTAATAGTCATTTATAAATTCCCACAATAATTGGGAAAAGTATGTATTATTTTCACTAAGATTTAATATCAATTATTTTTCAATAAAAATCGAATACAACGTTGTTCAAACCAGAAATTAGTAATTAGAATAATTTGCACATTTTGAATCTTTTAACAAATAAAATTATACCAAATCACATTTATACCCCTGGCGCAGTCTATCCACGAAACAATGATTTTTTTTAAAATTCTTTATATTATCTTTACTATTAAAATTATCTAAGCCAATTTTGTCTGCCCCCCCCCCTGCCCATCTGCTTGTTTGCTCTACTTAGTAATATTTGTTTCCTACACCTCCCCCACCCCCACCCCCATCACTTTTTATTAGTCAAATTAGAGATACCAATGATCAGGGCTTTTTTTGTGCTGGTACGCACAAAAGCACTGCCAATGATTACACTATTAGGGTGTGGAATTTGAAGTTTTTTTTAAAATTTAAAGTTAAATTGGGTTAAGGGGGGGGTATGTTTTTCCATTTTTTTTCTTCGGTTTTATAAATTTGTATGGAATGGGGGTGTTAAAAAAACAAAACTGATGTCCACATTGTTGCCAATGACAATATCATCAAACGAGTATCGAAAACTCAAGGGTCATCACATTTTTTTTACTGCCCAACGATCACAAGTAATTTTACCAGGGGGAGGGGGAGTCACCGAAAGTTTGAAACTTGTTGACAAGTGAAGTGGAGGGGAGTCACAGAGAAATGTTATATTATAGGCAACAAAAGGAAATGTTCTTACTCTAGTGTTATTTTAATACATTCAGACTTCAGTTCGGTTTCCAAGGTGATCGACTTTTCGAGTCCATCCCTGGCGGCATAAAGGTTATTTACACCAATGTAATAGCTATAATATTGTTGTAATTTAAAATTGATTTAATATCACAATAATACGATGTGACTGGCATGTAAAATTGCTATTTTTATAATTATTTGCCCAAGTGCGAAATATCGATGTTTTATTGCGTAGCGAATGTGAGGGATTATTAGTCGAAATCTGATTGGTTGAGGGAATGCTGAGTACAACTTCCTGCTAGCAATAAAAATAAAGTCTTCAATTACATCACTTCCACAACGTTCAGTTGTTGATGTCAGCCCTCTAAAATTGAGATAGATGTTATATTTTATTCGTTACATTTTTAAAAAGAGCATATTTTATCAATTGTCGGAAGTGGAAAGGATTTCTATATTTTTTAATTTAAGTTAATCCAGCACATAAGGTTTCGATCGATTGAACATATTACTGTTACTGTTACTAATATAATTAGTATTACACAAGACTAAAGTGGAATTATCTCGAAAAGAAACAAGCTACATTTGTTGCCGTGAAAGATCACAGTATGTATCGCTAAACTTTTATCATTTCTTACGGCTATACATAAAGTCTGTTCTGATATTCAATGTTAGGTTTGTAAACTTCCCGTTTTTCAGTTCCTGCTGGCACAACCTGTTACTAGTGTTACAGGAGTAGAGTAGACAGTATTCGAGTAGACTCATTTATTTTCCGCCCTGTGGTGTATTTACTTTAGTCTTTAGTTTAGCTATGGCCTACATTTCGTCCCAATAATTGCTGAAAAATAGACATATGTGCAATTAAATGGCAAATAGGCTGCTGTATGAAATTATAATATATTTACATGTATATATTTATATACAGAATATACTGTAATTGTAATACATGTACTAAGCTCCAAAACATTCCAGTTCCAATTTTTCATCAAAAAAAAAAAATTCAGTTATGTGTTAGTATATGATGAAAGATTGTCAAGAAAGAACTTTTTAATTATTTAAAAATTATAAATTTTATTATGCATTTTGTGGCTAACACATGTTTTGACATTACTGTTTGCTATTATATTTTAGTAAATTATACTTTTTGTAAAGTTAGATATAAGAATTATAGTATCTTATTATATAGACTATATTATAGTAAGTTTGTCTGTACACTATTATCATTATTTAGCTAGATGTATTAAAGTTTAAGACATACATTTTGACTTATTCAATTACAATATGACAATTTTAGTCTACACACTTTAGTTAATCACAAAGTGTTATTGACAGACTGTACTTGAACCTGAAGTACAATAAGACTTGGCATTTTAAGTGTTACCTTAAACTGATCAACCCATTTTTCTTCAGGTTTTGCCTTGCTTGTAATGAAAATGTTGGACACAGATCTAAATCACTGTAAATCAACGGCGGTTTCTCTTGTTTTCACGCTAGTGATTACTTTAACTGCTGGTAAGTTAAAAAGTTTTTGATTTAAAGAATATTCTTTGCATTTGTCCAGAAAACATTTATACAGTTTGACTAATATTGTTTTAAATGTTTAAACATTACTCAGCTTTTTAAAAAAAATTCTGATATTTTCTATTACCATTAATATGTCGCTGAAAATGTAAAGTACCATTGTTTATAAAAAATGTATTTAATGCTGTGAACTTTAGATAAATGATTTGTTTTTTAGCAGCATTTGGTGATTACCAGAATTCTGATAAAATATTGTTGTCTGATGTGAAGGCTTTAACATTGCATCAGGGAAGAATGACAAATTCTCGCAGATCTTCTCCAGTTCCTCAGGTATGTATTATGCATCAGTTTATTTAACTTTTTTTTCTTATAGTACAAGTTAAAATACATTTCTTTTTCATATGTAATAAATAATGAACCATTTTTTAAAAATACCATTGCTTCTTTTTTTTGTTTTTAATGGAATACTTACAATTAACATTCTTTTCAGCTGAAATGTGTTGGAGGCTCTGCTCAGTACAAGTTCACACCTAAAACTGTTCAGTGCATCAACAGAGGATCTGATGGATATGATATTCAGGTAAAACTTATAATGTTAACCTGATTATCTTTAATTTGTATTATTGTGAATATTTATTTTCCAAGTTTTTCATCAATGTTCATTTTTACGTGTTTAGTTTAGTTTTATATATATATATATATATATATATATATATATATATATATATTAGGTGAATATTTATATTATGCCTTTATTGGTTATATTTATGATTTGTTGAACTTTTTAACAACACCGCAATTTGTATCTTGCAGTGGGAATGTAAAACTGACATGGATAATGCTTACCGCTTTGGGCATGTTGAAGTGACTTGTGAAGGTTATGATTATCCTAATGACCCATATATTCTGAAAGGTTCCTGTGGGGTATGTCTCTAACAAATTTAGTTTAATTGAAGAGCATTCAGTGACAAAGTATTTCATTTTGGCTGTTAATCTGCTTATTTCCAGTTTGAAAAAAAAATTGTTTTGTGTTCTCTTTGCAGTTGGAGTATACTGTAGAGTTGACAGAAGAAGGTCGTCAGAAAGAGGGCTACAAAGGTGGATCTCCATATAGGTACATTTTATTTGTTGTATTAGCTTGTTTATTTAGATTAAAAAAATTTTAGCTGTAATAAATGAAATAAAATGGTTGCACAATTATGTGTACTTGATGAGGACCAGTAAGCCACAATTAATTTTCTTTTTTCACCCCCCCATTATAAAAGAATATGCCTGTCTGTTCGATGTGTTTTCTAATCATTAAACATTCAGACTTTGATATATTTTTTATTGCAAAATAAATGAAGTACATTTAGAGCTACATAGTTCATTTGTTTTTGAGAATTCTCCTATATTTTACTAATTTTCATCATGGTAAATTTACCTTGACCGCATATAAAGCCCAAATTTAATATAATTTCCTGCTATTCATTTTCAAAATCTTAATGTTTTAACTAACTTATGGAGAGGAGACTATTTTGAGAAATTGAAATGTGATTAAATAACTTTTCCCATCCTTCATTATTTAGCTAGCTGTGAAATAAACATTAAATTATGACCTCGGGGGGATATTTTACGGTTCTTTTTATTCTATCCTAGCTATACTTACAAGTCAGAAGGAAATATAAGTGGCCTCTTTGTGTTTGCTGGAGTACTGTTGGTCATGTACATTATTTATAAGACATGTCTGGCACCCAGTGTTGCTGTACCAGAGGCTGAACGTCCGACCTTATGGCTTTAGATCAGAGTACATGCCTAATCAAGGTAACTAGAACTGTTTGAATTATTCTCTGATACTGTGTGCTCAAGTTTTGTCAGTCAATCCATGGGAGAAACCACATTATTTCTAAAATAAGCCACAACCTATTCTTTAAGTAGAAAGGTGATCTTCGCATGTATTTTTCAGCGCTCTGAAAGAGGTGTAAAAGAAATACAATATTCATTAATCTGAGTCAATTTTTAACAATCCACCCAATACTTAACTTTATATGAGATTTAGATTTGATTTACTTTAGCTTAATTGATTTGCAGTGACAGAATACATCTTACATTGGTCATCTTCAATTTTAGAATGTATTTTGCATTGTTCAATAGATTAAAAATGTAAGTAAGTAAAATCATTGTTTTTATAGGGAAAGGTTTTTCTTGACAGAGGGTTTGTTAAAATATGTCATTAACTAAATCTAGGCTTTAAGTAGATACAGGCTTGAAATCATATGTCAGTAACAAACCCATATAAAATTAAGCAGTTTTTAATCATCCGATGTCAAAAAGCTGATTTAGTAGACTGTTGTTACTATTTTGTCCAAGTCTTAAAGCCTTTTCATTTATTATTGCAGGCCCACCTCCTCCTTACGACAGTTACAGTAGTTCCAGCTATAGTTTTGGTAGCTCATATCCTAAACCTGGTTACCCTCATACCCATGCCACAGGTGGAGGTTTCTGGAGTGGAGCTGCCACCGGGGGTCTCCTTGGTTACCTGTTTGGACGCAGCAACAATTACAATAACTACAACACAGGATGGGGCACAGGCGGCTGGGGTGGCAGTGGATTTAGCTCTCCTGGATCTAGCGGCTCATTTTTTTCATCTTCATCTGGCAACTCCTCCAGCTCTGGTACTAGAATGACTTCGGGATTTGGAGGCACCAGCCGACGTTAGTTTAGAATTTAGTGTATTATTTGTTTGTTTTTTTTGAAGAGAAAAAAAATTTTTTTTAGCTGTCCTGGAGCTATTAATTTAAAAAAAATGATTACCAGTATTTTAACCAGCTGTTTATCTGAATCAGGGTTAATTAGATTTTTGTTATTTATTAAAATAACATTGTTTTTTTTTCTTTTACAAGTCTAGTTTTAAACACTAAATTTGGACAACTTTGTCCAAAAAAAAAAAGTCCAATGGATTTGGGATATGGTTTGAATTCTTTTTCTCTTGTGTGCATTAGTACAAGCGCACTGGGTCTTCTGTCACAGATTATATTTAAGCAGCTTTTATTAAGCTTTACGTAATCCAGTTTTCATATTTATTCGTTTACATGATTATTACTTAATTTTTGAAGGTGCCTATTTATATATATATATGTATATAAGTACTGTTTTTTGGTGAGTCAAAGTGGATGATGCTGTGTGCAGCATTAGTCGTCTACATTTAAAGATAACAGTTGATCTGTCATGTGTAAAAAAGTTTCATTAGTTGTATGTTAACGAAATTTTATCTACAAGCTGTCGTTATGAGCGTGTGCTGTGAGAATCTTTATGTGCAGTTTTAAATAGCAATAGACTTATAGTGGAACCCTTTTATTTTTGTACATGAATTCAATTTGCCTTGTTGAATTTGTACATAATCAATAGTTGCACAAGTTTTTCTTGGTAGTTTTGAAATAAAATTTGCATATTTTTAGACAGCACTGTTTCAGAGATTATTGCATTTTGAAAGAAAAAAAAGGATGACCTATTGCACAAATGCTTATTGTTCCTTTTAGGGGACGGGTGGTCGTTGCGGTGTAGAGCGCTCGACTGTCGACCGGAGGGTCCTGGGTTCGAATCTCAGTGAGAACCTTGGGATTTTTTCAGGTCCTGGTGATAGTCCCCAAGTCCACCCAGCTTTAAATGGGTACCTGACTTTAAGTTGGGGGAGTAAAGGCGGCTGGGCGTTGTGCTAACCACACAACCCCTTCATATGCAGAGGTTATAGAAACAGATGAATTCTACACTTCATCTGCCCCGATGGCCCATTAGGGTTAAGGGAACTTTACTTTTTTTTTTATTCTTCCTTTTACCTGAGAAGTCCGAATTGAACCAAATAAAACAAAAATCTTAAAATATGGAAAAAAAATTTCTGTTACATTTACTTACATTAGTGTACATGTGTACATTCTATTACATTAGTGTACTTGTATGTACATTTTCTGTGCTGGAAATGTTGAAGCGAAAATAAAAAAGTTATAGAAAAACTCATATTATTCAATATGGCTTTTTTCATTGCATATTCCTTGCTGATTTTGTTGTTGATATATAGTACAATCTAAATACTGAATGCCCATGAAGCTATTTATATATAGCTGTAATGAATTTAAATTAATATACAATACATTAGATCAACAAAAATGATGTTTAATAAAACCAAAAGTCATTATACATCTATTCATTATCAAACAGGACCTTATTTCATTTGCATGGGTAAAAATGTTGACATACATGTATTTCTGCAATACATTTATTGGTGTCGTTTCACATCATTTCAATAAATCTCTTAAACAGTGAAATATATTTTTTTGGTTATTTATAAGTGGTTTCACATTTATCCAATGAACATAGTGTGTGTTACAGTTAAAACAGATTTTATCAACTGTATGATTACTTATTTCTCTTTTATGCTGATAGCAAACAAAATGCAATAAAAAAAGTTAAAAAATTACTTTGTATGTAGTTTTTGTGATGACTGACTGACTGACTTGTTTACATTGTCTGGTACCGACCAATGTTCCCTCTAAGGTGTGATATGAAGTGAGCAAAAATTTTTGTCTCTGAGCGAATTTTGTTTTGAGGCCAAAATTAGTGAGCGATTTTAGCGATGTCCTCGGTCGGATTGAGCGATCGGATGTATAGTATGAGCGACGCTCTGAATTCGTGTGAGCGATCGCTCACGCGCTCAGCTTAGAGGGAACATTGGTACCGACTGATGATTATAATTGTTTTAATACCTTATAAAAATACATTTTTGAATGATAAATCATAAAGTTTCACCTCAATGATATAAAATATGAGTGACGATTGTTGTTCTGTTATATTGTGTTTAATCCCTATGGTTCTCTTTACGCTGTGCAAATGAATAACTGGATGTTTAAATTTACCAAGTCTTGCTTTTGAGCCAGTTCCTTTCTATTTTATTTATTAGCCAGACAATTTATATAGGTCTTTACAGAAAAAAAGGGGCACAATCACATTTCATGACATGGAGTAGTGGAAGACAGGGGGCTGGTCTTATGAAGAGAGGGTCACCTTTATGAGTATGCAATATATTGCAGGACTAGAACAGCAGCACTGGCTGCATGTAAAATAATAAACAGCAGCACTGGCTGCATGTAAAATAATACACAGCAGCACTGGCTGCATGTAAAATAATAAACAGCAGCACTGGCTGCGTGTAAAATAATAAACAGCAGCACTGGCTGCGTGTAAAATAATAAACAGCAGCACTGGCTGCGTGTAAAATAATAAACAGCAGCACTGGCTGCGTGTAAAATAATAAACAGCAGCACTGGCTGCGTGTAAAATAATAAACAGCAGCACTGGCTGCGTGTAAAATAATAAACAGCAGCACTGGCTGCGTGTAAAATAATAAACAGCAGCACTGGCTGCATGTAAAATAATAAACAGCAGCACTGGCTGCGTGTAAAATAGTAAACAGCAGCACTGGCTGCGTGTAAAATAATAAACAGCAGCACTGGCTGCATGTAAAATAATAAACAGCAGCACTGACTGCATGTAAAATAATAAACAGCAGCACTAGCTGCATGTAAAATAATATACAGCACCACAAGCCTGGAGCCCCAGTTGGATGAGATGGACCTTAAGCAGTGGCGTCACTAGGGGGGTGCGGACCGCACCGGGTGACACCAACCCTAGTGACGCCACTGACCTTAAGCAGCAGTTCTCAAACTTTTTTCGTGTTATGACCCACTTGGACAACCGTCGTGTATTGGCGACTTACATTGAAACACTACATGAATTAACGCACCATTAATTGTATATTACATATTTTGCATTGTAGATTTACTAAGGAATATTTTTGAAACAGAAATAGAGCTGTCGTTATACATTGATAGATTCTAGATTTTTTATTAATGAGTCCCACACTTTGACAACCACTGCTCTAAAGCATGTCTTGGTTTAAAATGGTATAGTAGTTCAAAAAAAAAAAGATTTCATTAGGATGTATTTCTACTAAATATATAACAAAATTTAAAAATAAACTGAACGTTCACAATAAAAATAAATTAATCCCCCCCCCTTTTTTTCTCTCTCTCCTCCCTCTCCCCCTACCCCCCCCCCCCCAACAACTTGTACACTCATCAATGGGGATTACATGTCGCAGGCCTGCTACGAAGGAATGAATTTATGTGAATATCGATCCAGTTTATCACCGACATCGAACTAATTCGTTCTGTTACATTCTTTTTGTAACAAAACAATTTCGATTTCTGTTGTCTTATTCTTCCATGTGCAACATAAAGACGTCATTTTTTTTTTAATCTGATAGCTAAAAATCAAAAGATTGGTTCATAGGTTCTTATTTATAGACAAATGAATGAAACTACGTGAACATGAGTGTCTGAGCCCTGGTTTATTACATTTACAAACATGGACAAGACCGTAGCCTCCCTACCCCCAAATTAATTCCAAAAATAAAATTCTGCTATAAAATCTACTTCTATCAATATGCATAACGTAAAAATCATGTACAAATATAATATTAATTAATTATATATAATAATCACATAGTGTATAACTAAATACTTGTTCACATAATAAATAAATATTTAAAAAAACATTTTATATCAGTGCGTTCCAATTATTTCTTATTAAAAACTCTCCGCACAGCCCCCCCCCCCAACCAAACAAAATTTTGGCTACGGCCTTGAACATGGAGATTAAATAAAATGAAAAAAAAAATACTTCGTATAATTGACACAATTGGGGGGGGGGGACGACCTGAACAGTTTTCAGGGGCTCCGAGCCAGTGGCGTAGTGAGGTGGTGGTGCATCATGCCCCAGGCGCTACTCACAAAGGGGCGCCAAATGATATATTTTACATATAATATTATATGGTTTTTTGAATGGGAGGGGATCGCTAATAAGGTATTTAGGAATAGGGGTTCCAGTTCTCAGTTTAGTTAACTGCCCCCAGATTTTCTGGATTCGGTCCTGTCTTCGTTTATATCTTGCCCGCCTTTCACCCACCCACGGTTTCTAACAGAGGGTCAGTAAATGTCCTCACTGTTATAATAGTTGGCATACGCAACTACCTGTGCTATTCATATGAGAGGCGTTAGTAGGTCATTTGCCGCCCCGGGTGCAGAAGAAAACATCGAGAGAGAGACATATTAAAGGGTTTAAAATTTGGGCTCTGTAGGGGTGGGACCCTTAACAGTCGAGGACTAGTGCACCCGTCCTTTAATTCCCGCCTATGATAAAGGCTTTATTGTAATACATGTATATAAAACTGATTAAAAATGACATTAAATAGTAACTATCCACAACGAAGTTTATCATTATTCCCCACCATGTAGAGTTACTGCATCCTTTACTTCTCTCAAAGTTCTCTCCAAGTATAATGATGAAAACAAACAAAGAACAGCAACTCTAATCACAAGATTCAACACTGATGTACATATTAAGGTTGAGTTGATTCCTCCTTGCTATCTGCTCTATCGGCTCATAATCTGTCTCATAGCGATCCAGCTCTTCTATGGGCGGAAGTCTGATTGGCTGCCTGGTCTGAGACGTCACGTTCTGACTAGTGGTCGATTTCAGAGATGTCTTCGTGGAACTATTTTTGAAGAAATCCTCTTCAGACGAAGTGGAGCTTCTGGTGGTGTGTCTGGTGTGCAGGATACAAGCCCTGTGCGGGGACGTGTTGTATTTTACCGGCTGATAGGTCTCGGGTGGCCTCCAGTAATACCCCTTCTTGACACGCCTCTTCTCGCATTGGCTGACTTCTGTCTTAGGGCGAGCGGATTTGCTCCAAAACGAGGCCCACGTGGACTTGCTCTCTTGTAAAAAGTGACACTGTTGGCGGTAGGCGGACTCGTATTGAAGCAATAGTTCAGCACTCCTAAATGTAAAAAAATAAAATAAAAAAATAGACATAACAATAACAAAATAAAAACAGATATTAACAATGAAGTATAAACTATCGACCAGTAACTGTATCAGCGGCCTTTTTAAAAGATGTTTTGGAGCCATGGGCGTGTTGCCTCGGGCGGTGCTTTAGTACAGTTTTCGGCACATTAATGGGGGTGCCATTTTAAAAGTCCGTCTCGGGCGCTACTCCACGATAGTTACTGTACTGTCAAAAAGCTACTTAACGATAGTTACTGTACTGTCAAAAAGCCACTTAACGATAGTTACTGTACTGTCAAAAAGCCACTTAACGATAGTAGTTACTGTACTGTCAAAAAGCCACTTAACGATAGTTACTGTAATGTCAAAAAGCCACTTAACGATAGTTACTGTACTGTCAAAAAGCCACATAATGATAGTTACTGTACTGTCAAAAAGTCACGTAACGATTGTTTCTGTACTGTCAAAAAGCCACTTAACGATAGTTACAGTACTGTCAAGAAGCCAATGTCATAACCCTTGTGTCCGCGCATGAATACATGGGAAATCATTTTGTACGTTTTATCGCTTTATAATTATTTTGTCTGCGCAGTGCACTGAGCTCAGAGGCGCTGATGCCTCATACTCAGAGATCTATATGTCACACTAGTTTTATACCATACAATTTAGCTACTAAATTATAATAACAGATGCACCTTTTCCCACCAGGGGGCTCCACGTAATCGAAGTTGATTATTCCACGGGAACGAAAATCAATCAAAGTTGAGAACTCAACGGTTGAAAAAAAAATCAAATTTAAGTGTTACAAGTACGTTATAGAAGTTAAGTGTTGCACTAGATTAAACCCAACGTTTTTGTGTAATGCGGCTTCAAACATTGTGAGAACCATTGGATTTTAACACATCTTTCATTTAAGCTAGGAAAAAAATGTAGAGTGTGGTGTGGCTAGGTCAGCAGGTGTGAAAAAAAAAAAGCTGAAATAGCAAATTAATATTGTTAAAATTAGTGTGTGAAGTCCCTGTAAAGATGAGATGAAATCTCTTAGATCCTAAAGGCTAAATCACTAATGGGACATTTTCATGGTGCCCTTCTTTCATCTCCACCATAGTCAAAAATGCAATGGCCTTGGAGGCACCCAGATATAGCGGGGACTTGAACCATGACCTGAATTATCCATTGGTCCTCACCGGATATTAAACTAGGGACCCTCAGCTGAACAGTCGAGCGCTTTACCTCCCGACCACCCATTGTAAAAATATTAGTGAACATGATCATTTTAAAACTTTATTTTCCGATATGTTATTACACGTTCAAAATTTGCAGAAATAGTTATGGGCTTTTCAGAATTAAAGCAAACAAGATTAATTAAAGTAACCTAGAGAGAGAGAAAAAAAATCACTTTGGTGACGTAAGTAGCCTTAATGACAAAGATCTCAGTACAATATATATTTTTTTTCAATTGACTGACCTAACATAACCTTGTTGAAAGCTAAATTGCTTCAGTGATGGTATGACATAATAACACTGAGAAGGTCTAAACCTGAGAAGGTCAAACCCTGAGAAGGTCTAACCATGAGAAGGTCTAACCATGAGAAGGTCTAACCCTGAGAAGGTCTACTTGCTGAGCCCAGTTTTGCAGCCCCCTTCAGATACTCTGCAGATTTTATTTATACAACGGTTTAAGAGATGATGCACTGTTTGGGGGATTACTTGGGTGTTTGAGTGTGTGTTTGTGTGTGTGTGTGTGTGTGTGTGTGTGTGTGTGTGATACCTTGCATGTTCTGTACGCCAGTCCTGATAGATTACTAATTCAACGTTGGACCCCATTGTATTGGGGGGGGGGGACTATTTTGGAGGCTCTATGACTTGAATACTCTGTCTGCCTGTCCTGATATATTCTTAATTCAAAGCCATTTATCTTTTTTTTAATCAAATATATCATATGAAGTTAACACTACACCAGACTGTGTATTTGTTTCAACTGAAGTTAACACCAGACCAGATTGTGTTTTTGTCTCTGTCGCGTCTGATAGGGTTAGATCATTAGATAATAGAAACCGAAATAGTTTTTTGTTTAGTGAAGAGTTCAGAACTAATTAGCCACTGAATCAATAGTCACATACATAATACTAGACATAAACATCTGTTGCTAGGTAGTGTGTTACATAGACTAGCGGTCGGCAACCAAGTGTCCGCGGGGCCCTCAGTGTTCCGTGAGAAAATGTTGGGGTTCTGTAGACATCTTAAGCGATTGCATTATAGTATATATATATATATATATATATATATATATATATATATATATATATTTAAAACGTATTGAATTAACATATTCGTAAAAAGATTGTTCACAAGCATATACCAATCGATTTCACTAACTGTACTTGAGACGGGATGGAAGTGAATCACAGCGAGCCTGATACTGTACTTGAGAAGGGAATTACAGCGAGCCTGGTTTTGATTCTCATTGTTGTTATGAATGAAATAAGCACCTTTTGATTAAATAAATGAGAATCTCCAAGATGTAACATGTGCAAGCAGGGTTGAATTTGTGTCAGTTGAGGCCCCGGGTGCAGAAGAAAATATTGGGGCCCTATAGAAAAAGAGAGACATATCAAAGGGTTCAAATCCGGGCTATGTGGAGTCCCTAAAATAATCGGGGACTCTGGGCGCGCTCCAGCTGCGCCCGTCCTTAACTCCGCCTCAGCGGGCAAATAATTGACCTGTATCACGTCATTCGGATGGCATAATGTGGAATGAACTGATCAAGTTGAATTGTATAAAACACATTCGCGTAGCTCCCTGTGTGAAAGGGTGTCATTCAATATTCAACATCCCGATGGCAAAGTTCATACGTATTCAACACATTTGCTGATCTACTGCTTTAAACAAAGAGCTAATGAATGGTGCGTTATCCTTAAATACATAATCGTCTAACCCAGTGGTTCCCAAAGTGGTCCCTACGGACCCCCAGGGGTCCGCGGTATCATTCAGGGGGTCCGTGGAAAATTAAAATTCATTTGGGGGTCCCTGGACAACTCCAGGGGGTCCGTGAAAGGTTTAATGTAAAATAGTAAAATTATGATCCATTTATGTTGCGAGGTTCTTTTATAAACTTGTATTAGTTGTCCCAACACTAGTGAACAACACTAATATACTAAGTCGACGGCAGTTGAAAGTAACAATAATAATATTTAATTCTTTAGTATAACTGCGTGAACATGAACTGACATATAATGATGAACTCAGGAGTACAATAACTACTGTCTAGCTTTGGGCATTGTAGTATGAGGAAATTGCGTCATCAAACTCTGACTATATTGTTTCACCACAATCTGTCAGCACGGCATAGAAAACGGTTATTAAGACATGCCTAGACTGACCAGACCAGCACGGTGTGTGTACTGCTGATCGGCCAGAATGGCAATGCAAGGTTTTTTTTTCCTGCTACTCGGACAGAGGGGAGGATGTAATGTGCCTGACTTCCCGCCAGAAATGGCAGGCTGCGACGGTGTGCTTGAGTGGGACAGAGTGGAAGGGCGTGAATACCACTGTCTCGGATTGTCCTCATTGACCACAGTACCACCACCGTCGCTAAAAGTTTTTTTCCTGGCTAGGAGATCCCAATGATCTTTAACCACAGACTATGGTATGCCTTCTAGACCAGGTTAGCCAAATGGCTAAGATCTTATAGTGCATATACTATACTTAATATTAGCCAAAAGGCCGAGAAGCGTCACTGTAACAATTCATTGGGACAACATCTATGCAAGATGATGATGACTGCATGCTTCTCATTGATTGCAAAGTCCAGAAAGCTGTATAATATTGATGAAGAACTTATTTTACCAGTTGTAAGTGAGGTAATACACACAGTTTTGCACAAACCACATTTCGACATTATAAAAATAATTCCACTGAGGTATAATACAGTACAAAGTAAGACTGACGAAATGGCTAAGTCCTTTGAAAATTCTTTATCTGATTACTTAAAAACATCTGAATTTTCTATACAGCTTGACGAGTTCACTTCAGAGGCGTAACAAGGGGTATGCAAGGAGGGCATCATGCCCCGGATGCTACTCACAAAGGAGAGCCAAGTGGTATATTTTACATATATTATATGGTTTTCGAATGGGGGGGGGGGCGCTAAAAAGATATTGTACCCCGGGCGCGAGTTAAGCTAGCTACGGCACTGGTTCACTTTACCAGGAACCTAAGCTTTACTTTTTAGCTTATGTAAGATTTTTAAAGAAGAAAGTTGTGCCCAATGTTCGGAAACCGATACAAAAGGTGAGACGTTATTTACTGAATTAAAAAGATTTTTCAATTTAAAAGCTATACCCTCGACTAATATCATTTCTGTTGCTACTGATGGTGCTCCGGCAATGTTAGGAAGATACCGAGACTTTCTGGCATACTTTAAAAAGGTGTACCAAACGTATTTTCAGTGGATTGTGTCATTCATCGACATCATTTGGTCGCAAATATCTTAGTGGATCACTAGATTAAGTCATTCGAGCATTTAATAAAATCAGAAGGAATGTCTAAAATTAGATATTGTTTTCTCAACTTTGTTTGAAAAATGACGAAGACTATAACTGTTTACTACTTCACACAGAAGTACGTTGGTTATCTGAAGGTGCATGTTTAAATCAAATTTTATGCGCTCTTTGATTCAGTGTTGATATTTCTGGAAAGTAAAGACAATTATTTGCGACACAAATCAATTAATTAAAGAAAAAAAATTATCATATGCATTTTTTTAGCTTTTTCGCTTGGGGGTCCGTGGGCAAGTTTTGATTATAAAAGGGGTCCATGGGTCAAAAAAGTTTGGGAACCACTGGTCTAACCCGTGTGTCTCACTCAGGTAGTTTTCATATCATACGGTGTATGCGTTGTAACCGTGTTTCTCCCTCGCAGGTGGTTTTCATATCGTATTGTGTTCATGGCCATAAAAGCCAAATGTTACTTTCTATTACAGTATTTCTTACATTTCTTTGTTATTTCTCTTCATATCGTATTCTGTTCATGGCAATGAAGGCCACATGTTCTTTTCTATTGCAGTTTTTCGTATACTTCTTTGTTATTCCTTCAGTCGGATTTATTTCAGCCAGCTTCAGCAGACTTTTCCACTAGTATATACAGATATACACGTTCATGTAAATGTAATTTCATAATAGTTTTGGAAAGTGGGCCGGAACCAATAAGCCGAATAAATAAATATAACATTGTTCATTTAACTTAATGGGTTGCATTCAAAGTTTAATTGAATCGCAGGGAAATGCAGTTTGTTAATTAAAAAAAAGTAAAATTGATAAGATATTTATAAATAGCTTAATTTACTTTCATGTTTCTTATCATATAAATTAAACTATTAAAAAAAGAACTCGACTCTCATTATAATCTTTTTTTTTAATACATGTAGGCCTTCATTTCAGTTATAGATTTTTTTTTAAAAGTTCTAAATGGTAATTATACTCGGAAAGTTAAAAAAGTCTTTGTTACTGTTTTTTTTTTATTAATAAGATATCAAAATACAAATAATCTGTCCTACTGTCTGTCTAAGAAATAGCAAACTATCTTTCTTTCTGTCTGTCTAACTAAATACGAACTGTGTGAACAGAGCTAACTTTCTTACTGTCTGTCTAACTATATACTAAATACCTTTATTACTGTCTAACTAAATGCGAACTCTCTATGTCTTACTGTTAGTCTAACTATGACTATGCTTATTGCCTTTCTAATTAACACACTAAGCTACATGAACCATGAACAACTATAAACTCAAGGAATATATATTACAGTGTTTACTTACCCGTGAATTCGAGGACTGTTTAAAACTAAGAAATTCCTAACGAGCTCTGGGTTGGCCGACCTATACGACGCCGCCATCATTACCCTCCGCATCTCATCATCGACAGTTGTAGCTACCCCAGCAACCACATCATCTGTATCACACTTCTTAGAACTTTTCCTCACTGGACTTTGTCTAGCCTCTACAGCAACTACATCATCTGTATCACTCTTCCTAGAACTTTTTTCCACTCGACTTTGTGTAGCCTCTCCAGCAACTACATCATCTGTATCACACTTCTTAGAAGTTTTTTCCACTCGACTTTGTGTAGCCTCTCCAGCAACTATATCATCTGTATCACACTTCATAGAACTTTGATCCATCATGTCTTGTCTCAAGAATTTCAGAATTGTAAAATGTGGTTTTTTTTTCTTCTAAATGAACCTTTTTTACTCTTGTTTTTCAACCAATTGATCTGTTTAAGACAAACACACTAATGTTGGATGATGCCAACTAATGTTGGATGATGCCACATTTTATAAACAATTAAGACAAACAAATTAAGATTCCCATTAATCGTCTTTCTGGGAATTAAAAAAAATAGGCACGTCTTTCTTGATGTATAGATTAATCCAACAATTAAAAACTAAAATCAGTCACAACATAAACCCAGCAAAATAAAAATGTAAAAAATCACAGAGTTTTCCAGCAATTAATAAACGGTGACAAGTTAAATCCGTGACTGTGATTCAATCAACCGTAATCAGACCAAAACACTTACTGCTAATCTTACACACTGGCTGACCGCGGAACACTATTCCTTCTATTTAATTCTCTCCCCCCCCCCCCTTTTCACAATCTTTATTTTTTTCTTTACTTCGTATACAAACATTTGATTGCAGTGTTTATAAAGGGAAAAGCCGAAAAGTCTCCGCCGTGTTAAAACTTTATGCTACTGACGTTGTAAACAAACACTTTAGCTATTTAAAACTGTGCTAATAGAAGCGTTAAAGACGATTCAGGTTTTAAAAAAAAGGTGTTAAATTGATACAAAGAGATCTTTTCTTGATAACGGTAACACTCAACAAAAGGAAATGCCATGCCATAACTTTCCTGTGGAATCGATTTATTTTTTCTCTTCTTTTAAAGTTAGAAAAGTCTGTAGGAGGAGTGGGAAGTTGGGAAAGGTATAGAAAATGGGGAGGGGGGTATTTCCTGACCAATCGTAAGTTGACAGCAGTAGGGAAGAAGGAGGATAATCGGATTGGTACTAGACGAAATATTTCTGTTTGAGCAGTGGTTCTCAGAGTATCAGTGGTGACACACTTGTGGGCATGGTGTTGATTTGAATTGGGCCGCCATAAACTATTGTAGAAATTACTTTAATCGAGAATACTTACAATTAATTTTAGCTTTTTTTTAAAAAATTCTTTTTTTCTTTTATTAATTTTTTTTTTAAAATTTACTGGTGGGTCGGGAAAAACAGGTTTCTAAGTGGGTCGCGAATGGCAAAAATTTGAGAACATCTGATGTAGAGGAATTCCATCAATGCTAATGCCAGACATCTCTGTCATCAGCTGGCTGGTTTTGTCACCAATTTGAATATGTGTAGTTAGACCCCTCAGCCGCCGTCTTAAGCCGCCGTAAGCCGCCACGAAGCCTGTAAGCTGTAAGCCGCCACAAAAAATGTTAAGCCAAGCTGCCGAAAACTTTCCTAAGCCGTGGGAGATTCGGAATTACCGCTAAAATTTTGCGTTGTGTAATTCGTTGAACTGTTATACAACAGTTTCACAACACCACTGCTACACATCGTTGAGAATAGTTTACCAACACCACTTAATTTTATATTATCTCAGACTGCACATCAATGATATTCTAGTTATTAAAATCATTTTAGTTATAGTTTTGATTAGTTTTTTTAGCAATCATTTTTATTATTATTTAGTTATAGTTTTAAATTCATTTTAGTTATAGTTTTGATTAGTTTTTTCATCAATCATTTTTATTATTATTTAGTTATTATATAGTTACAGTTATTGAATAATTTTCATAAGCACTGCAAAACTTCAAATGCCCATCGATACGACAGATACATGCCAATGTGAGGACACAAAACTGGTCTTCAAGCACTAATTAAAAGGAAAACACCCGATGTCCTCTGGACGCACTGCAGGCTCCACAGAGCAGCTCTCGTATAAAAAATATGAGTTAGGAACTTAACTACGTTTTTACAAAAGTAACGAAAGTTGTAAACTATAGAAAAAACAGTCCATTAAAAGTTCGTTAATTTGCAAAGCTGTGTGAAGATATGGGAGCTTTTCAGCCCGTCCTTGTACACCATGTATTTGTCATTTTATTTGACAATCACACTCTATTTATTATACATGCACATTACATTTTAAAAATAGAACTAAATCAGTTGCTAATTTGGTAATAAGGCTTAACTATTCATAATTATTTCAACAAAAGTTTATTGTTACCTTTCATAATAATTATGAAGAAGAAGGAACTTAATTTACATACAAGCTGACCACAAAGTACAATTATAATGAATGAGAGGATAATTTTGGATAATGTTCTTGAACTTGGGAACTAGTTTACTTGTTGTGATTTGCATGACCGAATTTAAATTGCAGTCAGTCAAGATCGATCTGTTCTTAGAAGTGTTTATTTTCAGACAAGAAAACGCTTGTTCACAAATGTAGCCTACATGGACCCAAATAGTGACAAAACCCTGCAGCAAAGTTTTTAGGTGTCGGAATGCCGCTGCTGGCAAACATCCTGAAAACCCCAAAACTTACTTGAACTTCCCCTTCAGGTCATAATCTGCTTATAGGTCAAGCATCTCTGACTAATATTCTTTAGCCATAAAACTGATTTAATGTCCCTAGATTCGAATCAAATTAAAAAAAAAATATCGCGAAAAATCTTAACAAAGAGGATTAACATAGGACCGCAACATGTACACGCGTTCGGGCCGCATAATATACTTTGAGGGCCGTAGTTTGCCCACCCCTGAACTAAATCAATTAGTCTTGATGTATATGAATGAATAGGTCTTGATGTATTTTAATCAATGAGTCTTCGAGTATCCAAATGATGAACAATTAACTAACAGAATCAACTTATCAGATATCTGAAACAATAACTCCAAAAGATCAATGACACAAGGATCATTTTAAAGCGATTACGAAAATCGCATCTAATTATTAAGTGGGCATATTACCTAGACAACGCAAGAAATGATTTTTTTTTGCGAGTAATATAATAACACTTGAAATCTAAATCATTTTTGTATTTTTACATTTTTTTACATTGGTTCTTAATTTAATTACATTTTTTATTATTTTTTTTATTATTTTTAACATAAATCTTTATATTAACTTATTATATACAATAAATTATAAAGTATTATTTATTTATTTCAAGATTGTTGTTTGTATGACTAGTAAAAGTATAGTACATAAATATTTTGACAGTTACCTCCCTTATAAAAAAATTTCGGTGATACCTAGTGTGATCGTTGGGATCCGGCTTTCAACAGGGGTGCTAGGCATTTTCCTAAGCCACGGCTTAAGCCGGTAACCAGCCATAACAATTCTAAACCAGCCATCATCAGTTCTACGGCGCGGCTGAGGGGTCTATGTGTAGTAATGAACATTTGTTGTTTAAAAAAAAAACAACACACAGACAAAATACAACACGTGACATGATGTCCGTGGACGGGTTACTCTAGGCCAGTGTTTCTCAATGTGTGGTAAGCTTACCCCCCACCCCCCCTGGGTAGAATTTGGCGGAGGGGGGGACGGTACGTGCTGCACCGGGCTGAGAACATGAATGGCTGAAGCGAAATCAAAGGGGCGCCAAATGATATATTTTACATATAATATTATACGGATTTTGAATGGTAAGGAAAGGAGAGGGGCGCTAAAAAGGTATTGTGCCCCGGGCGCGAGTTAAGCTCGCTACGCCACTGCAAAGTATAACCAGAATAAATAAGGGGGGGGGGAGGTACTGCAGATGTCAAAAGTTTTGGCCCGCCTCTAAAAAGTGGCGTACATAGAAATGGAGCGGCGGTGGTGCAGTCCCGGTTGCACCATTCTGATCAAAATTGTAACAATTTAGTATATCTTGTGACACACACACACGACGTTTTAATTAGGCTCGTAACTGGATGACAAACTATCTTTCAATTAGCATCTTAGGTGTGAGAATGTTTCTCCTACTTGTACTTATTTATATTGTGAACAATCCTTCATCCCGGTGTTTCCTAACTTGAGGTGGGTGGGCAGTTTGGAATTATCAGTTCTCCATTGCATGTTTTGAAACAAAAAAAATGCGGTGTTTCTTTCCTTTAGATTTCTACGTAAAATCCATCAATTCCTAATACATTTTATTTCTAAATCCTATCATTTAGGCTCCATTCATTTCAGAATTATTATTATTATATTAAAATATATATATTCCCAGGGGCGCCGAGAGCCAACACGGGCCCCAGGGCGGATATCATTGCGGGACCCTTAATAAACAATAAGTCGTGAAAAAATTGACATGGTCGGGGAGGCCGGGCCCCCTTACAGATGCGGGCCCCCTGGCAATGACCCCCCCTACCCCCCCTCTCAACGCGCCTGTATATTCCCTATATTAGAAAGGTTCCAACAGGTTTTTAAATTGCAAGTACAGGTACAATTACCCCGAATGCAAGTACGATTACGCAAATTTTTACAATTACAAGTACGAGTACACGTACAAAGTGCAAATACGATTACAAGTACTCAAGGAGCAAGTACGAGTACAAGTACCCAGAATTAAAGTACGAGTACAAGTACCCAGAATGCAAGTACGAGTACAAGCACTCATGGTTCAAGTGCGAGTACAAGTGCCTAAGTTGCTAGTGTTCAAAGTATTAAAAATTATCAGAAATCTGTCAAATCAAATGAAACACTTGGCACAAGCACGTTCACGTCATTTTTGTCCCACGTGTTCAATTTTTTGAAAGTTAATGTTTCTCGAAATATCTGTCAGAGAATGTAGGGGGACCAACACAATGTGTCTCAACTACTCTCAACACCAGACGGAGATAGTCTGTGACTGGCAAGGTCGACTACCTTTTGTTTTTTAACAGTTATCGGACATACCATTACTAGAAATCTTCATTTTTTTAAATTTCGGCGAAATTCAACAAAATGTTGTTTTTGTTTTTTTAACTGTAGGTTCAGGCCCGTAGCCAGGTCAAAGTAAGCAGGGAGGCACCAATACCCAGCAAGGGGGCACCTTCTCATTTTAGTTACTTTTTCTTTATTTTTTCCTCTTTTTTTTAAGCGGGGGGGGGGGCACTCTACACCTAGCTGGGGGGGCACGGCCCCCCAGTGCCCCCCCCCCACCTTGGCTACGGGGCTGAGTAGGTTACGCCTTATTTGCAGATTACGTCTAGTAGTGCCAGACGGATAGCTCGTATCTTGTCTAAACATGGCGTAACAAAGATCGTAACGGTTTTTTTAGATTGAGAAAAAAAAATCTGTTATTAAAGGCGTTCGGATTTCGATAAAGAGGAGGGGGGGCAGGGGCGTAGAGAGCTTAACTCACGCCAGCGGCACAATACCTTTTTTTTTAGCGCCCCCCACCCCATTCGAAAACCATTTATTATATGTAAAATACACCATTTGGCGCCCCTTTGTGAGTAGCGCCCGGGGCATGATGCCCTTGCCCCCCCCCCCTCCGCTAAGCCACTGGGAGGGGGGCATTGAGAGTCCTCCCCGTTCGGTTCGGTACCCCGCTTTACTTATGATCAACGGTTTATAATATGCATAATATATGAAATTGTGAATAAAGTGAATATTGGTAGCAGCCCGCGCAACCTTTCCTACGTTAATGAGTTTTGGCAGTCTACAATCTCTACATGTAATCTACATCGAATAATGATCAGGTCATATCTGGTTCAGGTGCCTGGAGGAAAATATATCCTTGACCTTTGAACAATGTCTACCATCTAAACGTCCTCAAACGGCAGTTACGGTTTTAATTTAGCTACTCATAATTGCGGCGAATCATTCCTAAAAGTTAAGATATTAACGTCAATTATTAAACATCATTATTTTATTTAAAAGTTGCAGGTGAATTTTGAAAAAAAAAATCAATATTTATTTGCTTGATTGTAAAAGTTTACGATAGTTTATTATTTGTTTCGTAGCCATTCATTTATGTGCTATACTTTTTAAAATTATCATAAATTTCATCAGTGTTTGTAATTTTCCATCATATGTTTTGTTTTGATTTATTGTATTCTATTTTCCAGTGCAAACTTAGTTTGTTTTAGCCAAAATCTTAATAATGGGTTTGATAACCGGTAGCGACAATGATCCTTCTACTCCGTTTAATCCATACATAGAAAACTACAATGATAGGTAGGTTACACTGATGTCAGTGTTTGTACACTCACTAGCCTAATGAAATGTATATTATAGAGCCTACATTCCTACATGTTCATGTATCACTGTCCTGTTCATTGCATGATTACTTGATAGGGTAATTGTTTACGACAGTCCGCCCACGAGATAAATGGTTCTTTCCTACCGTAAACAATTACCCTTGATAGTTCTTGATAAGCAGATGCTATATATGAATACAGATCAAATAGAATTTTCTTTAATTACTAGTTAAAATGCAGAGGCTTTTTTCCAAATATAATCCAAATTAAATTAGACAATATATGTAATATATAATATACAGTATACTCTATACTTATAGGCTAGTATAGCAGTATAGGCCTAACAAGTGAATTGATTCACTGCAGGAATTTCTACTATGTCTATGATTCATTTTAAAGAATAAGTTTAGATGTTTTAAAATTTCCTAAAATGTTTTCTTAACATACAGCTTCATTAAAGATTACTTAAGTAATTAGTAATTTTATTAATAACATACAAAATTAGTATAAAATATGATATATTTCAATAATTTAACACTATATATTACTGTACTTTTAAAAAATTTTCCCCAAATCCAGACATATTGAGAATAACTTGCTTTCATCCACTGATGAGGAAGAATCAGATTCCCAATCTGTTCATAGCCAGCGAGTTTCACGGCCACACCGTAGACCCCAGAAGCATCAAATCTCTGTATCTCAGGAAAATTTAGCAAAGTATGGGAGTCGACGTGGCATTCGACATGCTCGGCGACTAGATAATTGTAAGTAAATAACTAATGACAAATAAATAATTATTTCTTGAATTTCAGATTATTATTATTTATTTTATTTATTTTGTGCAAGACTGCCAGTTTGGGTGTCAGCTTTCAAGTGTTGATTTATCTTTTGATCTTATTTTCAGTGATCTTTTAGAAAAAAAACTTTTTCAAATAGATGTAAGGTTAGTGCTGAGTTTGAATGTATGAAAATTTTTGATTTATTAATGATAAAGTAACATTGAAAGTTAAGTTCTTTTCATTGCTGTTGAAGTGAGGTACCTGATAAATTTGGAAGAGAAAGATGAAGACATTGTGTTGAACAGCCCAGCCGCATCCTTTGAACCCAGCACAAATTTGTTTGAAGAACTGTTTGATGATCCAGAGAAAATGGAAGTGAGTAAAAATAAAAATCCGAAGAAAAAATGTGGAGATTTTCTTTTATTGTTGTCCAGGTTGCTAGGCTAGTGGGGGTCTCATGAAATGTAGAATTCTGTTTATGTGTATTAAAAGTTTCTCTTTGAACTCTTTCTCATTATTTGCGATTTAAAATTAAGTCTTTTAGAGCCCTTGAGATTAAACTCACTGTATCCGTCAGTATCTGGGGACTGCTGTAAAGGTCTATGACTAGCAATTTATCCAACAAGTCTATCCGGTAGTCTGCCAGCCCGATGCAGAAATGTTTCTCTAGCTTTAAGACTAAAAATATGACTTCATTATTATATTATTTTGGCTTTGGCTATCTTCACTATGGCTAGAATTTCTTTTAGACAGAACTTTGTCATTAAAAGAATTTGAAATCCAAATATCTAATGAAGTTTTAGCATTCAATAAAGTTTAAAAAACTGATTTTCTTTTTTATAAAAGATGTTGGTGGTTCACAGGTTGCAGTGTGACCACATCTCTTACATATAAATGGAAACATCAAATAGGACCTGTTCTATAGCTATTTTGTTTACACAGAATTGAACAATTCTTTTTTTTTTAATACAATTGGACTCACTGTAAGATAACAAATGTTCAACAAAACTGTACATAACTATTTTTTTTACTGATTATACATTTTTTTTGTTTGTTTTCTCAGATATGGAACAGTTTTGTGGAGAGTTCTGAAGAAGAGCAGAGAAAAATTTTAAATTATCGAGGCCTGCATATTATCAAGGAGGATGATGAGGGCAGTGAATGTAAAACTGCTGAAGACAATTGGGTGATGATCCTTGATGAAAGAAGTGGTACTGGATTTACTTTATTACTAAATATATAACTATGAATATTTCAGTTATAGAAATAATGTAGATTTAAACATTCTAGCTGATTTTAATTTTTTTTAAACCTAGATTTTGAATGTAATACCCTACAGAAGAAAATGGGTTAAGTCTTTTTTTTGTGGATTCTTTTAGTGCAAATTTGAAGTTATGTGGTTTGGGAATGAATAATTCTTTTGTATAGAAAACATGTACTTTAAAGCTTATGTATAGAAGATCAGGTCAAGACAATTACAGAAATTTAATAAACACTTTCTGTGTGGTGAAATGTCCATATTTATAAAAGGACTTGATTGCAGGTGTCCTCTGTAAAGTTTTTTTCTACTTAAAAACGGTCCTTGTAGTTTAACATAAATTTTACTAGTATGGAATTTCAACAAACAGTTCATAAATATTATTTTAAAACCTGAGAGTCCTCTGTTCAATCTTCGGTGAAAACCATGGGGATTTTTCCAAGGAATTTGTTTCAAAGTCGTCCCACAAGTTCACCCAGCTTTAAATGGGTACCTGACTTGAGTTGGGGAAGTAAAGGCGGCTGGGCGTTGTGCTAACCACACAATCCCTTTACATGCCGAGGTTATAGAAACAGATGGATTCTACACTTCATCTTCCCCGATGGCCCGTTTGGGCTAAGGGAACTAAAAAAAAAATTATACTGTTTAGTTTTAGTTAATGAATTTACTAGTCAGGGAGGAAACTTAACTTCTTTGAAATTAATATTTTATAACTTATCTTTTTAAATTCCTGATTATCAACAACTAGTCAGTATATTGAAATTTCTCTTGTCACATTATTTTAATTAAACGTAGTTTGCCTAATTACAATTATGTTTGAATTTCTTTTGGAATTTCATAGGAATTTTTTTTTTGAAATTTACCTTTTAAAATTTGATTGTTTTTAAAGTTTTTGGGAATAAAAAAATTTGGGAATGAATCCCTTTTTTTAAAAGAAAAATATAATATTTTTTTCCAGCCTTTTTGAATAACGTCACCCTCATAAAAAAATGTGCAGTATTTTATGGACCATTTATGTTTATTGTTGCCGTCTTCTGATTACACTTAGCACTATGCATATTTTGTATCTATCCTAGGGGGATTTAAACGTAAGATAAAAGACAGCAGCTAATAATGAGGAGATACCTTTACTGTTGATGTTTTAGAACTATAATTAGAACCAAAATAATATATATGTGTTAGCTTTTATCATACACTTTTGTTTTCTAACTTTTAATCCATCAATAAATAATTAAAGAGTGGTTAGTAAAACAAAAGAAAAAAAAACAATCAAGCATAATTAAAATGGTTGCAGAAAATATTTGATAATTCCATTAAGAAACTAATAATTTTTATAGAATTTAATGGAATACAGTGTGCATGTTATTTATAGAATTTAATGGAAGGATAGTGTGTATGTTATTTATAGAATTTAATGGAAGACAGTGTGTGTGTTATTTTCATGTGGATTCTAAATCCCATGTTCACCCATTCAAATTATTTTTTTAATGTCATGTTTTTACTATAAACCAATGTTTCACAGATCACCCAGCATACAGTCCAGTCCAGTGTTACAACAGGGTTGATAGAAACTTGAGGACGTTGTTGAAACGCAGGCACCTTCCTCTGGTAGGTAGCGATTGGTGAATTTTGAATTGTAACCTTTGTCCAGGTCAAATATGAAGAATTAAAAAAAAAATTCAAGATTTAAAGTCTAAACGACGTTTATGTAAATTCTGTATATTGAAGAATATTTTAAAATTAAATAGAAAAAAATACAAAAAAATAAATTAACAGTGGATTTATTGATTTCTTCTTTTAGTTGTAGCCTTTGGTATAGATTCCTTAAATTAATTAGGCAACTGGGCTAAATTCTGTTATGTGTTGGAAGTTTTTTTTTTCATGCACTTAATGAGCATCTGGTCTGAGTTTTACTCTGATCATTCCATGTAGGGTATGCTGGCCAACCTGGAACGCTGAGATCGTCACTTTCTTTCATGACTGTCCAACATCAGTCTTCATCTCCGATATTTCCAACGGCTTTGAGCGGATGTTACTGCACGCACTGTGTCAATATCTTAACTTGCATTCTCAGAGTAAGTTGAACTTACTTCACTTCTTTGTTCAGCCATGATGCCCATATAGGGCTCTGGCCTTGCCACACAAAGGCAGAAATCCCGCAAGTTGAAATAAAATGAAATATTGTAAAAAAAACAACACAAAAAACAAACCCCAAACAACTACAGTGATCGTTATTTAATGTGTAAAAACCACCACAAATCAACTAAGAATTATTTCTACAGCTGTAACTAATTACTTTCTTATAATTGACTAGTCAAAAGGCCTGATTAAGTAGACAAACGTCATGGTGGAACAGACTTGTAGTTTCAAAGAAAATTACCTTAATGTAGGGAATCTCACTGTATACAACATTTTTTTTTGATCATACATGCTGTTTTGAAGCAATTTTCCTTGTTGTTTTCTACATGTACTCTTATAATTTCAAGTTAAAAAAATTATATTTATAACCCAAAATTTAATACTGGATGTTTTGAAGTAGTTTTCCTTTCTAAGCTCCATCCATCGACAAGTTATCTTAAAGATTATTGAAATCGATAATGTGTATTGCAGTAAAATTAAGTACATTTAAAAGAAAAATTGTTTATAAATGCTGATGATGCGTAATGTTTGTTCAATCTTTTAATAATTTCTATATAGAACTTAAAAAAAAACTACTGGGGTTAGATAAATAAAAAGTCAACCAGTTTATCTAGCTATTAAAAGATTGTATAACTATCATGATGCCCTACTGCCTTTACCTTCCCTAACGAATCTGGGAACAACTACCTGGGGTAGACTAAACACATCAATTAGACCAGAGAAAAAAAGTCCTGACATTGACTGAGGGTTTGAAAAAGTTACTTTTCCGATAAGCAGTTCAGTGCTTTACCGCACTTCTAATTAGTATGACTAGAGCGACAAACCAGTCATATTAACTTGCTCCATATTTTTTTTCTTTTCAGGTTATGATGACCATGGGTGCCGAAGGACTCAGGTAGAGAACAGATTTCAACTGTTTCGCCCCCCATCTCTTCTCCTGACGGAGTACCTCCAGCAGAAACAACATTCCTTGTAACTTCTTCCCTTCCATCAGCCCACCTCCTGTGTGACACACACATACACATACATACATCAAGTGATTTCTCACTATAGAACTCTTTGCACCTTGCTTGTGTCATTGTTTTAAGTTTAGTCACAAAAGTGTCATGTTGTCAATCAAGTCATTGTGCCGCATACTAACTCATTTACAGTCACTATCTTTTTCTTATACTATAGTAAAGATGCATCAGCTTTTGAATTCAACATTTCATTCAGAAGTACAATAATGCCTCATACATGTGCATTTAATGTTTTGCTAATTTACTGATTACCGGTACCAAAAGTTTTATCAGGACGTAACTTATGAAATTTTTGTAAAATATATGAGAAGTGCTTATGTTAAATTTTCATTTTGATTTTTACTTTATTGTACATTTGTGTTTTGAAGTGCCTCTCTCTCTCTCTTCTGGTTTGCACCGGAGCTTTATTTAAATTGGGTTATCATTGGTTCTGCACTGGTAATATTTCTGTACTGTACTGTATGCAACATATACTCTGTACCTATCACATCGTAAAGTACTCTTTTTAGATCTTAGTATTATTCAACCTATTTATCAAGCTAATTTTTTTTTATGTAATTTGCGAAAAAACCTGAGTCATGTTTAGAGAAAGAAGCAACTTTTTTTTTTCGGTGGCTGCCACAATTCTCCTTGTTAGGGTCACAATTCTCTTTGTTAGGGTCAGGCTCTGAAACTCAACATTGCAAATATCTGAGGTATTACTGTATTTTTGTGTGTGTGTGTGTGTGTTTTAAATGAAAACAATTATAAATCATTTTGTAAAGATCACTGTATGATTTTACTTATGACGGCTGGCTTGGGCGAAAATTGTTTAATTTATTTGTTCAAATGGGCAGTCATACGGTGGATCTAAGTGTCTCATAGTAGATTTAAAAAATTAAAATTCTTACTAATGACCTAATATCAATAGAATTGACTCAACACTATATCAAAATGAAACTTTTTAAAGAGAAATGGGTAGCTAGTTGGACTGTGGCGGTAATCCTCTTGTTTAACATTTTATCTCAATGAAAGTTTATGATACTTCATTGTGGAAACTGCTCACAAATAAAAATTACCGGCAGCTCATTATCTTCTGCATTTCTTCTTTAAAGTTCTGGGATTATTTTTTTCACCGCCACTCACTTTTAGATTTTTCTTCCAATTTGTTGTCATCTGCACTCGAGCTCATTTTGTGAAAGCTTTTTCTTAGACTCCATCACTTAGTTTGTTTTTTCTTTATATAAAGATTGATATGTATGTATATGTGATTATATTAGGGCCACTGAGGTATTGGCAGTGAAACGACTGCCACTTATAAGAATATCGGAAACATAATTAAGCAGATATAACTTATGTTACCATTTGAATGCTCCGTGACCCTAGCTTTTGTGGTCCGCTGTGTTGAATTTTGATTTGAGGAAAATTGTTATTTTTTACAGGTTTATGAAATCTCAATAAAAGTAATGAATGGTGTACATTCTATAAAGTTGTATTTTGGCCATTATTTTTTCTCTTTATGTCATTACTATTTCATAAATAGTAATTTAAAACATAATTTATTACATTAGTTTAAAATTTATAAGAAAAGAATATATTTTTATTCGAGATTTATCATTATTTTTTCCTATTTATTTATTTGGCAGAGATTTTTATAACCCCCTAAAATGGAATGAACAGAGAAATAAATGAATTTTTAAAATAATAAAAAAAATATTGAATGGTGGGTTTATTTAAATATCCCCATGGCATTATGTTCTTCACTTTTAAAAGAAATGTTTTATTATGTACATGAATATAGTTGTTTTAATTTAATTCAGTGTGATAACCATACATTAGTTACTGCTTTTTTTATGTACTTGGTGGAGCTTTATAGAAAGCTATCTTATTACAAATGTGTGCTTCAGATTTTTTTTTAGTGAAACTTATTTGTCAAGAAATGTTCAGAATGAAATTATTTAAGAAGAAATGTATAGGTCAGTGAAGAAAAACTTTTTTTTTGTGTGTTTATACATGTTTGGTGTTGTTATGTATTTCTTTTGTTTCTCTGAATTAAACAAAAAACTGTACATATTGAGTTAATCATATTGAGTTTGAGTTGAAAATTTCATTGCATTTGTGTTTTTTTTTTTTTTCTGCACGTTGAATGCTCAAATTTTTTCCCCATCAGTATGCACAACATATTTTTTGGTTAGTAGGCAAGGCAGGACTCAATATAAACAAATTCTGCAAATGGCACCAACCAAACTGAAACTATTTCTTAAAACTTTTTGTGTAATTAACTTGGTTTCTCAAAGATTTTTATGAAAAAGTGAAATATTGACTTGCTATTAAAATTTTTTTATTTTACTCAAAACATTTACGCTGGGTACACTATTATTTCAGAGCATATCCATACAAACATCAAATATCATCATACATTACATAATACATGAAGCTGTGCCAGATATTACACCATACTAGTTGCTGTGCCAGATATTTCACCATACATGAAGCTGTGCCAGATATTACACCATACTAGTTGCTGTGCCAGATATTTCACCATACATGAAGCTGTGCCAGATATTACACCATACTAGTTGCTGTGCCAGATATTTCACCATACATGAAGCTGTGCCAGATATTACACCATACTAGTTGCTGTGCCAGATATTACACCATACTAGTTGCTGTGCCAGATATTACACCATACTAGTTGCTGTGCCAGATATTTCACCATACATGAAGCTGTGCCAGATATTTCACCATACATGAAGCTGTGCCAGATATTACACCATACTAGTTGCTGTGCCAGATATTTCACCATACATGCAAGCTGTACCGGAATGTTTACACCATACATGAAGCTGGCCGGATATTACCATCATGAAGCTGTGCCAGATATTACACCATGCAAGTTGCTGTGCCAAGATATTTCACCATGCTGAGCTGTGCCAGATATTTCACCATACTGGTTGCTGTGCCAGATATTTCACCATACGAGCTTGTGCCAGATGTTCATACTAGTTCATGTGGCAGATATTCACCATACTAGTTGCTGTGCCAGACATTTCACCATACTAGTTGCTGTGCCAGATAATACACCATACTAGTGCTGTGCAGAGAACACCATGCTAGTTGCTGTGCCAGATATTACACCATACTAGTTGCGTGCCAGATATTTCACCATACATGATGCTGTGCCAGGTATACACCATACTAGTTGCTGTGCCAGATATTACACCATACTAGTTGCTGCCAGATAATATTTCACCATACATGATGCTGTGCAGATATTGACACCGCACATAGTTGCTGTGCTAGATATTACACCATACGGGTTAGCTGTGCCAGATATTACACCATACTAGTTGCTGTGCTAGATATTTCACCATACATGAAGCTGTGCCAGATATTACACCATACATGAAGCTGTGCCAGAATTTCACCATACATGAAGCTGTGCCAGATATTACACCACTAGTTGCTGTGCCAGATATTCACCATACATGAAGCTGTGCCAGATATTTCACCATACTAGTTGCTGTGAAGATATCACCACACATGAAGCTGGGCCAGATATTCACCATACTAGTTGCTGTGCCAGATATTTCACCATACTAGTTGCTGTGCCAGATATTTCACCATACTAGTTGCTGTGCCAGATATTACACCATACTAGTTGCTGTGCCAGATATTACACCATACTAGTTGCTGTGCCAGATATTACACCATACTAGTTGCTGTGCCAGATATTTCACCATACATGATGCTGTGCCAGATATTACACCATACTAGTTGCTGTGCCAGATATTACACCATACTAGTTGCTGTGCCAGATATTTCACCATACATGATGCTGTGCCAGATATTACACCATACTAGTTGCTGTGCTAGATATTTCACCATACATGAAACTGTGCCAGATATTACACCATACATGAAGCTGTGCCAGATATTTCACCATACTAGTTGCTGTGCCAGATATTTCACCATACTGGTGCTGTGCTAAGATATTTCGCATACATGAAGCTGTGCCAGATATTACACCATACATGAAGCTGTGCCAGATATTTCACCATACATGAAGCTGTACCAGATATTACACCATACTGGACACCCGTGCCAGATACTACCTTCATGAAGCTGTGCAGATAAAGCTGCCATACTAGTTGCTGTGCCAGATGTTCACCATACATGAAGCTGTGTGAATGTTTCCATACTAGTTGCTGTGCCAGATGTTACACCATACTAGTTGCTGTGCCGAATGTTACCCATACTGGATTGCTGTACTTGAATATTTCACCATACATGATGCTGTGCCAGATTTACACCATACTAGTTGCTTCCAGATTACACCATACTGGTTGCAGTGCCAGACATTTCACCATACATGAAGCGCCAGACCACCATACTAGGCAGGCCGAAGTTCACCATACATGAAACGAGCAGATATTACACCATACATGAGCTGTGCCGAATCAGCACCATACTAGTTGCTGTGCAGATGTTACACCACATACTGGAGTGTAGCGTGCTAGATATGGGATATTACACCATGCTGGCCAGAATTTCACCATAATGAAGCCAAACACCATACATGCTGTGCCAGATATTTACACCATACATGAAGCTGTGCCAGATATTTCACCATACGGGGCTGGCAGATATCCCTAGCATGAAGCTGTGCCAAGATGATTACACCATACTAGTTGCGTGCCAGATATTCCCCATACTGTGCGGCAGATATTTCACCACATGAACCATCCAGGTGGCTGTGCCAAAAAAAAAAAAAAAAAACAGATATTTCACCATACATGAAGCTGTGCCAGATATTACACCATACTAGTTGCTGTGCCAGATATTTCACCATACATGAAGCTGTGCCAGATATTTCACCATACATGAAGCTGTGCCAGATATTACACCATACTAGTTGCTGTGCCAGATATTACACCATACTAGTTGCTGTGCCATCCATTTGGTCCAACTGTCTGTGTTGCAGGGCCATGGCCATAGAATCTGGTGACCCTGACAAACTGGGGCCCCCTGTTTCCATACCTCCCAATAAAGTCCCCAACTTAAATTTAAACACATAAGTAAATTTAAAAAATGACGTGGCTCCTGATGTGGTCTCCGGTGGATGTTAACAGTGGAAAAAATATATATATATTTATTTATTTGTATGATCTTCAAGAACTATTGCATACTGCTTAATCACAAATGCTACGAATTTCTATGAAACCTTTGGAAGTTTAAAATTATTTGCCTGAAAAGACAAACACTTACTTCCTTTGTATCCACGCACAACTATTGCTATGAAAATTCTATTAACACTTCTTATTTCTAGCTAGTGGGGCATTGAAGATTTTCAAAAATTAAAACTAATAAAACATTACTTGAGAATTTAATTAAACAAAAAAAAAAAACAACAGACATAACAATGACATAGCAATCTTTCTACAATCCATTTACTCCACATTGGCTCCACATTGTCTCCACATTGCCTACACATTGTCTCCACATTGACTACACATTGGCTCCACATTGCCTACACATTGTCTCCACATTGACTCCACATTGGCTCCTCATTGGATCCACATTGTCTCCACATTGACTCCACATTGGCTCCACATTGTCTCCACATTGACTCCACATTGGCTCCACATTGCCTACACATTGGCTCCACATTGTCTCCACATTGGCTCTGCTCTAGACTACACATCTCTAATTAATATATAAATATTATATATAGGCCAATTAAGCGCCTATATTTCTATATATAACTTACTTAAAATAATAGAATCTATCGTTTCAAAAGGAAGAGTACACATTAGGGCAATAACTGTAAAAATTCATGAAATAATACATTCTATAACTATTATTTAATTATGGAAGTTAATTCAAAAGTTTGTCATTCCATCTTACGTTACTCAGCATTTAGAGATAGACATAAGTTAAAATGACTCAATTCATGAATACATTTTTTTATATCAGACTGAAAAAGTTTAGTGTGACATTTGAAACATTTTATGAAAACTAACATTAGAAATCATGAATAAAATGAACTTGGTTGTCACACAATGTCTTGAATTTTGTCGCCGGTTATGTCGCCGGTTATATTATAGCTAAGTTGTGCTCTGGTGTCGTCATTAATATCTTCTAGGTACACTCCCATTAAATGTTTAAGGGGAGGGTAATACCATCAGCTGCACAGGAAATAAAAAAAACGGACTACTGTCCCCTTTCGTTTAACAAAATTTTTTTTTTTACTGTTGGCTACATGCAGCGGGAGCGTAAAAAAAACTTGTAGTAATGTGCTTCTCACTGACTTTTAAAGTGTAAATGGAATAGGAATTTAGGCAGGCCTTTAGAATATAATATCATACAGAAAGCACCACATCGCTATTAAAAAAAAAGTTTTATACCAATGACTAAAAATACGCCGCCAAACATGGGCGTCGCTAGGAATTTTTCCAGAGGGAGGCAAAAATTTTCCAGGGGGGGGGGGGCAAATTACAACTTTAACTTTTATGACATTTTCTAAAAAAAAAGCTCTATTGTCCCCGTTTTGTCTGTCTGTCTGTCTGCTCCGTCTGTCCGTCCGTCCGTCCGTCATCACCATAGATCTCAACAACCTTCAAGTCCAGACCCATTTGCAGGTCTTGGCCTGCCAAGAAATACTCTTGTCCGTTTTCATGATCTGACCTCTGAGGGTCGTAAAGGAAGCTTGTGGAGCACCGTTTTACTATATGTTATATTAATAAAGGAGCGCCCTATCTCAGCAACCATAACCGACCCATGATGTATATATCATTTTTAGGTATTGTCCTGCCAAGCGCACACTAAAACCATTTCGTGATCCGACATCTCAGGGCCGAAAAGACTTCTCCCAGGTACCGTTTTTGCTTATATTTTTAACATAAAACTAAAGCTAATAAGGGTTACGTAATCATTATTATATTTTTGCAACAGCCATTCCAACATGACTATACTTCCCAAATTTTTTATACAAAACAACAATTGACGGAGTTTTCGGACGACAGAGCTATGCAACAATTGACGGAGTTTTCGGACGATTAAATGACTACAATTTCGAATGTTTTCAATTATGAGTTTTCAGTAACCACAAACCAATTGTAGTTAGATTTAAGAGAAAATAATTTTTTTTCAAATATAAAGAAACGTCTTTATAATATTTTTTTTACAGATATATGCATTACACAATTGAATTTATAAACATTTCCAAAATTTATAAATATTTACTGAAAGCTAACAAACGTACTGATACATAACAAGAAAATGCGCTAACACGTCCTGTGTCCAGAATGGAACAGGCTTAATTGCTTGTTTTTTTGTGTAAGGGCGGGGGAGCAAATGCCCCCCTCTTATATGACATTTTTTCTAAATGTGGGGGGGGGGGGAGCAAATGCCCCCTTGCCCCCCCCCCCCCCCCCATGAATACGCCCATGCCGCCAAATATGGCTCAGCTTCGTAACAACAAAACACGTTAGTAAAAAATTGAAAGTGACTTTCACCTCCAAGGTCTTCAGGCCCTTGCGGCGGCTCCACAGTGATAGAAAAAAGTCAAGAGATCAAAGGTTAGGTTTGATCATACATTCTTTGATACCGTCCACACGTCTCAAATTTCAGTGCAGTCCAGTATGCTGACCAGTGAGCATTTAATCAACGAATCTCTTGACCAATCCTGCTGTGAGTAACACTGTTTAATCTCACTCTATCTCCCCCCCCCTCCTTTTCCCCTTCCACTACCATGGACAGAATCTCGTCTCGTTTCAAGTAATGGAGTTAATACTTTTAAAATCTGGTCATTGGTTACGTGGTTGCCAGTTGGGGCAGTGTTTACTTCAAGTATATGCAAGTATATGTTCATATAGATAGGGAAACAAGGCAATCGACCAGAGCCCATTCTGCCAATGGGGCCCCTTCCTATATTATTTATTTAAATTTAATATGGTGCTCTGAAGGCCCCAAAGGTATTTTTTTTGCACACCTGTGGAAATCTTTGCGTAGGTGCCCCAAAGATCAAAGATCGCCTCTGAGTACACAGTACATGTACTTAGCAGCACATAAAGATAGGTACAAGACCAGGAGCGAATGGGTGGAGTGTTGACGCGAACTAACATAAATTGAATGTCTGGTGATATCCAGTGCTGTCTAGTGCTGTGTGGTGCTGTCCAGTGCTGTGTAGTGCTGTCTAGTGCCGTGTAGTGCTGTCTAGTTCTGTGCTTCACTCTGAAACAAGTGGCGGGCCGGTTTAAACAGTCCGGTGGGTCCGGATTTGGCCGGCGGGCCGTAGTTCGCCCATCATGGCTGTGCTAGACATTCTATGGTGCCTAGTTAGCCGCACCAAAACTCTGCCTATGATGGCGTTGCACAAAGGGTAACCTGACTTAGTGCTAAAAATGTTTGGTACATCGCCAACTCAGTGGGGAAGGGGGGGCAAACTGTCTTATTCGTGGGTCACAATGGGTTTTTACATTTGACAGAAGAGCCTGACCAAGATTAGATGGATGGGGTGTTAAATTTAGACAATGCTAGTTAAATATACATAACATTAAATGCACTGACCGGATTTAAAAACCAACAAATTCACATATAGATACAAAACAAACAAAAACAGACAAAGCAAATAAAAACATAGAATGTACACATAAATAAATAAATTAATTAGTTGTCAACGTTTTATTTAGATCGAAATATTCGGTTATATCTTTAGTCAAGACCTGATGACATTTCCGGTTATAACTTTAGTCAATATGTGATAACATATCCGGTTATAACTTTAATCGAAACCTGATGACACAAGCTGTTATAACTTTAGTCAATACCTGACGACATATCCGGTTATAACTTTAGTCAATACCTGACGACATATCCGGTTACAACTTTAGTCAATACCTGAGGACATATCCGGTTACAACTTTAGTCAATACCTGATGACAAGCCTATTCTGGGCCAAGTTTACATCTTTTGGTTCCGCTGACCATTGAGGTCCAGCCACTTTGCAGCCTCGATAGACCTAACTCAGATTCACGCATGACACTAAGTGGACTTTGGCACTTACTACGTCAGCTGACCAAAAACAGTTTCAAGTGTTTCTTCCCACCTGATTTATCTCCCTTCATAGTGGATTGAAGTTGTTGTTTTTTTTTTTTCTATGATCATATAGGTCTGGGTTTTCAATTCCATGGTCTAATTTATCATTGGGTCCGAAACACGGATTACAATGAAAATTGTTAACTATTTTTTTTATTCTAGATGCTCTGGTGTCTATTGGTGCCAAGGTACATATTCACTTCCACATCGTCTCTTATCGATGTCAGGCGCATCAGATAATGAAACTTCATAGCTTCAAAAATACGAAAATACACAAACACACATATCCAAACGCACACACATATCCAAACACGCGCGTGCACACACACACACACACACACATATATATATATATATATATATATATATATATACACAATAGCTGTCTAATACCCGGCGTTTCCCGGGAACTCAAGGTGCCACCTGACATTCTGCCCACCTCCTAATAATGTCAACCATATTTTACTTACAATTTATTAGGATGTATATCTCTAATTGAGATAACCAATAATTAATCTTAAAGAGAGAAGAAGTAAACTTAATAATACAGGCATTTTTTTTTTTACAAAAGCATCAAGTTATACTGGCCGAAAAATAAAACTCATTTCGTTGTGCTACTTTTTTTTTTGGGCTTTGTGCTAATAGTGTTCTGATCAGATACGAACGTTATACATGGGGTAGGAAAGTGGATTGGTTAGAGTAACGGGGGATTGATGGAGAAATAGGAAAATGGAGGTTAGAGAGAAAGACAAGAATGTGTCTTAATAGTAGCTGGCAGTCTCTGTTGAAATGGACCGTATTAGTGTCAGTAAGTAATGATTGTTAACCTGATTGTAAGACCAATCTTACATACATCTTTGTGCACCCTGTGAGATGTTTTTGATTAGTCCTTAACATATACAATATTTCATCAAATCAGTGATACATATTTTAATGTAGAGTAATTTTCTTATTAATATTTTGTGCGCATTTGTCAAATTTGAATTTGAAATTAAAATGAAAATTATTTTTATCTCAAAAATTGAAAACAAAATACATTTTATTGTTATTACTTTAAGTCAATATCTATATAATACATTAAAAAATGCTTTAATTTATTGAGAGAAATATAACGATGCATTTTATTTCCCCTGAAAAAATATTTTGCTTTAAAAATATTTCTTTATGAAATAGGAAAAAATTGTTTTTGTATAAAAAGGGCGGACAATAAAAAACACATACAGCCCCAGTTTTAAGTGAACATAATTCGAGACAAAATATTTGTATTTAAGTAGATTTATCGTAGTGTAAGTCATATAACCCAATCTCGCACGCAACATAAGAAAACGTATATCCTAACTAAACATACATGCATAAATACAGAAATACATGCATTCATACAGAAATACATGCATACATACATAAATACATGCATACATACAGAAATACATGCATACAAACATAAATACATGCATAAATACAGAAATACATGCATACATATAGAAATACATGCATACATACAGAAATACAAGCATACAAACTGAAATACATGCATACATATAGAAATACATGCATACATATAGAAATACATGCATACATACAGAAATACATGCATACATATAGAAATACATGCATACATACAGAAATACATGCATACATATAGAAATACATGCATACAAACAGAGTTTTGTTATTCATACCAATTCTCTATGCAAACGCACTCTCCTCCCCTAAACACGTAATGGTTACGGTCTTGATAAGGAAAAACAATTTCTTGAATACCATTAATTGTGGCTTTGTAGAATGACCATTGGCCAGGGGGTCTAAAACCTTTGGAGCTCCGTCACCTGTTAGACCCTTCACAGAAATATACCTGTCAGTTGGGAGGGGGGGAAAGGGGAGAGGGGGTGGTTGGGGGAATCCGAGATCGACAGGGGTGTATTTAAAATCAATGACTTTCTATCCTCGGCTGTAAATGAACATTTCTACCCTCTCCGAAACAAAAATAAAACAATTTTCTTCTAACAAACAAACTCGACATTTTATTTTGTTTACCAATTTTAGCCGTTAAGTTGTTTATTTGAATAGAGTGACAAAATATTTGAAGTACACTCCATTCAATGATATGAACAATTCTCTCTTTCCCAACTCCCTTCCTCCCCAAGTGACCTCCCTCAAACTGTAGGTGGGGAGAAAAAACACAGAAAATAAAACTAAAAAAAAACTTAGCTGTTAGCGGATGGCGCTCGGGGAAAACTAATCGCGTTCTTCACCATCCCACGTTTTTTTTTTGGCCGAGCTTATCAATAGCAGTTAGTTATACAGCCGTACAAGTAGTATTTGTTGTCTCGCCGCAGCAAGGAAACGTGAATATATAGGCTAATATATATATATATATAAGAAAAAAAAAAGTTGTCTTCACTTTGTTGAATGGTTGTTATTTCCCTTTGGTGTGCCGCTCTTCAACGCTGTCGTTCTGTGGAAGTGATCTAACATTCTTGTAATATCGACAAGTGGAAACTACTTAAACAGGTTCGATCTTTTATAGTTTTTTTTCTATTTTTCTATTTTTTTTTAAATTTATTTCTGATTATCTGATTAATATATAAATGTAGTCTGCTGTCATATTGTTTATTTGTAAAAAAAAAAATCAATGCCATAGGTGTGCTTTAAGGAAACAATTTTTGTTACATACCTTTGTTGGAAAAAAAAAAAAGAAACAAATAATTTATACCTTCAATGAAATTAGAATGTGATCGCACAGAAATGGCCCCATACAAACTTTGCAGTCAAATATAATGCTTAAAAAAACATAACAATTTAGTGTAACAATAATTGGGAAAAAGGAGGGGGGGGCAGAGGCGTACCAAGGGTAGGGGGGAGGGGCGGTTCAAATTCGAAAGTCCCCCGGGCCCCAGCTTGAGAGGGGGCTCCCAAATTTTTTTTTATTCAATATTAAGTACATTATCTCATGTTATGGTGTCGAATAACAAAATGCAGGGGCCCCCAAAAGAGGGCCCACCCAAAATTCCTAGGTTCGGCACTGGGGTGGGAGTGGATGCATGCATTGTTTCTGTCTGCACGTGAGCACTAAAAGTGACCTGACCACCATTCCTAAAACATTAGTTTTTTTCGCTCACTCCCATTTTCCCCCTTTTTACTCACTATTTATACTTGCTCATTTCATGTCATTCATTTTCAACCATGGATAGTTTACCCCCTGTTTGCGGACTCTCGAGATATATTACGTAAATTAGGTGTATATAATGAGCGGGGGGCAGGGAGGGTGGGGTAATACATGCCTGGAAAGATTTCAGTAAAAGAAAACACACGTTTAACGTACAACCAAAAACAATCAGTTTAAAAAAAAGGGCACACAATTTTCGCTATGAAGGAATAAAAAAAAATGTTCCTTGCTTCCCGTGATTAACTTTATTCGATGTTTCTGTGACAGTTCAATGTCCTATTATCACTGAAATGAACCCAATACCCATATTGAAACATATTCCCGAATCCACAAAAATATTTTTGTAAAAAAAAAAACTACGTCATCAGTGCCGGATTTAGTCCCTCTGATGCCCCAAGCACTGCACCCCCCAGCCCTTTGTGAATAAGTAGCAACTTTCATAGATATGACATCCGGCTCGCATTGATTTATAATGTGCCAACCATTAAAATGAATGATGAATAATCATAAATTATTCATCTTTCTCATAGAATTTTGAAAGTGACCCACAACATGTACAGAAGTTGTTAATTGAAACGATACATTAGACTTTGAAAATATTTCGTGGTACCCCCTCTTCCCTCGATGCCCTAAGCAGACAATTTTTTTTTTGGGTTGATAGTTATTCGTGTAATGCGCGGCACTGAAATGTCTTTTAAGAAGAAAATCTGGTATGTATGTGGGAGAATGCCATAAATATGCCATCAATATTTCAGTCCCACTTCCACTAGTCGTTCAAACATCTACTACTGCAATATAACACTTATTTCGTTACACTTTTAAAAAGAGAGGATGTGGGTGGGTGGTTATGGGATTTGCTGAACTGTGACAGAGAATTTTTGAAAAAGTTAAAAAAAAAAACCAACAAAATATACATTTTTATTTAAATAATATTTTTTTTTTAGTGTTTCTCAAATAATTAAGAACTTTTTTTCTACTTCCTATTTCCCTATAAATTTTACATTGACAAAAACTTTTCTCATTATATTCCATGTCTAATAAATTGTGTACGAACTTTATCCCATAATTTCATAAAACATCTTCCCTCCTTATCTATTGTAAAGACCATTAGCTGACGTCTGCAAGAAAGATTTCTTTCCACGGAAGCACAGCTAGATTTTTTAAAAGTGTGTGCGTACAAATATACAACCAGAGTATTTTATTTTTTTACGACACAATAAAAGAATCCTAAGGGAGTGAACATTGAATTATCGGACAATCTAAAATGTGAAAAAAAACATTGTTATGATTATGATTTTATCTCTTTAAATTAAAAAACATATAACAAAAAACCTTTAAAAAACAAAACAAACCCGTTGATAAACAGAAAGGGAAAGAACACCACAGTATCTACTCAATTTGCGAAATTTATACATATTTACACTTCTTTTATCTATTTTAATATTTTTGTTGCCTCACTTATCTTTTGTGTATTACCGACATCTGTATATATATATATATATATATATATATATATATATATATATATATATATATATATATATATATATATATATATATATATGTGTATCTACTAGATGTCTGCTATTCCAGCTATTGGATTATCTCCCTGGTATCTGTCAGATGATGTCATAAAACGCGCCAAGGATGACTCAGTTTAATGTCCATCTATGGCCACCCCTAACGCAAGACATAAATTTAGCTATCAAAAAAACGCGCTTTAACTTTTCCCCCATTTTTATATTGCAGACGTCGAAAATGGCCAGATTTCTCATAATCCGTCTGTCAATACATTTTCATTTAATTCAATATTTTTGCGATATCATTATTTGCTGTTATGGCAGTATATTAAAATGAGGTCAGATGAGCTGAGGTGATGAAAGACTTTGACGGGCGGGATGGCGGGAAAAAAGGGGGGCCAAAAAAGGAGAGAGACGAAGGGGAGAGGGGGGTGGGGGAGGAGGGGATGGAGGGGGTAGTTAGGGACTGATCCTTCTCTGGAAGGTGTTTCTTGTAGCCCCCCTCTAATGAGTCAACGGATTTAGATGAAAAAATGGTGTTCAAGGTCAGCAGACGTGATATTCTCTTACACCATGCATGAGGCATTGGAAGAAACGCAGAAATGTTTCGCGCATTCATTTCGACGTGATAAATAACTTTTAATGGTGACATCAGAAATAAAAAAAAATAAATAAATTATAGAACGAAACGGGTCGTTAATCTTAAAATAATTTATTAAAATGAGAATTGAAAAGGTGATTTAAAGAAAATACCTAGATCAACCTACATATTTAAAAAAAAATATATATACATAGACACAAATTAAATAGACAAATATTGGTCTATTCACCAGATCTGGGCCAGACATTTGGCCGATTGCTTCCAACCATGTTTGCGCTGTTTGAGAACCCAGAAAAATGTTTTATTGCAATATGGCTGGGAACTAGGATCAGTGGCGTAGATATTTGTAGAGATTCGTGCGAGTGGGGCTATTTGTAGCGCCCTGTGCGAGCTATCTTTAGCGCCCTGTGCGAATTGAGCTGTTTGTAGCGCCTTGTGAGAGTTGAGCTATCTGTAGCGTCCTGCGTAAATTAAGCTATCTGTAGCGTCCTGTGCTAGTTGAGCTATTTGTAGTGTCCTGTGAGAGTTGAGCTATCTGTAGCGTCCTGTGCGAGTTGAGCTATCTGTATCGTCCTGTGCGAGTTGAGCTATTTGTAGCATCTTGTGAGATTTGAGCTGTTTGAGGCGCCCAGTGAGAGTTACAATCTTTAGCACCCTTCTCTTAATCTGAAAAGTGCTAAAACATTTAACAGCGCCCTTTCGGCGCCCTTTCCTAGTTAATCATCCGCACAACCCGCAGTACTCTTCCCACGCCACTGCTTAGGACCTTCTTAAACTTAGTTTAATGAGTAGTGTTGTTTTCGTCGACGAAAACTAAAACTAAAACCTTCGTTAACGAAAATGTTGACTTTTCGTCAACGAGAACTAAAACTAAAACTAAAATTAGAAGCAAGACTAAAACTAGACGAGAGCTAAAATTATTACATAAAAAACGAAATAAAAACAAACTAAAATATAGTGTTGCTTTCGTTCACGAAAACTAAAACTAAAACCTTCGTTAACGAAAATGTTGACTTTTCGTCAACGAGAACTAAAACTAAAACTAAAATTAGAAGCAAGACTAAAACTAGACGAAAGCTAAAATTATTACAGAAAAAACGCAATAAAAACTGAAACTAAAATATGACCTGGGACTAAAACAACACTATTAACGAGCTCCTACTAGTGTACTTTATAACGAAATAGAGGCAGGGAAAAAAAAAGGATTATGGGTAATTTTTTCTTTCTTTCAAGCCTATATCCTGCAAGCAGATTGAGTTCGCGTTTCACTTGCTAATAGCCAATTTCATCCCCTCATGTAAGGGAGATTATAATAGGATTCATTTGTGTCAAATATGCAATCTCTACAGGCGTGCTATTTATACGCTTATTTACACCATGAGAAAACATGGTCCGTGCAATAAAATAGGCTCTAGAGCTGTAAGTAATTGAGCTTGGTATCAATGGGCTAACAAGGAACAAGGAGACCACACACTTATCGTTTATCTGCTTATCAGGTGTCTATTTACGTGTACGTAGCCAGTAGACTGTACTTGTAACCAGCCGCACCTGTCGGAGTCAGACCCGTGGTTTAGAGCGATCGCCCCCAGCTCGCCACAGTGGTGTGTGGATGTACTACCAGAAAGTTCCCGGATCTTATTTATTGGCATTGCAACGCGCGTTAACTAGGACCACGAAACAACATTTGAAGGCCATAGTTGGAAGCAATACATGATACAGTGATTGTGGAAGGCCATAGTTGGAAGCAATACATGAGACAGTGATTGTGGAAGGCCATAGTTGGAAGCAATACATGAGACAGTGATTGTGGAAGGCCAGAGTTGGAAGCAATACATGAGACAGTGATTGTGGAAGGCCAGAGTTGGAAGCAATACATGAGACAGTGATTGTGGAAGGCCAGAGTTGGAAGCAATACGCGAGACTGTGATTGTGGAAGGCCAGAGTTGGAAGCAATACATGAGACTGTGGTTGTGGAAGGCCAGAGTTGGAAGTAATACGCGAGACTGTGATTGTGGAAGGCCAGAGTTGGAAGCAATACATGAGACAGTGATTGTGGAAGGCCAGAGTTGGAAGCAATACGCGAGACTGTGATTGTGGAAGGCCAGAGTTGGAAGCAATACGCGAGACTGTGATTGTGGAAGGCCAGAGTTGGAAGCAATACGCGAGACTGTGATTGTGGAAGGCGAGCGATAGTTCACTCCATCCAGGTTTTTTACTCAGATAAACAAATAAATAGAAATCATACTAGATGGGGCATTCTTTTACACCACTGTTTTCCAAACTTTCGTAATATGAGTACCCCTAGTAAAACAACAACAACAACTTGTCTATTGTATTCACGGTCACGGTTTTCCCCTCATTTCATTGTTTTCCCTATAGCTGTGCAGGCTTATACAAATGTTCTATGACAGGTGAAGCGCTTATCCCCGACAAACACTTCGTACCTCACTTTGGGAAACACTTGTCAAATACCAATATCAAACATGAGGCGAAGACTTAAACATTGAATATTCATTGATCATTTGTAGCATCCCTGATCCATACGTGCCAACTGCCAACTAACGTACAGCTCTTTCAATAAAAATAACTTCCAATATTATGGAATCATAGATTGGCAGCAAGGTTAACGCTCGGTTGGCAGTGGCGAACTATTGTCTTTTGGCGCCCTGTGTGATCAACCCTTAGTGTCACCCCCTGCCCCCTTTAACAAAGGGTTGTTTCCCCTATCTTTACACATTAGTATTGTCAAATGTACGGTCAAATGTGCCCGGGTTTAGCCTTATTTACAACTGTATGGGATTCCCCTCCCCCCCCCCACACCCGTGGGTAAAAATTGTATGCTGGGACCCCACAACAGCCCACTGACACAGAATGAAAGTTCAATGGCCGATTAACAATGGGACCCTTAACTCACCCCTTTCCCCCCTCAATATACCCCCCCCACCCCCACCCCCAGTCCAAATAAGTGGCTTATGAGGATCAGAAATTTTAAAAAAGTCCTTGTACTCGGGGAAGACGGCCCTTGTTTCCCCCCCTCCACCCCCTGGTACGCCACTGTTTCAATAGTCGTTGGTATAAATAGTCAGGGGGTGGTCCGACAACGGGCTGCCCTTTTATTTGCTCAGCAGTTCCACCACCTTTTTGTATTTTTGTTTTTTTTCCGGGAAGGCGTAGGTGCGACATTCTCTGAGTCCTTCCCAGGAGCCATAGTTACGCTTCTTACTATAGTATCAAATATTGGTCAGACAGGATAGTGAAAGGACAGTAACCGTGAAGGGAGGAGCGGGTGGGGGGTGAGGTAGTGGGGTAAAAATAGAGAACAACAACAAAACATAAACATTCTATTTTTCCGGTATCGAATTCCTTAAAAAAAAACAAAATTGCGTCCTAGACTTCAAAAATCTTTGTAAATATTTTCTGTGCCGTGTCAACAAGACAAGTGCACACGTGAAGTCAAGTGTCTTCCATGCCTGCCAATGTTTTCAATTATGTTACGTCTCCTCGCTTATCTATTTTTTTTCCCGCCAAATATTTCACGTTATCTAAATGTAATTTGCGCCTAAATGTAGAATTTGAACCATAAAACAGAAGTCTCCATGTCCCTCTGGCTGAGGGGGTGGGAAGAAAGTGTGTACCCCCCCCCCCCCCCCCCCCTCGGTCTTGTGGGTTGTAGTAAAAAAAAATAAATGAATAAATATTATGGCTGAGGAGATAAAAAAAATATATATTATTTTATTATCATTAATATCCTTCATTCATGTTCAACTTTGCGTGGGTGATAAACTGAGCACCAGACACACACACACACACACACATTCACACACACAGACGCACATGTTTATATATATATATATATATATATATATATATTAATATATTTATATATATATATATATATATATATTAGTGTTGAGTTTAATCTCAGCCTGCGATGGTTCTGCTTCAAAAGTTCATTCAGAACTTCCATGCGCCATTTTTCCTTCTTCATCTTCGGAGCATGCTTCGAATTATGCACGTACACACATGTCTTTCTGGGCATGGGGTCTCGTGACTGCAACATTTTTGAAAAAAAAAAACAAGTGACTGATTGGATGGCAGACGGATGCGCGGGAAAATATCAAATGAAAATTATTTTAAGATTACCGAAATAAAAAACAACAACAACACATTCCAGACTGACAAGAAAGAAGTACAACTGTTTAATTAAAGAGACTTTTGTCTAACAAGAGTCATTGTAAAAGTAGGCCGATACTATACAAAACTTTCCCTGATGTATATTCTTTATTTACCCACGTTTCTTTTATTTGTTTGTTAGTTTGAAGAGATGATTTATTGGGATATATGAAACCCCCTAGAAAGTATCTATCTATCTATCTATCTATCTATCTATCTATCTATCTATCTATCTATCTATCTATCTATCTATCTATCTATCTATCTATCTATCTATCTATCTATCTATCTATCTATCTATCTATCTATCTATCTATCTATCTATCTATCTATCTATCTATCTATCTATCTATCTATCTATCTATCTATCTATCTATCTATCTATCTATCTATCTATCTATCTATCTATCTATCTAATATATCTATCTATTAGTCTGTCTATCTGTCTGTCTATCTGTCTGTCTTTCTTTCCGCCTCCCTGTGTGTCACTTTTATATAATCATTCAATACAACCAGCCATTCATAAACACGGAAATCGTCCGTCTATTCTATCCCTATGTCTGTCTACTTGCCTGTCCGTCTGTTTAATTGGCTGTCTGTTTTTCTGTCTCTCTCTCTCTCTGAGCTGTCTGATTTCCGTTTTGTCATTGTGCCTGTCTGACCACATTGTTCCCCCCCTCTCCCCTCCCCACTCCCTCCTATTTAGAGACAGGGAGACAGATTGGGAAGGAGTAAGAAGAAAGAGTGAGAAAGGATAGAGAGACAATCACATTCCGTAATGAAAGATAAAAGTGTTTGAGTACAAAGTGTAATGAAGCCATCAATATGCCGGCCAGTCATACGAACATACTTATCTCAACAGCTCACGCTGCAGTCTGGGTTTGGAAAAAAAATCTAAAAAAAAAAAATAGGTCATTAAGAGGACACATTTCTCACGGACTTTCAATTCCGGCTAAATTTAGACCTTCCATCAGATAACGCTCCTAGGATCCCAGGTTATTTAACGATTTCCATAAAACAAAAAAGAGAGAAAAGGGGGGCGAACACAAAACACGTGGTCTGTCTATAACACGAGATTTCACGAGAACAAACGAAACAGCATCGAGACAAAAGCTGTACCTTTTTATTTTATTTTGGAGTTTGCAATGCTTTCCCCTGTCTTGATGACATTCGTCTTGAACCGTGTACGAAAGTCAAAATTTTGTTGTTTGCTTGTTTGATTTATCTCTTAACAAAAATTGATATTCTGCGGTCAACATTGAATGAAAATTGAACACCGTCTTGATTAGCGGTTGGCACCTTTAAGGTACGCATATCAGACCACCTCAGGAACCATTTTGTAATTACTGCCAAAATATATTGTGTCTATTCAGTTATTTTCGTATAATTAAAAAGAAAACAAGGATGCATTAATAAGAGATTTTTGTGGTAACAAAATTTACGTCTACTATTATTATAAATATGGTGCGTGCTCATGGGCGTATTCATGGGGGGGGGGGCAAGGGGGCATTTCCCCCCCCCTACATTTTGAAAAAATGTCATACAAGAGGGGGGCATTTGCTCCCCCCCCCCTGGAAAATTTTTGCCCCCCCCCCCTGGAAAAATTCCTAGCGACGCCCATGTGCGTACTATTAACAGAAATTATATTTTCATACGTAATTTTTCTCGAAAACGTTTGACGAGTAGACCACGTGTGGAATGAAATCCATTCGCCATTTTGTTTTCTTTAAAACAAAGTTCGACAATTGTAATCAATACTAATAAAAAAAAGTACCTATGTTAAAAATAAATCTCATTTAAAGTGCACTCGGATTAAGTAAAATATAGCCCAAGGCAGTGCCGAACCTAGAGATTTTGGGGCCCGGGGGGCTTGGCCTCTTTGGGGGCCCCTGCAGTTTGACATTCGACACCATGATATGAGATAATGTACTTAATGTTTAATGTACGCATTTTTTTGGGGCTCCCTCAAGCTGGGGCCCGGGGGGAACTTTCGAATGTTGACCCCCCTCCCCTCTCCCCACCCTAGGTACGCCTCTGGCCCAAGCATGTGAAATAATTTTATTCCTACTTAACGTTCTACGTATCTGCTATTGTTGCGCATCAAGCAGATATTTACAACAGATAGTGTAACCACTAATGTTCACTGGTATGATTTTCGGCCACATTTCGTGTCACGGGATATGTCTCATAATCACCCGGGATAAGAAAATCTCGAAATCCTGACATTTAATGAGAGTTTTATTACAGGGGGGTACCTTCATAAGTTTATAACGTTATGTATGCCACTGAATTGAGGTCATCTTCACAGGCAAGGGTTTTTTAAATATCTATATTTAGAGCATACTCTCCACCCCCTTGTTCAAACCACATTTTCATCTTTTTATTTTTTACGCCTTCAGATAAGGCTATTAAACGGTTATTTCATTGGTACAAGTTTGAAAGACAGTTATTTGGTTTTGAGATTATACATTTTTCAGTACTCTTTAAAAAATGTTTCTAATGTTCATTCTTTATTTTTTTTTTCATTTAACAGTAATTAGGTGCAAAAAAGCAAGTCGAGTCAAGTCCTAGTATGTCCTAGTCGAAAATTTATAAGGACAGACCTGTGACCAAACCTTCGTCACTAGGGTTTGTTACCTCCGTTGAGTATTGCAGCTGCTTTTGTGTGTGTGTACTAAATACATTACTAATTAGTGCAGCTTTGGCCTGGCCAGAAAGTGCTCTCTAGTGGTCAAGTGGTTTGATGAAGGGGGAAAGAGAGAGAGAGAGATAGGCAGAGAATAGGACAAAATATTGAACAACAGACGAAAACTAACGTCAGAGCAGACTTTCCTGGACCAACTTGTATTCGTCTCCAAATATTGTTTGGTGTGTGTTCAGTTTTTCACGCTGAGCGGAAGCTAAAATCCCTCTTAAAAGATAGATGAGCATGGGACCGTTCACAATAAACTATCGGTCAAACAACAGGGCCAGTTTAGGATTGGGTCCAATGTTCTACCCAGCGGTTAGGTCGTATTTCTTGATATGTGTGCTCTTGGTGGTACCGTGGTTTGCAAGTTTGGCGGAGTCAACTCCCTTGCCTGGTAAGTACAATCTGTTTCGTCAATTGTTGTTGTCGTTTATTTTCAGAAAAAAGAGACCCTACCCCGGTGCCCGCATATCCATTATACGCCGCTGCATCAGAAGGAAAAAAAAATCTTCCAGATAACCCACGCATCTATAAAAGAGAGCGTAATATAACAAACGAAACAAAACGACGTATCACAGTATTATAAATACACTTTTAACCTGCACCATACAGCTACGGTTAAATCAAGAACAGAGGTGGATAAAACGGGATGCACACCGGTGGGCCTTCCGGAAAACGATTTCACACGGACATGAAAGGGCGCCGCTAAGCGGCCAAACATTATTTCACTGGGATATTTTATTTTCCCCAGTACGACCAAAAGTTTCTTCTGAGCCCGGGGCCTCAGTCGAGCGTTAATCCGCCTCGAGTAAAGGGGGGCCCCTTCAGAAATTTAACGATCGTTGCACAATGGAATTGGAATATCCTGGTAGTTTCGCAGGCATAGCCTTTCAGCGAGGGCCGTATTGTGGGGTGTACTAGGCATACACTTACAGAGATATGTTGGAGTCTTAGGGGAAAATGTACTTGTCTGGGCCCCTACTGTATTAAAATTACTATTAAATGGGGGCCCTTTTGAACTGTTGATGTGTTGGGGGAAGGGCGGCGATCACCTTGTTTACGAATCCACAAAACATGTGTCTGCTCATAGTGGTAATACTATACTAATGCTAATACTGAACGACAAGGTGACTAAGCGAATTAAAACAATTTGAAATAAGACTTTCACAGTTATTGAGTACTAGCTGTACCCTGCAAAAACCTTTGCATAGAGTTATATCCCCTTATGCTCGATCGGTAGGCTAGGTTATTTTTTGGTTTTGGACAGATCCGATTTTGTATTTTAAACTGTAATACTGTTGTATTAATTCTTTACTTTCGATTTAACGCAGAACCCAAATCACTTTTATATATATATAATTTTACTTATTGAAGACAATAATTGTTTACGATCGATGATTGGGGGGGGGGATATATCAATAGAGTGGTATGTGTTATCACGTGATCTAGCATACATTTAAACTCTGTGTTTTTTTTAAACTTTCTCTCTAAATATATTACAACTACTCGACACAGTTTTTGACTTTTCACCCACAATGCAACACGACATTCAACATTTATTTATTTTTTATTTCTATACGGCAAAATACTTCTATTCTTTTGTTTTTTTTTGGTTTTGTTTCAATCGCGGACAAATGGCAGAGTTGGAATCAAAAGACATAAAAAATGTATGAACTTTTTTTTTTTAATTTAAAAAATAAGTAATTTACGTGTAAAGTTAAAACAAACAAACAAAACATACAAGTAAGCCAATCTGTCAAAAAAACTTTTTTTTTTTTTAGACAATATGAAGCAGATATTTTTATAGCCATCGAGTGTAAGTTATTGCTTTGTGTGGTAGACACATTAAGAAAAAACCACACACACACACACACACACACACACACACACACAATGTTTAGCATTGTCCGAATTTCGAAACCCCCCCTCCCCCCCTTTTTTTTTGTTATTTCGCTTGTAAACAAATATTAAGAATAGTTAAACTTTTTTTTTTTTAGTAATAAAGAATTTTTTAAAAAAAAAGTTAAAAAAAACAACAAAAAAAAAAACAAAACAAGCCCCATTTTATTGTGTGAGACTAAATGTGGAGTGATTCCGAGATTTTCTCGGTCAACGTTTATATAATTTCACTGAGTTCATACTGAAGTCTTTTATGTGACGTCACTGAATTCGTACATGAGTCTTTTATGTGACGTCACTGAATTCGTACAGAAGTCTTTTATGTGACGTCACTGAATTCGTACAGAAGTCTTTTATGTGACGTCACTGAATTCAAACAGAAGTCTTTTATATGACGTAACTGAATTCACACTGAAGTCTTTTATGTGACGTCACTGAATTCAAACAGAAGTCTTTTATATGACGTAACTGAATTCACACTGAAGTCTTTTATGTGACGTCACTGAATTCAAACAGAAGTCTTTTATATGACGTCACTGAATTCACACTGAAGTCTTTTTTTTTCTGAGACCCTCAAAACATATACGACCTTTAACTATAAAGTTTTTTTTTATTAACGACATTAGCATCTGCGCCCCATTTCTGCTGATGAGAGCCAGTTCCCGCGCTATAATATGAACGTGGCAGACGGCTCGGATTTCAACAACCAGTAAACAAACAATACTACTAAATAAAACGACTACACCACGACAGCGAGGTACACAAATGGACATTTAAATCGGTCACTTGATATTTACGTGTTTTGTCGGTCTGAACCCGCAGCTGTGGTCTCTGGCTGACTTGGTTGCTGACCTCTGACCTCTGATGGACGTGTTACACAAGTAAATAACCGTCTACTATAATCCAATGTCATCAGTTTTCTTTTATGCCCCCCCCCCTTCCCCAACCCCGGTTTTTTTTCTTTAAAGAAGAAAGAGATAACTGTTGTACAAATTTTGAAATAATCCGCACAGAGTGTATCCTTTTGTGGAACTTTACGTGTCCGTATTTTTTAGAATTAATTTTTGATGCAGCTACAAAAAAACCTACCAGACCGGCAGCTCCACTTTGACCCGGCGTAAAATATAATCCTGTGCTCGTTCAAAATACTAACCGTTTTTTTTTCTAATTAGATTTGTACAGACACAGTGCAGGTTGGTGTGCAAATACAATGTTCTAAGTCTGGTACCGCATCTCTTTAGGGCGACCGTATTCCTAATGTGAATGCAAAACCGCGGAAAGTGGTTCCAACCGGAGCGTTTGTTAGGGCCCCTAAGGGGTCTCATCTTGTACAGTAATCTGGAGGGGTATCTGTTATCGGAAGGGCTCCAGTTAATGGAGCATATACGGGGCCCAAGATTAGTCGCTTGCAGCCCGGTGCACGGATGCGCATACTTGCGTGTAAACACAATAGACACATGTTTCATGCACGTAAACACATGCCTACATAAAAATCAACCATTATATTCATGAAATCATATGGTCGCCAGAAGTTATTCTTGTGTTCCCCCCCCCCTCTCTCTCTCTCTCGCTATATATATATATATATATATTGGGGCTATTCTTTGGGAACAGATGCATTGACTTTTTGAACATTTCGGAAGGTAAACACAAGAATCAGTTAACAACAACGATATGCCAGATTTTTTTTTTACTAGCTGCCCATATGAGCCGTAAATTGACGGCTCCCTTCTGACTCATGTCAGCGTAAATGAAGACATGTGGTCATTTTATGGGCTACACATGTCCTAGTTATGACTTGTGACCTACTTATTTGTTCTGACATTATCTCGTCTCTGATTTATTTATGAAGTACCGCGAGAAGCCAAAACATCCTGGTAAAATTGGCCTCAGTCAAATTTTTTTTGGCCGATCCGGCCTGGTGGAGCCACGCCCACAATTTACACTTGTAAACTTTTTATTTTTCTGCAAATAAAACTCTCATTGTGTATTGAATGAACTAGATTTGTTGTTTTTTTTTTTTGTAGGAAATTCACATTTCCAGTTTACTGCAAGATGAGTCATACATTTTGATTATCACTGAGAGATAAAATATGTATGGCTTTGTATGCCGTTGACATTATTGCCATGGACGTATATACATTTATTTGTTTGACTGTGTGTGAAGAGAGCCGAGTTGGTTACGATGTCTGATCTTTTGCATGTTCTGGAAGAAACTGTCGTAAATACAGACTCACACACACACACATACACTTACACATAGACAGACAAACACACACACGCAGACAAGCATTCTCACAGAGACGTTCACGCACTGACATATATTCAGACACCCACACACTGACATATACAGACACTGACATATATAGACACTCACACGATGACATATACAGACACTCACACACTGACATATATTCCGACACCCACACACTGACATATACAGACACTCACACACTGACATATATACAGACACTGACATATATAGACACTGACATATATAGACACTCACACACTGACATATACAGACACTCACACACTGACATATATTCAGACACCCACACACTGACATATACAGACACTGACATATATTCAGACACCCACACACTGACATATACAGACACTGACATATATAGACACTCACACACTGACATATACAGACACTCACACACTGACATATATTCAGACACCCACACACTGACATATACAGACACTGACATATATAGACACTCACGCACTGACATATACAGACACTCACACACTGACATATATAGACACTCACACACTGACATATATACAGACACTGACATATATAGACACTCACACTGACATATACAGACAGACACTCACATATACTGACATATATAGACACTCACATATACCTACATATATAGACACACACACACTGACATATATATGATATATAGACTCTTACAGATAGCATAACGAGGTTTTTCTGGTATTCGGAAGGAGCTAACCCTTCATTGATATCAAATTAATGGGTCAAAATTATCTTATTATATTACATGTAAATCTGTTATTTGCTTAGTAAAAAAAATGACCCAGTAATTCATTGTGAAAGGTTTCGCACTATTTGACTAAACGAAAAACAAACAAAAACAACAACACAAAAAACAAAACAAAACAAACAATATTAGCAAAGTGTGACTTTTTTTTTAAATGAACGAAGAGAAAAAAAAGGGGAAATAATAAAAAAAGGGGAAATAATAAAGGGCGTAGGTGATAATGAACAAGAGGAACAGAGTACTCTCCACTTTGGTAAAATGAGCACAGCCGCTGAGCGCGTTACGTCACACAAACAGTTAGTCAGTCAGTCACTGACCACTGCTGACCACTGCAAACGGAAATAATGACAGTCTCGTGTTTCTTTTTGTTGTGTTTGGATCAAGTGCCGTCATTGTTCTAGTGGAGGTGGGGGAGGGATGGGGGGGGGGGCAAAGGTCACGTTTGTACTTAATGAGACACCGGAAGTACTAACTCGAAGAGATGCCGCTGCTGCTTAGTTAGGAAACGGCACCTGGTTAGTTCAGAAGCTCGTTAAGTAACGGGTCAAATTTAACTACACAACGATGGTAGCTAGGGTTTCACATTTCCAGGCTCCCCCCCCCCTTTATATCCCAGGATGCCGAGATAAAAATGGTTTTTATCCCGGTATCCCTGGAAATCCCGGGATAAATTATTTTCTATTTTTAGACACGGTAAAAGTTAGCTCAGCAAAGATAGGAAATAGTGAATATATATTTTTTTATACAGTGTTTTATGAAGTTTCATACAATACGTGCAAGCACGCCTAGAGGGGGCAGGGGGGTAATTACCAGGGGGCCTGCATCTGTAAGGGGGCCCGGCCGCCCCGACCATGTCGATTTTTTCACTACTTATTGTTTATTAAGGGGCCCGCAATGATGTCCTGCCTGGGGCCCGTGTTGGCTCTCGGCGCCACCGAATACGTGTAAATGTATAGGGAAATTTTCCCCACAAAAGATGCCCCCGTTTCATTTAAGATTGGAAATAATGTCATCAAAAGGTGTATTTTTCGATTGTTTAGAAAATCGAGAGCAGGTTGGGGGGGGGGGGAGTAAGTCAAAATCATCCAATGAATATCAATATATTTTAATAAAATGAATATTGCTCTTTGAAGAGCTATATTTTCCCTATCATACGGTTTACTTCTGTTATGATAATATTCCCCCTTTCGGATTTTCAATATAAACAAACTAGCTGTACCCTGCAAAACCTTTGCATAGAGTTATATTCCCTTAGGTTTGATCAGTAGGCTAGGTTATTTTTGGTTTCGGGCAGATCCTATTTTTTTCATGATTTTTATCACTATTGTTTACGTTTGAAGATTTTAAAATGGAATACTGTTGTATTAATTCTTTACTTTCGATTTAACGCAGAGCCAACATCGCTATTATTTATATAGATGTGTTGAAATACGAGTTTCAAAACGGAATGATTATCCACTGTGTAGGTCAATTTTTTTTTCTTCAGTTAGTAATGATGAATTTAACATGACATATATTATACAATTAATGGTGCTCTGAGATCTTTTCCTTTTATGGATGTTTTTTCTCTGAAAGTGGGTTGCGAAAAACAAACAAAAAAAATGTTGTGAAAGTGGGTGGCGAAGATAAAACGTCTGAGAACCACTGGTCAGGATTTTACGGCGGGCGAGCTCACCTGGAGCATGCCAGCCCTTTGCCAGGGGACCCAGGCTTTGAGAGCCCCAACAAAGCCCAAATTTATATCATTAATGATGTCTCTCTTTTATTGTAGGCAAGGCCAATATATATAAATATAAATATATGGTCCTGTAGCACCCCTTTACCCCCCCCCCCCAAAAAAAAAACAACAAAACAAACTTATATTCATTTTTGTATTCGTTTCAGAGGCGTAGCGAGGGGTGGGCAAGGGGGGAGGGCATCATGCCCCGGGCGCTACTCACAGACTGCGGCCAAAGGGTATAGGCCAAAAGGTACTGTTCACCGGGGCGCGAGTTAAGCTCGCTACGGCACTGATCCGATTCTTATTAATTCTGTGACATTTAACACATTTGCACACCCCCCCAAAAAAAAACACGTACACGCCGCTCAACGAATTCCCCAAAAATGCGGAACATAACCTCCAGTGTGTTCATATACCCTGTGACATACTCGCTTCAGGAATAGATTAAATTAGATTAAACGACAAGTTATATACATTTATTAAAAAAAAATAATATTTACATAACTGATGTATTACATGAAAAAGTCGAGTTGTTCTGGTGTCTTACTTTAAAACAAGGCCATAGCTTGTGCCTACGTAACTGTCCCAACCATTTACTCTTTGTGTAATCTCCCTTTATTTTTTTTTTCTATTCCTGGAGCTTCTCTTCTCCCCTTGCCCAAATTTTTTAATAGAGCATTTCTTATTCCACTTTCTCCACTACAAAGGCCAGTGGCTACGTTGTGTGTGTGTGTGTGTGTGTGTGTGTGCGTGCGTGTGTGTGTGTTTGTAAGTAAATAGTGTATGAGATTATTCGTGTATGTATGATTGTCTATGTGTCTGTATGAGAGCACCTTTTGTCCTGTAACTGGGCTGAGAATCAGGCACTGTGAGTTTGATGAAGGCAGCATAAGTTTCCTTTTTATTTATTTCTCTGTGTGTGTGTACACATTTTATAAACAAAACAAAAAAAAAACCGACAACAATCAAACAACAAACTACCCGTGCAGTGATGTACAGGAAAGTTCTCTTGTCCGACATCATCACACGGAATTCCGTGTACAGTGTGTATAATTGTACTCCGTGTACAGTGTGTGCATTTCTACTCTGTGCACAGTGTGCACAACTGTACTTCGTGCGAAATGTGTACAACTGTACTCCGTACACAGTGTGTACAATTGTACTCCGTGTACAGTGTGTACAACAGTACACACAACACACAATTAGAGTTATTTTACTCAGCGTATTTCGCTTTTGGTTAACCCGGAAATGAAACTCTTTGACACTAACTCAGGTACATCTCTCTGTGTGCAGTAGTCACAGCATGTAGTCAATGCATTGCAACTTAAGTCACAGATATGTAGAGTACATTTTGTGTGTGTGTGTGTGTGTGTGGTTATTTAATCTTCGCACTTTTTGTAAATGTACGTCTGAATGCCATTCCCTGTGTCATGACGTTATTTCCCATATTAAGTCTTAAGATATTTCATATATCTAATTAACTTGTAAAAGGAGTCAAAAGTTCCATTAAGCCGTAAGGGCTCAACGGGGCAGATGGAGTTCATGTTTCTGTAACCTCGGCATATACAAGGATTGTGTGGTTAGCACAAGCCCCAGCCGTCTTTACTTGGGTGCAGTGCAATTTAACGATGGACGGATGCAGAACTTTTGTCAACAAATATACTAGAATACATCTTTTTTAGCAGCGAAAATTTGAAATTTTATTAAAATTTGTTCATTTCTGCATTAATTAAGACAATTTTTTTTATCAAAATACAAAACGAGCTCATTTTGAAGAATCGTGCCTTGACTCTGGGAGCGCAACTAATGTTTATGTCGCCATATTGGCCACCATGCTAAGCGACCTTTATAAAATAGTTAAAAAATGGTGAAGTCTGTAAAACAACAAAACAACGTATTATCTAATACTAGCTGTACCTTGCAAAAACTTTGCATAGAGTTATATTCCCTTAGGTTTGATCAGTAGGCTAGGTTATTTTTGGTTTTCGGACAGATCCGATCTTTTCTTGATTTTTATTACTATTGTTTACGTTTGACGATTTTAAACTGGACTACTGTTGTATTAATTCTTTACTTTCGAAATAACGCAGAACCCACACCGCTATTAGTTATATACATTAGAAAACAATATTTTTTAAACTGAAAAATTAACATATTATGTATCTTTAATGTAATAGAGATTTCTTAATCCACCCCTCGATATTGTTCATGGGCAACCTTATATATAAAAAAATAATTTCAGCGTCGCATAATAATAATAATAAAAAAAAAAAAAGGGAAGAAATCTAATCCCAGCGCGAAAAAAGAACAATAAACCCGCCAACACAGTACGTTGGGGTCACAAACATCTTTTCCTTTTCCCCCATGCAGTTTAATGTATCACTCCAGTGGTTCTTAAAGAGTGGATCTTCGTCTTCTGATTTGAAATAGCAGACTAACAATTTTAATTATATCTTTACATAAATAATATATATAAAAGCGATTTGAGCTCTGCGTTAAATCGAGAGTAAAGAATTAATACAGCAGTATTCCAGTTTAAAATACAATCATGAAAAAATCGGATTTGCCCGAAACCAAAAATAACCTAGCCTACCAATCAAGCATAAGGGGATATAACTCTATGCAAAGGTTTTGCAGGGTGCAGCTAGTATATGATAGTAACAATTAGGTCTTATTTCTTTCATATTCCCCCCCCCCCCCTTTCTTGATATGTAGTTCGCAGAGAAACCGAATTGGTTTCCCAGTTGGTCGCTATAAGTGAAAAAAAAAAACAAAACAAGGTTTTAGGACCACTGTAGTATATATTATATCACAATGTGATCTATTCACATGAAGTATGCGGGGCATTTCTCACGAGACTTGGAAACAAGGAAATATAAAACCTGACCTTGGATAATTTTTTTTTACATCTCCGTTTGACAGTAAATTCAATGGTTCTCACAAATAGAAGGTTTATCCCCCTTGGTAAATTTTTTTTTTATGTTGAAAGCAGTGGTCATTAGTCGAGGACGTTGTTGTCGCCCTTTGAATGTGTCCCATTTCTAATTATAAAATGACAAATATTCAGATTGAAAATTGGGTCAAATTTCACTGACCACTCACACTGAGACCAGCGGAGATAATCCCGCACTCAAACCACCCGGAAATTTTTTATGTTGGCATTTAGTGCCAATTTTATCTGCGGTCGTGATGATTCGGCGGTGCAGCGTGAAGGTTCAAATCTCAGTTATAACATATATATATATATATCAGCGGGATAACACGGGCAATTACAAAACTGACCTCGGGAAGAACAGAACGGGCCATTACAAAACTGACCTCAGAGAGAACAATACCTCGTTATAGAGAAGGAATGTAAACATTTACACATTACAATTATTTTAAACTCTTCAAATACATCCACTTTAGATTTAACTATACAAACTAGATATCGAAAGAGCACTATGGAATATAATGAGATCATTACAGACTTCTAAAAGGAAAAAAATTCGAACAGGTTATAGACTTGCCCATATATGGACATTCGCTTATTGTGAGCTTATTTCTAAGATGATCTTTGAAACAGCAGTATATGTACCGTCTATTCTATGTACAGTGAAACAGCAGTATATGTACCGTGTTTTCTATGTACAGTGAAACAGCGGCATATGTACCGTGTATTCTATGTACAGTGAAACAGCAGTATGTGTACAGTGTATTCTATGTACAGTGAAACAGCGGTATATATACCGTGTATTCTATGTACAGTGAAACAGCGGCATATGTACCGTGTATTCTATGTACAGTGAAACAGCAGTATGTGTACAGTGTATTCTATGTACAGTGAAACAGCGGTATACGTACCGTGTATTATATGTTCAGTGAAACAGCAGCATACGTACCGTGTATTCTATGTACAGTGAAACAGCAGCATACGTACCGTGTATTCTATGTACAGTGAAACAGCGGCATGTGTACCGTGTATTCTATGTACAGTGAAACAGCGGCATGTGTACAGTGTATCCTATGTACAGTGAAACAGCGGTATATGTACCGTGTATTCTATGTACAGTTGAAACAGCGGCATGTGTACAGTGTATCCTATGTACAGTGAAACAGCGGTATATGTACCGTGTATTCTATGTACAGTGAAACAGCGGCATATGTACCGTGTATTCTATGTACAGTGAAACAGCGGCATATGTACCGTGTATTCTATGTACAGTGAAACAGCGGCATATGTACCGTGTATTCTATGTACAGTGAAACAGCGGCATATGTACCGTGTATTCTATGTACAGTGAAACAGCGGCATATGTACCGTGTATTCTATGTACAGTGAAACAGCGGCATACGTACCGTGTATTCTATGTACAGTGAAACAGCGGCATACGTACCGTGTATTCTATGTACAGTGAAACAGCAGTATACGTACCGTGTATTCTATGTACAGTGAAACAGCGGCATACGTACCGTGTATTCTATGTACAGTGAAACAGCGGCATACGTACCGTGTATTCTATGTACAGTGAAACAGCGGCATACGTACCGTGTATTCTATGTACAGTGAAACAGCGGCATATGTACTCGTGTATTCCTATGTACAGTGAAACAGCGGCATATGTACCGTGTATTCTATGTACAGTGAAACAGCGGCATATGTACCGTGTATTCTATGTACAGTGAAACAGCGGCATATGTACCGTGTATTCTATGTACAGTGAAACAGCGGTATACGTACCGTGTATTCTATGTACAGTGAAACAGCAGTATACGTACCGTGTATTCTATGTACAGTGTATACGTACCGTGTATTCTATGTACAGTGAAACAGCGGCATATGTACCGTGTATTCTATGTACAGTGAAACAGCGGCATATGTACCGTGTATTCTATGTACAGTGAAACAGCGGCATATGTACCGTGTATTCTATGTACAGTGAAACAGCGGCATATGTACCGTGTATTCTATGTACAGTGAAACAGCGGCATATGTACCGTGTATTCTATGTACAGTGAAACAGCGGCATATACCGTGTATTCTATGTACAGTGAAACAGCGGCATATGTACCGTGTATTCTATGTACAGTGAAACAGCGGCATATGTACCGTGTATTCTATGTACAGTGAAACAGCGGCATATGTACCGTGTATTCTATGTACAGTGAAACAGCGGTATACGTACCGTGTATTCTATGTACAGTGAAACAGCGGTATATGTACCGTGTATTCTATGTACAGTGAAACAGCGGTATACGTACCGTGTATTCTATGTACAGTGAAACAGCGGTATACGTACCGTGTATTCTATGTACAGTGAAACAGCAGTATATGTACCGTGTATTCTATGTACAGTGAAACAGCGGTATATGTACCGTGTATTCTATGTACAGTGAAACAGCGGCATATGTACCGTGTATTCTATGTACAGTGAAACAGCAGCATATGTACCGTGTATTCTATGTACAGTGAAACAGCGGTACACATACCGAGTACTCAATGTAAAAAAGGTACTAAAGAAATTGAACAATTTCGCTTTGAAATCTCAGATCCCAGTCAATCTTTGAAAATGATATTCATTTCTTTTTTTAATATCTTATTTCTAAAAAAATACATCAAATTGAATGAAACAATATCTTCACACTAAATCAAACACACACACACACTCAAACTCACTCACACACACACACACATACACACACATACACACACATACACACACCACTTACACAGACTCTCTCGCTGCCAATTTAAAAGACATTAAGACATTTTTTCTGTGCTCCATTTTTTAAGTCGCTATAGAGTTTCAGCACAAGACGTCGTAAAATTTTTTTTTTGTAGCCCATCTCCTCCGACACGTTGGTGACACCTCTGCACTCAATGCGATTTTAGGCATATGGTGTCGAGATTATGATTGCACGAGAAACACACGAGAACATAGTTCGTTCGGCGAGACATCTGGCCAGCAAACGGGTCAAAATTCTTACGAGTGCACCTTACGTTTAGTGTCTCTATGAGGGCAGCAAACTGCTCAATAGCAAGCTGTCAGGTAGAACCCCCTTGTCTGTCCAACATACCCCTAGGAATCTAGTACACATGTTTATTATTTTAAAACCAGATTTGATTATTCAATTACCAGTTTAAGACCTTAGTACACAATGGATCTTCTTGGATGAAGGATTAAAACAATTGAAGGACAGGAGCACGAATCGAACCCGGTCAAATTGGCTCGCTGGTAGAAGCTCTGGCAACCCGACCGTTAGATGTCAAAGGCAGCCTATTCATAAAGATGGGCAGACAGCTCAGTACTTTTGAGTACAAAACGAAGATAAGAGCAATAATGGGAGAGAACTCCACGGGTTACATGGTAACGAGTGGTAGCTCACTACGGGAGATTTCTATATTACCTCCCCTTCTCAACACACACAAATGCAAATAGATATAAACTTAAAAAAAAAAAAACACACACACCCGCACACAAACACACGCACACACGCACGCACACTTTTATCCACATTTAGGTCCAGGCAATAATGTCATACAAATATGACGGTTGATAACACGGAGGAAGAGATAATTTTTCCCCTGACCAGATATCATCGCCACTAGATATCTCACAACGCAGCCGTTACAATCTGACGCTTTTCAGTGGTTCCCACCTCTACGTACAATGTGCACACCAAGTTTTAGCACTACGCAGTGCTTTTTTTCTAGCGAAAAATGTTTGGGAACTCATTTCACATCTGTTTTTTAACTTATGTCAGAAAATACTATAATAGTCTATAATTGAATTTTCCACTGAACACAAATTTTATTGTAATGGATATTTAAAGAAATAAACGTTTTTATAAGAAAATTAGAGACTCAAAGAGTTTATTTATAATAAAAACCGACCTGACTATATATTTTTACAAATCTGGCCAAAAAAGGTATGGGAACTCAGCTACCATGAGTTCCCACTGAAAAAAAGCACTGGCACTACGAACGATGTGTGTCTATCGTCTGTTTCGCTCATAACTGTTCGGATTATTCTCAGTAGAATACTATTTACTGTTAAAATAGAATGTGGAATTTGAAAATAAAAAACCTGGCATTTTAAATAATATAGGGAATCTTAAACTGTTTTTTTTTTTTAAATAGCTTCAACCTATCCGGAATTTCGCTTATCCGGCTCGCTATTCCACAAGACTTTGTCGGATATTCAATTCCACTATTCCCCCCCACCCCTTTTCTTCTTTACGTTAAGTTTCGAACCTTGAATTATTCGTGCGACAGCTATTTGTAGAAACGGGTTTTCCCCATTTTGCTCTGACCTTCACCCACATTCCCCCAAAAAGTTTTCAAGTAATGACAGTTTTTTTCTTTTATTTAAAAAAAAAAAATTCAAGATTAACCAAGCTTCATGAGACGCTGCTGGTATGAATTACACAAATATCATTTTTTATGATGAATCATGATGTTTAATTTTATGTCGAATAGAACTTTAGCGTAGCTTGAACATTTATAAATAAGAGAGCTGTCCACCCGTGCTACTGACAGCACTTTTGTCTGCCAAACAGCCATTAACTGATCACTGAACCGTTATTAAATCTTTCCAGAGACATCAGTGTTGGGGGGGGGGCGGGGGCGAAACGAAAGGAATGGCATCGTCACGAATGGCACTCACCACTGTACATGACCTATGTAAACAGTGCCGAACCTAAGGATTGGGGGGGGGCCGGGGAGGGGGGGGGGCTTGGCCTCATTGGGGACCTCTGCATTTTGACATTCGACAACATGACATGAGATAATGTAATCAATGTTTAATGTAAAAAAAAAACATGGGGGGCCCCCCTCAAGATGGGGCTCGGGGAGGACTTTCGAATTTGAACCCCCCCCCACCACCAAAGGTACGCCTCTGTATGCAGATTTCGAAAGAAAAAACAAGCTTTTGCCTGTGTGGACAGAGAGACGCTGAGGCTGTATTATGGAATTCCGCCCTGCATCATGCTAACGCAGAATTACCCAGTGGATCAAGTTCTGGACTGTAAAGGCCATGTCAATTTGAGACACTTTATTTTTCGGACAGCTAAACCTTATAAATAAATAAAAAAATCATAAAGCTTGTAGTAGCTCCTAGTTTTTTTTTTTACATGTAACATAGTGCACCATATTATAACCCATTTTTTACATGTAACATAGTGCACCATATTAAAACCCATTTTTACATGTAATATAGTGCACCATATTAAAATGGTCAGTAAGTCCCTACCTCAACCCCAACCCCCTACTCAGTACAGATCAAGTATCTAGTGAAGTGACACCCCCATGTAGTCTCTTAAAAAAGTGAAACGCGAGTAGGTCTACGTGAGCGCAGAAAACAACCTGGTCATTCTCTGCGGACGTTAACACACACACACACACACACACATACACACAAACACACACACAAATTTATTCTTTATAATACACACATATACATTTTATGTCTACAATATGATACCCCATTTGCACTTTCACAAATCCACACACACACATAAAACCACTCTCTGTAAGAGGAACAATACTCCCCCCCCCCCACTCCCCACACCCCATAGCTCCTGTTTTTATTTCTCCAACCTTTTACAATCAATCGTAAAGGTCGGCAGACTCTTGACAAAACACTATGACGACGATTCCCGCCTTTTTTTTTTAAACGGCTTATGGGATTTGTTTTTGTAAACACTACTGAAAGGTCAAGTCTCTTTCAATGACTTGTGGGCTCATTAATGGCCAGAACGATAGTAATAGAATGATATTGTTTTATAAACAAAACAACAACAACAACAAGGAGTGAAAGCTGGCCGCTTGAAATGACGTCATCAAAATTTGCTCCAAGGTCCAAAGTCTAGCTATGATGTCAAGAATTAGATACATATATATCAGCTCTGACGCTTAGAAAATGCTGGATGTTTATTTTTTATTACCTTGTCCGAGATTCAGACTAGATGATAGCGAGGATTCGTTTAGTTTGGTAGGTTGTCTGAGAAATATATTATAGCTGTTCAGAATTCGTTTCTGGACACAATAGACGGATGTATCGCCCTAAAGCAAGTTTTCCCGTGTCCAACGTGTGCGTGTGGCTGTGTGTGAAGTCCCTTTAAAGATGAGATGAAATCTCTTCGATCCTATAAACCACTTATGGGCAATGTTCCTTCTAAGCTGCGCGCTTGCGCGCGCGCGCAATTTTTAGAAAACCTCCGCGCAGAAAAAATTATTCCCCGCGCACAGAATACAATCTGATGAAAATATTACTTCAACTAAATTGCTTATAATATTTTTGTCCAAATTGGTGCCCAAATTTTTTCGAAGTTCTAAAAAGTTGCACAAGAAATTTTTTTACCGCGCAGCGCCGCCAAAAATTAGAGGGAACATTGGTTATGGGACGGTTTTTATGGTGCCCTTTTTTTTCACCCCCATCATAGCCAATAGTGCAATGACCATGGAGGCACCACGGGAGAAATAGCGGGGACTCAAGCCAAAACCTGAAAAAATGTCCACCGTAATGCCCTTCATCTCCGTAAAAGCCACACCGGGGATTGAACCAGGTACTTTCAGGTCGATAGTCGAGCGCTCTATCACACGACCATCAGTCCCCTCATGTAGGGGTGTAGAAAAGGGCACCCACCGACAGAATTTCCGGGCCCCTGGGCAGGTTTGTCGCGGGCCCCCCTTGCTGATAATAATATTTTCAAAAGTTGACTGGCCAGCTCAGTCCCTAAAACTCGCACTAAAACTTGCCGGGCCCCTTGGCATTTGCCCCCTGTCCCCCCTCTCGGCGGCACTGTATATATCGCAGTGATGGTATTTCGTATACACAAGAAGGGATAACACAAGGAAGTTTTGATGTTTGAAGACAGTGTCCAACGGAATTAGTCGCCAACAATTTATAAAACGAGTTATTGAAAATAAAGGAATATATAGTCTATTTAGAACGAGTACAATTGATAGAACACTGACAACAGCAATAATGTTTGGTTAATTCATTTGATCAATTATTGTGTTTAAGAATGATGACGTAAACCAACCCTACTTTCGTTCACGTCAGTGGTATATTTTTAGTAAGCCTACTATGACTTTTTCCCCATATCGACACACAAACATAAATACATACACGTGTTAACATTTATATATCGAGAGAGAGAGAGAGAGAGAGAGAGAGAGAGAGAGAGAGAAGAGAGAGAGAGAGAGAGACAGGAGAGAGAGAGAGAGAGAGAGAGAGAGAGAGAGATCATATTTTTTTGTAATTATTTTTTTAAACACGGTGGACGATATTTCTTGGTCAATATTGTTAGTTAATGAACTGGGGGTGGTGGTGGGTGGGGGGGGGGGGTCATACAATTAGATTAGTTTATTCTAGACTTTATGGTTTGAGCCTGAGTGACATTGTAGATTCCAAAATAGTGTTAGAAATATTCCATTGTAAGAAATTTTGAAAAGAATCGTCTAAAATACAAGGCTAGGGTTAAGGACAGATATCACAATTTATAATTTTTTTAAAATAACAGTTTCAATGTTGATTTTACTTGCATACACAATATCTTATCTCACAGCACAACAACATAGGGCGAAAGGTTTAACTTAAACGTCTTCAGAAATGCACACACACACACACACACACAACATAACACCAAAAGGTTTGAGACATAAAAATGACATACAAATATAAAAGTCAAACAACGTGTTCTCAGATAAAGAAGATTCAATATGGGGAGAGGGGGGGTTTGTCAAAGGATCGACACAAACATGCCCTGAGACAAACACACACACACACACACACAACATAGAAACCAAAGTTGAACAAGCATGTTTTTGCAACATGCAACAAGCGTACTGAAATACCCACAATTATAATCTTGGAAGAGGAACAATTTGATGTCTGGAGCTGGCAGTTCTTGTTATCTTGGCCGCAATGTCCAAACTTTCTTACCTATGTGCAGTCGGCGTCTTCTCAAGATGGCAGACAACACCCAAAGTTAATTATCCTAAAACAGATCATGACGTGACGTGCTGATCCCCGGGTTTAACCTTTTTTAGACGTTATCTGGTCCACCGGCAGTCGGTCGGCAGGTCTCACGTAACTGCGTCGTATTCTTTTAACAAAATGTAAATAAATTTCAATGTCTTTAATTGGGTGGCTGACAATTGGTTTTGTTTGCGAGAGTACGTGCGAAGACAAGTGCGAGTGCACACACACACACACACCACGGAGAAGAGATACATTTTAACCAAATCTGCTGAACGGAAGTCTATTTTTAGAAAACTTGAAAAATAACCGGCTAAATGTATTTAAAGACCGAATCACTTATCATGTCGCAAAACCAATACTTCAAATGACCTTTTTTTTGTCACATAATTCCATACCATCTGACTTGTTTCGTCTTCTATCTTTAAATGACTTCATTTATCACAAGATAGGATTTCAAATGACGTAGTATTTTACACAATAAAAATAACATAATAGAATTATTTTTTGTCACACAATAAAAATACCCTAATACTTCTTTTGTCCCACAATAAAAAACAGCAAAAAAAAAAAAAATGACTTCTTTTGTCACACAATAAAACCACCAAAAAGACTTCTTTTGTCACATCAGAAGATATCAAAACAACTTCTTGTCACGCAGGAAACAAATCAATTCATCATTCCCCCCCCCCCCCCAGTCATCTCGCGCCATATCCAGGAAGCAATAATCTCTAACCAAAATCTTTCTGTTATTTCAACTCGGCAGACTTTTAAAGCCTCGAACCCTCTCCTTCCACACCCATTGCCTTCATTAAACTACTCTCCAACCGGCAGTCATCCGCTGTGAGGTAGTTGACGAAAAATGTCTGGGGATGAAGGCTATCTCAACCGTCCCTGCTCACGGGTTATCTCTGATACTGTTTATCTCGCCGACACAAATTGGACTCCCCCGCAAATGTTAACATTATGATGGGTATTGGGGGAAAAAAACAACAAAAACTAACAACATGATATGTATGCCAGTGAGGGTTAGGGAATTAAAAATAGAATTAAACAATGGGGTTCGGTTTTATTTTAATGGCGGTTAAGGAATGAAACGTTGTGTGTTTGTGTTATGTGGGCGTATGTCTGTGGGGGGTGTTTGTGGGTGTGTATGAGTGTGTGTGGCTGTGTGTGTGGGTTGTATGTGTGTGGGTGTATATGTGTGTGTATGGATGTGAGGTTTGTGTGGGGTGTGAGGTGTGTGCGAGGTGTGTATTGGTGTGTGGGTGTGGGGTGTGGGTGTGTGTGAGTGTGTATGAGTGTGTGTGGCTGTATGTGTGTGGGTGTATATGTGTGTGTATGGATGTGGGGTTTGAGTGGGGTGTGGGGTGTGTGTGGGTGTGTGGGTGTGGGTGTGGGAGTGGGAGGTGTGTGAATGTGTGAATGTGTGTGTGGGATGTGTGTGGGTGTGGGATGAGTGTGGGGTTTTTGTGGGTGTGTGAATATGTGCGGGTGTGTATAGGTGTGGGGTGTGTGGGTTTGGGGTGTGGGTGTGTGTGAGTGTGTGTGGGTGTGTGTGGCTGTGTGTGTGGGTGTGTATGTGTGTGGGTGTATACGTGTGTGTATGGATGTGGGGTTGGTGTGGGGTGTGTGGGGTCTATTGGTATATAGGTGTGGGTGTGTTTATCCTATATTTAATTTTATTTTCACATTTTATGATTAAAATCTTGAAGGTTAAAATAAAAAAAAAAACCAACATAATAAAACTATGGCACTGAACAGATAGCTGACCTAACAGAAAGGAAAGTTTATCACACCCTTAAGTGAGCAGTACATATATATATATGTATAATATACTTGCGTCCTACATCTAGGTGATCACATAGCCGTACTAGCTGCAATAAAGGCACCCACCCCCCCCACCCCTGCAATCCCCATCCCTCGGGTTCAGACCAGTATGCTGCTGGCCCCTAACCCTGAAACGATCGCTGTAAAGTATAACTTACACATATTCAAATGAGCATACGGTCCTTATACTCTTTACCCTCTTCCCCCCTCCCCCCACCCCCCTATTGGGTAAGTGTCCAGCTGAGACCATGATTTATACCAGTGGCTCTCATAGTATGGGTCACGACACACTTTCTTTAAGAGAGACTGCTTGACCAACCGTTTTTAACTTGATTTCATTTCAAAAGATAATCTTAAAAGTACATTTCGGCATAAATCATTTCCGGGAACATTATTCTTATGAAACTATTGGAACTGTTTCAAAGAGTCCAATTCTAAATGAGATGTGTTCCTCCCCCCCCCTCCTCCTCACCCAATTCATAAGTGAATTTTTTTTAAAGCAAAGCTTTTTAAGAAACTTTCAGGCACGTAGACACCAAAGGGGGGGGGGGACGAAACCGAGGATTGGTCTGCGACCCTATTATTACGTAGCCACTTATGCCAAAAACTAAAGAATGCTATCTTTGAGGGGGGGGCAAAAAAAATATAAAGTTATCGTGAAATTATCATAAAAAATATAAAGTTATCTTGAAATTATCATAAAAAAAATAAAGTTATCGTGAAATTATCATAAAAAAAATAAAGTTATCGTGAAATTATCATAAAAAATATAAAGTTAACGTGAAATTATCATAAAAAAAATAAAGTTATCGTGAAATTATCATAAAAAATATAAAGTTATCGTGAAATTATCATAAAAAATATAAAGTTAACGTGAAATTATCATAAAAAATATAAAGTTATCGTGAAATTATCATAAAAAATATAAAGTTATCGTGAAATTATCATAAAAAAATACAGCCCGGGGTCGTTAGAGGGGAGAAAAACGCAGGGGGGGGGGTGGGAAGGGGGGGTGCAGGAACGTCGCTCACAAGTAATAAAAATAACTTCGCTGCGGGAGTTCAAGAGGTCAAGCTTTTTACTATTATACACTTGCATCAACACAGCTTTAGGTTTTTTTTTTCCCCACCCTTCAAACAAATTCCCCCCCCCCCCCCCGTGCCTCTCCCTCTATTTTTAATTTTTTTTTTTTCAGCTTTTCAAAATGAAGTTGTTATTCATGGCGAATTCTGGATGGTGTGTATGTCTGCCATCACGTAGACCATTCGACCATAGATCACGTGGTCTACCGCCGTCATGTTTTTCTCAATGGAAACGTTTTTTCTGAATGGAGGGGAGTCACGTGATCACAATCACTGTAACCGGAAGTTTTTTTTAGAATGACGAAGTTGATTCAAAAAATATATATGTCAGGTTTCTTGGTATTCTACCCCCCGCCGCCCCCCCCCCCGAACCCCTCTCTCAATTTTACTCACAGTTTGAAAACCGTCATCTCAAAAATACAAGTCTATTCACTGACTCTTCGACCTACATTGCAGCCCATTCTCATCTTGTGGGTCATGACCAACTGTCGGGTCAATTTTCTTTTATCATTTGTTTTCATTTCTTTATTGGTGAATCGCGAAAATAGAAAAACAAATTTCTAAAGGGGAGCTTAGCCGTAAAAGTGTGAGAGCCAATGCGCAACATCTTCCCGAGTTCTCTTGTTGGATTTACGACTTTGTACCACGGGTCAGATCGGCTTGATTTTAACGCCACTTTTTTTTTATTTTGTGAAGAAACGTAACATTTATTTATTAGAGGCTTACAGAAATATACAGGTATTAGAGAGATATAGAGAAAAATGCAGGTATTAGAGATGTAGAGAAATATACAGGTATTAGAGATGCAGACAAACATGCAGCTATAAGAGATGTAGAGAAACACGAAGTTACTAGAGATATAGAGAAACATACAGGCACTAGAGATATAGAGAAATATGCAGTTATTAGCAATATAAATATGCAGGCACTAGAGATATAGAGAAACATGTAGAATGTAGGTACTAGAGGTATAGAGAAATATGTAGGTATTAGAGATATAGAGAAAAATGCAGGTATTAGAGGTATAAACAAAAAATGCAGGTATTTGAGGTATATGGAAACAAAATTGTACTAGAGATATGGAGCCATCAATATAGAGCTACAGAGAAGTTAATATTAGACAATCTCTCCACACTACCACACTAATACCGAAAAAAATAAAACAACCAATCATCCCCGTCAATTATAGATCTACTGACTCCAGGCATAATACTACACAATCCACACATAGCCATCATCCTGTTCGAAGAGAGCTACGGAGAAGCAATGTTACCACAAAGTCTTCAACAAATATAGTGTAAAAAAAGAAAACAAGTAGCACAGAGTAGCACACTTATTTATGTAATCTCATTATGTGAAAATAAACTACAATTTCGCGCTACTTTTTTTTTTTTAAGCGCATGACTTTTAAATGAGAGGATTGCGAAATGTAGCACTATCTGGCAACATTGTGACGTGTGTGGTTTATATTGGAGCATCACTCCGCACCGATCCACAGTCATCTATCTCCGCGGTACGCCGGGCTATGACTTATACCCGCCAGGTGGCAGCAAGTGATATCTTTTGCTAACAGTACCGGTACAGCACACCCCCCACCCCTTTCCCCTCCCTCCCTCCCCGCGCCACACAGTTCGCACCCTACAGCGTCCGTCAGGCTCCAGCGGTGTCAGCCTGGGTCGAGGTTCATCCCCAGTCGACGGTGCGCGCGTGCGGTGTGAGTGCGTGTGAACCCGTGATGTCCAAGATGTTTATTTCTTTTTTTTTTATTATTTCACTCCCCCCCCCTCGTAACAGTTAACCCACGAAGTGTGTTAAGAAACTTTCTGTGGTGTGCGGGAATTTTTTTAGTGTTTTGGGTACCTTTAGAAAAATCAGTATTAGCAAAAAAGTATTACTCCTAGGCCCAGTAAAGTATATATATTCTGAAAGATGATTGAATGGGGGATCATTTTAAATATTTTAAAACTTTTTTTTATGTTTATTTATGTGACCTTGAGCTTGGTTTTCAGAGGTCATGAGAAAAAAAACAACTAAAGTGTATCTTTCAAGGTGCCTCAACCTCCCTCTTTTTAAGATCTACCTTTATAATTCTGATATAATATTATAGCCCTTTCATTTACCTTTCAAATTATGTATGATTTGTATGGGTGTGATATATGAATGACTTTAGAAACCTTTTTGTTTTGGTTTAAGTGCTTAAAAATGTGCAAATCTACGTTTCTGGAGGCCTTGGTTTGTGAAATTCTTGAGTTTAGGTTCACATTTATCATGGCAGCCAACCTTGCAAGTTGGGTACCCCAGCGTCTTGATCGTTTACGATCGGTACGTCTTTTTTTCGTGTCACACAATAAATGCAAGCGCAACAGTCTTCATGAGAATCACTTCTTTCGTTTCATTGAAAGGTTTCAAAAAGATTTACTACAAGAAATAAGTCGTAAACCTGAAGTCCCAGCAATAGCATCCACCATTTTTTTCGAAAAAAATTAACCATGAAAAATAGTTGACAAAATTCAACCTAATAACTCGTTTACATAAAGTAAAAGTACAAGACAATGGCGAAAAACGGAAGTTTATTTTATAATAAAAGGAGGTGGCTACGGTACAGATAAATGTTGGACTGGATTTCTTTTCTCTACATCAATATAAGACTTTCTTACTTTCCGTACATCGTAGGGTTCAAAAGTCATGGAGATAACTTACAGGACATTTTAAACCATCGACTAAAGTTTTATTAAGAATCACGGGCTATTAGGGAACTTTACATATACTTTTTAGCGATTTTCATAGCATCAGTGAGTTATCATGCTAGCCCCGACTAACACTCCCCCCCCCCCACCACCACCATCTCCTTTTCCCTCTCCGTGGCACCCTTTGATCATAGAGGAAAATGAGATCCCTGAGTCAGGCTGAGTCCCGTGTACCGTCCGCGGCGACACTTATCCCCGAAAGTCATTGTAACCCCCCCCACACACACACAAATCAGTTTGTTATCTCTCCCTTTTTCTCTCAACCATAAACCAACGGTCCAGGTGTACTGGCTAGTGCACCGCCGTGTCGCTTGAACGGTTATGTATGTTGTGACTCGCCCCACCTCGCTAATTGGTTCGCCGATTGTGCTGAATAAAAACAAACACCCACATAAGGGTGATAACAATTTTCATTTTTTTTCGTAACCAACATGAAACCCCTCACATTCGATGAACAATTGTATGTAGATGACAGTAGCAACATTATTTTTTTTTTAATTGAAAAAAAGTTCCCCCACCTTTTCATTTTTGTTTTCACATATCGCGCAGTTTGACTATCGGTTTCAATTTAACACTGAATTTTTACATGACTTTCTAGACTGCTTTTAAGCACATTCCAGTCAGTTTTTTCATTTGTTTATAAACAAGGCATCTACCCTCATCTTCTAAACAGAATAGGGATCCAAGAATTCCATCTGTTGAAACGCTAATCAATCTCACATGGATGCCCACAAACCGTCAAATTCTTGGAAACTTCACTTTTCTGTTCAATAGCCAGAAACGGCGACTGGATCGAATCAAAATTATTATTACGGATATAGAATTGCTCTTGAGGGAAATTCGAGACTTTCTACTATTATCCAGCGCACTAATCAGAAAGAAAATCAATTTTCTGTTTGAGTTATATGACAAAAACAAAAAGAAACCGTCTGATAAATTTACTCCAACACTTTCTAAGTTATTTGATGTCACCAACGTCAATGGAAAATGGAAAAGCAAGGAGGATAAAGAGCTCTACCAGAGGCAAGTTAAGAGTGGGGGAAAGATTGGTTATTCAATGATCAAACAAGCCCCTTTATAATCAATCCACCCAAGAAAACGAATCCGACTATTGAACACTCAATCTCAAGCCAGCTCTTCTCAATCGCAACCTACACAAACACATACAACTGTCTCACAGCCTACACAAACACATACAACTGTCTCACAACCTACACAAACACATACAACTGTCTCAGAATCTTCGGATTCTGAAACCTCTGCTTCTTCACCCGACTCGACAACCTATTCTTCCATGTTATCTTTTCCTGAATGCAAACCGAAATACCAAAGAGCAAGCACTATATCAGCGGGTTTGCCAGTACTGAAAAGCAACATTTCTACAAATAAAGCATATGACGTTCTTGCAACCATTGCTGAACAGCATCATGATGTGCCGGTTCCAAGTCAGGCGGGTGTTTGGAAACGAGTAATCTCTGAAGGACGGAAAATGAAAACCAAAAATTTTCAAAAACTTCAAAGCAAAGAACCCTATTGTCTCCAGTTTGATGGTAAAAGAGTGCAAGGGGAAGAGTATCAAGTAGTTATGCTGAAAATATGTGATGTCTTGAGCAAGGGCTTTCAGAACCCACAATATATTGACTGTCAGCACCATGTACTCGACCTCCTTCTGAAACATGTCATGAATTTCTTATTCAAGAACCAACGAGCAAACAAGAACTCAACTATTCCTTCATTGACAAATTAACGCAAAACTATGCCACTCTTCAGGCTGATTACCGCCTCGTAGTGACAGATGATGTTAGTTCAGGCGAGAACCCTAGATGGCGAGATGATTTCAAGTTCTTTTTATGAATTATGTCAGGCATATCGTCATTACAAAACAACTTCATGTTGTCCTCGCATCAGTTGGAAGAAACTACCAAATTTACACTAGGCAAGATGGAGCTCACATGCGATATATACTATTATGGCATTATTTCTGATACCAGAGTGGCGCAACATCCTCGCTCCTGCTTGCAACTTCATCTGCTATAAATGTGCAAATGCTTGATTCCATGTGCAACACTACAATAAAGCGTCCTTCATCAGGGTAAAATGCAAAAACGTGCTGTAAAACTGATGGAGTAACTTTATGCGAAATCAAGAAAATTTTAATTTTTGAATCTGAAGTTCATATGAACAATATGTTTTACACATTTCTTGTACATTCTATAAATATTATTAACTGATCTGTATCTTATTTGTTAATAAAATTTGATTAGTTATTATTATTACTCTTTTGAATTAAGCTAAAAAAAAAACGTGTCCTTTTTTTGAAAAAAAAAATATTTGTTCACTTTTTTTCTTCCGAAAAAGGGGTAGGTGGGGGAACTTTTTTTAAAAAAATAAAAAATGCAATTTATATTCTTAAATTACACATAAAAGTTCCTCGATTGCAAGTGGTTTCATAAAAATATTTTTTTTGTTATCACCCTAACCCACATCGTCACAAATGATTACACCTGGCACATTTCTAAACACAAAGAGAAACAACCCTTTCGATAACAAAAAATGAAAGTTCCTTGACATAAACTTGATCTTCTGGATTAGTGGAACAGGCACTTATAGAACACGAGTCCTCATCATGGGGAAAAATAGTTAAGCGCTTTATGATATATATATATATATATATATTTATATATATATGTATATATATATATATATATATATATATATATATTGTTTATATTGTAGTGCTTCAATGTTCTCTCTCTCTCTCTCTCTCGTGTAAATACACAATACCGTCTATTAAAAAAAAATTAAACAAGAGTAGATTAAAAACGCATACGCTTTTAAAATAAAGAAACAATTATACTATTTATGAAAATTAATCTTTTCAAATCATTGCATGGTTTGTTTTTAATTCCTCAAACTTCCAGATTTTTTACTGTTATACATTACCTGTATATGTATAAGCTACGGTATAAAGAAATTCAACAAAAAATAAATAAATACATTTACCGGAAGTAATGAGAAATGAAATGTTTTCTTTTTGTGCCGCAGCGACGTACAATTTTCAAGAAAAACAAAGTTTAGTCTAACTTTATTATTTTTATTTCTTGATGTAAAAAAATTGCACATAAAATTCGACATCAATTGAGCGCATTCATAATGGTCAAAGAATGAACAAAAATATTCGATAACAATCGCTAAGAGTAAGAAACGTTTTTTTTTTAAAATTTAAATGTAATACAATCTGTCATTTGTGCTGTATTCACATAAAGCTCCAGATCTGACATCACGACACGGCCACGTCTGCCAGCGATAGCAGCCATTTTATTATTTAAATTCTCCTGTGGACAAAAGTTGGATTTGTTCACTTCCTGTGTAGAGGGACATCACTCTGTGAGATTTTATTGTTAAAGTTCTCTGTCCATAAGAAACATGAAAAAAAAATTATTGTATTAAATAAACACAACATCATCTTTAAATCAAGGAAAAAAACCCAGATATAAATCTTTTTAAAGTCTGGGGCTGTTTGAATGATGTTTAATTTCTTTTTTTTTTCTACACAGAAAAATAATGTTGTGTACAAATATAAATGTATAAGGCGATGTTTATGATAAAAATTTTGTTTATCAATATCAGGGTTTTTACCAGAAAAACAACAAGTAAAGCACACTTAAATAGCAGATTATATTGTTAAATGCTCTATGGAATCGTCCGAAGCACAGGCGTGGGTTTAAAAAAAAAACCCCACAACATTTGTAATCTATTTACAGTCAACAACTCAAAATGGCCGCCATTATTCACTGCCGGCTTCATCGTCACGACTGCTCTTACGTCACAAATTCACTGCTTTCACTACATGAATTAAATATACGTTGCGCTGGTCTATGGGAATTCCCCTTTTCATATCGCACCACCGAGGGGAATGAGAGAGCTGTGACAATATACAGGGCCGGCTTTTCGAATTGCGGAATCCGATTTAACGGATGTTTGCGAGGCCCCTCTTCTAATTCTTTTACAATAACTACCATTAAATTAATATTAATGTACATTTCGGGGCCCCTGCCAGGCGCGTGCCCCCCATTTGGAACAATCGGTCAAATCGGCCTAAAGTCGGCGCTGACAATATATTCTGATTTAAAATCATTTACTGTCATACAAAATATATATACATACAGTAAGGAATACTGCAGATAAAGTGGCAACACTGGGGTGCTGGAGAGGGCCAACATGAGCAGCTTGCTGGCAGTTCTCAGCGAGAGACGCCTCAGATGGCTCGGTCATGTCAAAAGAATGGACGCAGGCCGCATCCCGAAGGACCTACTCTATGGCGAGCTAGTTACCGGCCAGAGGAAAGCAGGGCGACCTAAAATGCGCTACAAAGACACCTGCAAAAAGGATATGAAAGAGTGCTCCATTAACCCCAACTCCTGGGAGAGCCAAGCAGCCGACCGCCAGTCCTGGAGGCTCGCTGTCCGGCAGGGTTCATTGCGCGCAGAGGCTGAGCGACATGATAATGCTCCCCGGAAAAGAACAAGACGGACGCGGAAAAAAGAACAGCTACAACAACAACTACAACAACCAACTATTTTCAAGTGTGACAAGTGCGGCAGGGATTGCCACTCCCGAGTCGGACTGCACAGCCATTCCCGGCGGTGTTTTGTAGACTCAACTTAGCTACACCATCGTCTCTCGAGACGGACGGATGCCGACGACGAATATATATATATATATATATATATATATATATATATATATATATATACATATATATATATATACAGTCGATTCCGCTTAATTGTGACACATCGGAACCGGGGCTTTTTGTCCCAATTAAGCGGCTGTCCCAATTAAAAAATACAAATTTACTATTGGCTTCTTGGTTTGGTTTCTTTGAGATTTGTCCCAAATAAGCGGCTTTCCCAACTAAGCGGTGTCCCAATTAAGCGGAAGTGGTCCACGTCTCGCATCCATAGAGGAGGGTACTAAGTATGCAGGCCTGGTAGACGCGCAATCTGGTATTTTCGGTGAGGCTGGGGTTTTCCCACACACGTTGCTTTAGTCTCGCCATGACTGTGGCTGCCCTAGCGATTCTGCAATCGATCTCCGGGTCTATGGATAGCGAGCTGGAGATGGTGGACCCGAGGTAAGTGAAGTTCTCGACGACCTCTAGGGTGTGCCCATCGATGTCAATGCTTGGGGGTGTATCTGTACCCTGTGCCATGACATTCGTCTTTTTCAGGCTGATAGTCAGTCCAAACTCCTTACATGCATGGGAGAGGCGGGTGACAAGCTGCTGCAGTCCGTCTTCAGTGTGTGATGTCAAGGCTGCGTCATCAGCAAAGAGCAGCTCGCGGATTAGGACCTTTGTGACTTTGGTCTTTGCACGGAGGCGGGCTATGTTATAAAGCTTGCCATCAGACCTTGTATGGATGTAAACACCCTCGCTGCAATCCTTGAAGGCGTATTGGAGGAGCACGGAAAAGAAAATGCCGAAGAGTGTAGGTGCAAGGACGCAGCCCTGTTTTACTCCGCTGCTGACTGGGAAGGCCTCGGAGATTGCGCCGTTGTAGCAAACCGTGCTATGCATGTTGTCGTGGAAGGACATGACCACTGCAAGCAGGTGTGGGGGGCAGCCAATCTTTTGCAGCAAGCTGAAGAGTCTGCTTCGACTTACTAGATCAAACGCCTTTTTATTTCTACAAAATGTATTGTTTAACTTATCTAAATTTACCAAGGTGGTTTTCAAACGATGTAAATAAGACATGTATGATATTCACACATACTTTTGAGTGGAATTTCTTATAAGGGCCCATTTATCTACTTCGTGCTGGGGCCCTGATAATTTTCTCAATGTAAAGGTTATTGACCTCAGCTCTCTAGACATGGCGGGCAGTCTCAAAGATTCTATCATACCGATGGTTCTTAAACTTTTACAATAATCGACGCACAATGGGACTTGCTAGGTGTTACTCACCACCCATCTTTAAATAAGAAAGCCAAAAAAAAAAAATGATGAAAAAATAAAAGCCAATATTATTAATTGTATACTAGCTGTACCCTTCAAAAACCTTTGCATAGAGTTATATCCCATTAAGCTTGATCGGTAGGCTAGGTTATTTTAGGTTTCGGGCAGATCCGATTTCTTCATGATTGTATTTTAAACTGAAATACTGTTGTATTAATTCTTTATTTTCGATTTAACGCAGAATCCAAATCAATATTATATTATTAGATACTGTCGAAAGTAGCTATGAATTTTTGTTGGGCAACCAACTTATACTGTGGTTTGTGACCCCACACTTTTGTGTGACCATCAACTAGTACATTATGAATATAACCTTAAGAGCATTGCGACATATAAGCCCTTTACCCCGAATTCCAAAATGGCGTCAGACATCTCAGTCATTTTTGTTTAGTTTTTTTTTTAGATTTTAAAATCATGTATTAATAGCCCCAGTGGTTCATTCATAAATACAGCGCCCCCGAGCTTTTCGTGGAAAAAAAGAACGTTCATTACCCCCCCCCCCCACACACACACACAATTCTCCAAAGTGGATACAAGGGCAATAGACATACATCCACGTAACGCTGTGACCTCACTGAGATATTTACATACACTGGATTACAAAGCCCTAAACACATGTTGCAGCTCAACAGTCAGGTGTTTAACATGTGCATTGTAAAGTGAAAGGGGGGGGGGCAGAAGAGGGAATCATATCGATGTACTTTGAACTGTAAACGGCATTTTTCCATTCTTTCGTTTCGGTACAGGCCCGTTTCAGCCAACACGTGTCTTATGTGTCGGTGAACAACTAAGTACCAAATCATCTTTACCTTCTTTCTCTCGCGAGCACACCCTCCTGACATTGTTTGTAAGCTTCCATCATATTGAACAATAAACACTCCACCGACAACAGTCCCTCCTCCCCTCCTCTCCCATTTTTTCCCCCCATGACAGCAGCGGAGGGATTTGCCTCACTGACAGGTTGACATTTCCAGCGGCTCTGAAGCCGCGAGGGATAGAGGTGGTGAGAAAACCTTTATGGGTGCGTGTCACTGTAACACCGCTTGAGGTGCACTTTGAAAGGAGTGAGATCGACTCCTCTTGGTGAGACAGCGATCCTCAAAATATCTATCGGAAATTAAACAAACAAAACAGCAAAAACATCTAATGCCAATAGAAACTTTCAAAGTGGTGAGATGGTCTTCTACTGAAAGGGAAACATGTTATCAATACTATCATGGATACAAGAAAACGACAGATGTGATGCTCTGAGGTTGTATATCATCGATATTGAAAAATCGAAACCAATATCAGCGTGAAGCAAGACGCCGTTCAAATCCCATCGATACCGCCTTAGCGGTGACGCCCATGAGAGCTGTGTATAGGCTTACGGAGGCCATAGGCGGAGAATTTTACAAATGTCGGAAAGCCATAGACAAAAGTAAAGTAAGGACCCCCGAAGGCATGAGATGAACCGGTACAAAAAAACTGAACTTTCGGCAGTGTGGTCACTAGGCGGTCTACGTTGATCGCCTACGCAAAAGAAACTGCGCTGTTCCCGTGGCTTTTGCTGCAGTGGGTGATGTAGTAAGGACGATACTAATCAATTTGATGTCCAGAAGCAGCGCCGGCCGTTGGTCAATTAGACCGATTGCTCCAAACTGGTCCCCACGCCTGGCAGGGGTCCCGGAGATTACATTTAGCATTAATAGTAATCGTTGTTAGTGCAACAACAAAGATAGAAGAGGGGCCTTGCAAGCATCCGTTAAATTGGGCCCCCGCAATTCGTAAGGTACGCCGGCCCTGTCCAGAGGATTGTGTTTTCATTTTCATACCACAATCAACAGCTGAATTCTCTTAGCGCGCAAAGCTGCAGATATTCAAATAAATAAGGCTGATGAATGAATGCATCATTGGAAATATTGAAAAAAAGTATACATGCACTGCGTCATTATGGTTATAAGTTTTGGTTTCATTGTTACAGGGCCGGTTGACAAGTTGTTAGAACCGCTGTCAGTGTTCTAAAACAAAACGTCCTTCTATTGAATCATTCTGGGGGAGGGATAGATAGCTATACGTGGTGAGCGGCTGTATGGAGATGAGTGACTTAGGTTTGATAACTGGATACGTCATGATAGTTCAAGTACGTCACTAGTGAGAGCATGCAGACTCTCCCACACACTCACAGAGAGAGAGAGAGAGAGAGAGAGAGAGAGGGAGAGAGAGAGATAAAGGTAGAGGGGGCACAATGCTAACGTTGCACCTCGTGACGTCAGACGTGGCCATGTGTTGACCAGATGAGGAGTGGTACTGGGTGGTGAAGGGCGCGAGTGGGAGGGAGGGGGGTACTAGAGAAGAAACGGATGGGATAAGAAATCGGGAAAAAGGGAGAGAGTTGGCGTAATCCAGGGAGAGAGTTGGCGTAATCCAGGGAGAGAGTTGGCGTAATCCAGGGAAAGAGTTGGCGTAATCCAGGGAGAGAGTTGGCGTAATCCAGGGAGAGAGTTGGTGTAATCCAGGGAGAGAGTTGGCGTAATCCAGGGAGAGAGTTGGCGTAATCCAGGGAGAGAGTTGGCGTAATCCAGGGAGAGAGTTGGCGTAATCGAGGGAGAGAGTTGGCGTAATCGAGGGAGAGATGGGTATGAAAACAATCATCTCCATTATAGTTCAAATCCTACAGGATGTTCCTCGAGCCGACAGTTGTCTAATTAAACGTTGTGATGTAACACTACACGTTGTCTGTGTGTGTGTATGTGTGTGTGTGTGTGTGTATGTTGGGTTTGTTCACGTGATTTACTTTGTAAACCGTTTTAACACAGAAAAAAAAGGTTTTAAAAATGAATCAAATGACAAAGTCTCACGATCCTTATACACTATGAAAAGTCTTCAATGGGGACTTAAGTAACTCAGTCTAGAGACTACTAAGAGTGACCTTTTTTTTGGTTTGCAATGGTGTTCATCTTTGTGGCTACAGTTTGAGAAATCGCGGGCGTTTACGCTGAGGATTTCAAACCTGATGTACCGAGTGAAAACCGGATATTTTCCCTGGTGATTGTCTTAGAAATATTTCGCACAATAGAGAGAGATAGAGATAGATAGATATATAGATTGAGAGAGAGAGAGACAGAGACAGAGAACCCCCCACATTGTACGGTAGTACGGAGTGTATTTAGTGCGTTGGTACGTGTGGTATAACAAAAACAAAACTTTCCTTACCTCCCTTCACCTAAGGCTAAACTGATTCTCTCCCGTCACCCCCCCTTACCCTCCCCCGTCCCCCCGTCTCTCTCACTGGGCGTAAACACGGACACGACGTCTGAAAGTTTCACGTAACTAGGTCAACGTGAGCTGCATTAAATTAGATACTTTATCTCCGCGCGTAGGTGAGTTACGGGTAAATCCGCAAAATTATCACCGGTCACTGTGGTCTAAAAAAAAAAAAGGGGGGGGGGGTGGACGGTGCTGGTGGAACAGACGCCACAGCATCCCAAGCGGGGGCTCTCTGTGTGTAAAGTTTCAGACGTTTTTCATTATCCGCCCTTCTATTTGTATACCATCTGTACTGTCCGCTGGTAGTATATGTCCGAGCCACTCCATTAAGAGCTTTGGGTCGGATTTATCTGATAGCTGTGTGTGTGGGTTGGGGTGTCGGAAGCTTTATTTTGTTTTTTTTTTGAGATGGGCATCGAGATTGTGCGTGTAGCAGGATTCACGAGGGTTCGAATTTGAATGACGTCAATCGTGTGGACCAGTGTTTCAGAAAGCGTGTGATACGCGTACCCCAGGGGGGGGGGGTTTCGAAATGTTTGGCTGCGGGGGGGGGGGGGGTAAGAGCTGAACAGGATTAAACACATTGAGTAAACATGCACGGCTAAAGCGAAAAAGTAAAATTAGGGGGGAAACAATGAGGGGTGAAACAATGGGGGGAGGGTAAACAATGAGGGGAAAAACAATGGGAGGTGAACAATGAGGAGGGAAACAATGGGGGGGAACAATGAGGGGGGAACAATGGGGGAACAATGAAAGGAACAATGTGGGGGGAACAATGGGGGGGGAACAATGGGGGGAAAATGTGGGGGGAACAATGAGGGGGGAACAATGAGGGTGGAAACAATGAGGGGGGAAACAATGGGGGAACAATGAGGGGGAACAATGGGGGAAACAATGGGGGCAAAATGAGGGGGGAAACAATGAGGGGGGAAACAATGAGGGGGAAACAATGGGGGAACAATGTTGGGGGGAACAATGGGGAGAACAATAAGGGGGGAAACAATGGAGGGAACAATGTGGGGGAACAATGAGGGGGGAACAATGAGGGGGGAAACAATGGGGGGAACAATGAGGGGGGAAATAATGGGGGAAACAATGGGGGGAAACAATGGGGGGCACTATGAGGGGGAAACAATGAGGGGGGAAACAATGGGGGGGAAACAATGGGGGGAAACAAAGGAGGGGACAATGTTGGGGGAACAATTGGGGGAACAATGTGGGGGGGAGGGGGGAAACAATGTGGGGGGGGGTTTGAGGGATGCCGAATTTATCGCTTGCCACATTATTTCAACTGTTTGAACATTAAATTGAAGAAAAAAAACATTAACAAAACAAAAACAACAACAAAAACAACATTAACGTATTTCAGGGATTATGTTTTTTTTTGCGAACTTACGTGTGAGGGAAACCAGCGGACTAATTTTTGGCACTCTTTGGGGGGGGGGGGTGTACGATATCAAAACAGGTTGAGAATTGCTGTGCAAGTGAGTATAATATTTAAAGTTCTGTAACATTTAAGACAAAGAGTATAGCTGCTGCTAAAAATGTATTGTATTAAAGAACATATACAGCGATTTACGAACTCAACAAATGTATATATATATTAACAAACACACATACCACAACAAACATTCATTTATTCATATATAAATAATAAAATATATAAATAATTTAGGCGGAAAAAAGGATAAAAAGTATTTTTTAAATAACAAAAACAATAACAACAAACGATAAAAAGCAAAAAAAAAAAAAAAAAATTAATAAAAAAAAATATTTTTCGTTGGTCGGCCTTACTAGGTGCGAAGCCTGATATAAAATATTTTTTTTTTTTACGAAGGTGCCAGGTTCCAGACATGATGTATTGCTATAGTTTGTTGTGTATTTAACAAGCATGTGTATCGCTGTACACACATTAGGGCTCTATTCGGGCCAATCGGTCTAATCGGGCGTATGACCGGCCCTGCATCCATTTAGTTGTACCGGTACGCGAGGCCGCTCTTATGGATAGATAAACTAGGCGTCTGCCTAAGGGTCCCCAACGCCAACTAGGCGGCTGCCTATCCCCCCCTCCCCTTCCGGGCCACTCTTAAGATTGCTCAATGTCCGGATATTTTTTTTCCGTCTATAAGGAATGGCTCTCTGTGCACTTGTCAGGGGCCCCGGCTTAAGATGGTTTTACGGTTGTGAGATGTCATAGAGCCCCCCCCTCCCCGTTTTTCAAAGATTATTTGGAGACCAAAATTAGCAAGCGGTGACCTTAACAACTTTGTCGCCTAGTGCCCTAGATTACCTTTGCATAGGGCCACAATATTTATTTTTTTGCCGAGAGCCGCCTTTGCACAGGGGCATCAAAAGTCGTAAGAAGGGTTCCGCCTGCATTTACGCAAGTATAATATAAATAAAAGCGATTTGGGTTCTGCGTTAAATCGAAAGTAAAGAATTAATACAACAGTATTCCAGTTTAAAATACAATCATGAAAAAATCGGATCTTCCCGAAACCAAAAATAATCTAGCCTACCGATCAAGCCCAAGGGGATATAACTCTATGCAAAGGTTTTGCGGGGTACTTTGCTAGTTTAATATATTTGATTTTCGGGGGAAAAAAAATATGTGTGATATTTTTTGGCATACAGTTTGAGTTATTTCCTTGAAAATTTTGGTTTTAATCATTGTTTGGGACAGATTAGCCTGCCCGTGGACCGCGTGTGTTATAGCGTAGTGCACGCCGGTGAGAGAGTTCACTTGAAAAAAAAATATTAAAAAGCACTCACTCATAGACAAAGTACCTATTTATCTTCACGTCATCACGAACGGCTAATCTTCACTTCAACCCCCACCGCCCGCCATCCTAACCGTCAGGACGCCATCTTTTTCGCACACGAAGCATAGAAAACGTATGTGTGTGTGAGGGTGGGTGGGTGGGGAGATGGTTCAGTGGGCTGGGGGCGCTATCTGTCTATTATGACTTCTCCACTCCCATTATTCTCCGTATTAACATTTCTCTCAGCTGATAATAAACAAAACGTCAGCTGTAGGGCTCCTCTGAGATACCCACGTGACGAGTCTATATATAGTATCTAAATCACTTCCGCGCACTTTACTACGACCTCCCCCCCTCTTTCGTCCTTGCCATGACTGTTTTCCAACCGCTTAAATGAGGCATCTCTCTTCATTTACACATATCTTCATCATCTGCACCAGTTGACTGCGAGCAGTCACTTAGTCGTGTGTGTCCTTTTTTACACCCATATTTAGGATTCCTCCCCTCACCTCCCCCCAGGCCCACCGACAGAAATTCCGGGCCCCTGGGCTGGTCTGTCGAGGCTCCCCCGTGCTGATAATAATATTTTCAAAAGTTGGTTGGCCAGCACAGTCCGGGCCACTAAAACTCGCCGGGGCCCCTGCGCATTTGCCCCCCCTACCCCCCTCGTCTCGGCGACACTCACCTCCTCCCCCCCCCCTCAACCTGTATCAATACATCGCTGTGTGTAGGTCAGTGGGGGAGGGGGGCACAACTTTTTTTGGGGCCGCGTGGCCGAAATTCACCAGAAGAAAAAGAACAACAACACTTATTTATTGCAAGGTGCCCCAACTCTCCAATTAAAATTAAAGGGAATTGATATTTTTTAGTCGCGTGTGCCGACCGATGAGGCTCTCTGCGTGCCGACCGTGGCACGCGTGCCATAGGATCGCCACCACTGCTCTTAGGTTCTAAAAACAGGCAGGCACTATCGCGGTGTCGCGTGCCGGTGTGTGTGTGTGTGTGGGGGGGATTTGTAGCTATTTCCCATCGTAAATATTGATAAGGTATTTCTAAATATAGAAAATAAACACGTATTTGATCTATTAAATCTACTGCAGTTTGCACATATTTATGATGTTTGCACGTAATAAAAAAATTAATATCTGAACGTGATAAAGAAAAAAAAACAAACAAATGTTTACAAGGTCAGACATTTTAATTTTCCTGTAAACATGACGGCAAATCTTGAGTTCCTCCATAAATAGTCCATGGGGATTTTTATGGAGTTGGGTTGTTTCATTCTTGAGATTTGACGATTGCAGGTAATAATGAGTGAATTATGACTAAGCTGTCAAAATAGTGATTTACCTTTACTACCTTACAATCATTTTTTCAACAAAAGATATGTTTCTCAAATTTTGTTATTAAACCGTGTTGTGTAAATATCTTTATGAGTACGAAACTACGAAATTATAAAATTTCCTAAAATAAGCAAAACGTGTTCGTGTGTTGACGTATTTACAAGGGGGGGGGGGCGTTGTTTGCGGGGGAGGAGGAGCCCACCCAAAGATCCATGATTTTATTATTTTTTTTTTGTAGATAAGTTTTTTCCCAGTTTTTTTTTTCAATGTTTTATAATTCGTTATAACAGCAACAACAACAATATAAAACAACAACAATATAAACAACAACAATATAAACAACAACAATATAAAACAACAACAATATAAAACAACAACAATATAAAACAACAACAATATACAACCACAACAATATAAAACAACAACAATATAAAACAACAACAATATACAACCACAACAATATAAAACAACAACAATATACAACAACAACAATATACAACAACAACAATATACAACAACAACAATATAAAACAACAACAATATAAAACAACAACAATATAAAACAACAACAATATAAAACAACAACAATATACAACAACAACAATATACAACAACAACAATATAAAACAACAACAATATAAAACATCAACAATATAAAACAACAACAATATACAACAACAACAATATAAAACACTAAACTAACAACAACAAAAAATTCAAATAAAAAAAGACTCATATTTCTCAGACCTTTTTGTACTGTAAGTGAGTTGATAAAACATTTTAATAAAAGCGTGATAAAGGGCTCAAATTATCATTGACGTCATTGGTGATAACTTGGCGGTGATGCTAAAATGGTGGCGGGGATAAGCCAATCCGCCCATTCCCCCCCCCCTCCCCATAAACCGTCTCCGAAATGACGACCCTGGTCAAAGTCTTAGCGGCCTCTCCCCCCCCTCCCCCCAATCTGAAAAAATGCAAAAACATTTTACAACACTCTTTCGGCGCCCCTTCCTAGTTCGTCGCCCCGTGCGGCCGCATAATTCGCAGTGCCCTTCCTACACCCCTGATATCTAATTTACCTATCTTACCAGTCAAGTCCCTGTCTGCCTGCCACTCTGTCTGACTGCCACCCTGTCTGCCTGCCACTCTGTCTGACTGCCTCCCTGTCTGCCTACATCCCTGTCTGACTGCTCCCTGTCTGCCTGCTTCCCTGTCTGCCTGCCCACTGCCTCCATGCCTGCCCTTCTGCCTGCCTCCCTGTCTGCCTTCCTCCCTGTCTGCCTGCCTCCCTGTCTGACTGCCTCTCTGTCTGACTGCCTCCCTTTCTGCCTGCCTCCCTGTCTGCCTGCCCCCTGCCTCCATGCCTGACCCTGCCTCCCTGCCTGCCCTTGTGCCTGTCTGCCTGCCTCCATGCCTGCTCCCTGCCTACATGCCTGCCCTACTGCCTGTCTGCTTGCCTCCCTCTCTGACTGCCTACCAACATGCCTACCTAGCTAGCTGTCAGTCTTTCTTTCAAAAAAAAAAAAACAAAAAAAAAAAACATAAAAAAAAGCCTACAAGAAACCTTTTTTTTTATTTCTAAATCCACCAGTAAATCAGTCAACAATACATGTACAGTAAATGATTTAGCTGAATAAACACCTCGACAACAGCAGAGCCGTAGCTAACTATTGTGGGGGGCCGTGTGCGAATTACATTTTTTTTCCGCCCTCCTCCAAATCTAAAAAAAAAAGGGACAACATCTTTTAACACAGCGCTCTTTCGGCGTCCCTTCTTAGTTCGGCGCCATGTGCAGTCGGACAACCCGTCATACCCTTCCTACGCCAATGACCAATAGCACTGTTAGATGTGGGTGTTAACGCTGAGTACATACTTTGCAATGTCAGAGCAACAACCACCAAATTATGAACAGAAAAAAACAACTCCAACTCACGTCAGACTATTTACACCAACACCTACAACATTAACCAATTAAAATTCGAGCAGCAGATCTCCGTCATCTAGCAATAACCTCCCCTACTATTCGCACGCTTTCCCGCCAACAGTGCAGCGGAATTGTAAACAAAACAAAACAAAAAAAAAATGTGATAACAATTACTGTTAAAAGATGTCTGATAACAATAAAATAAAAAATAGATGGCGCTATTATTTGTGAAGTTACCGAAAGAAATAAAAAATAAAAAGAATAAAAATAAGACTCGTTGAAAAACAAAAAAAAAATTGAATCCTGCACAAAGTCGGAATAATTAAGTTTTTCGTTTCTAGGTGCAGTCTAAATGTCAACGGCGTAGAAGGGAGCCACACGAAACATATCTCAGTTGAACTTTTCCGTGTTATCAGGAAGCTGCGAGATTGGCAACAATGGGTGGGACCCAGGTTTAGTGAGCACAGGACGATGACAGACATGCCAACTAATAGGATCCGCCATATAAATAAAAAAAATGAAAAATAGCAACCAGAAATGAATCAAATCTTCAAATGGAATTAGATCGCGTGGTCTTCTTCGCGCCTGTCAAAAAAAAAATAATACAATGGGGGTGAAGATTAGAGATTATAATGGGGTGGATTGGAGGGGGAGGGGATGGGGGCAGACATTCTAGGGTAGGGGCAAAAGATAAAAAAAATAACAATCATGATATTTTTATAAAAAAATGATTTTTTTTTTTGTTTCTTTAGCTTGAAGCGATTACGAACTGGGGAGGCGAGTAGGAGTGTTTTGATGTTTGTGGAATAAAGACTTTTGGTTTGGGGGCACGTTTTCCATCTTCTGAGACTCGGAAGGGGGGGGGGAGGTGGTAGGAAATCTTTGGAGAGATGTACGTGGGAAGTCGTTTTTATAGAATGTTTTTATTTGTGAAGAAGGGCAAAAAACAATAAAAAAAAAAAGAAATATATTACCACTTGGACGCAAGTCGCGCTGATTGCCAGAAGAATGAAGTAGAGTCCAAATGGTGCAGTCATTTAGCAAGATGGCGCCTCTCTCGTGTCTGTAGAAGCAGACGTTAGGTTTTACCCCCCCCCCCCCCCCCCCGCGTTATGAAATGTCAAGACCACGAAAACATCGTGTGCGTAATACGAAATTGTGAAAAGAACAATAGCTCTTGACAAGTTCTACAACTTTTTTTTTGTTCATGGGCGGTAACTGTAGGATTAAAAGGCGGGTGACTCAGACATTAAATACAGAAAATGATATCGCCATGATCTGCCTGCGACAAAAGGTCTGGACAATGAAGTCAGACCTTCCCCCCCCCCCCCAGCATTATGTGCCACAGATAATCACTTGGTATGCGCTTCTGCTTAAATCTACCAGTGGCACCTACCTGTGGAAGTCGCCTCTGCCTTATGATGAGTGCTGCTCACACAAATGTGGTTGTCGTTGGTGAAGACTGACCTATATGTCAAATGCGTGAGTCCCGACCAGGATATATTTCAAGGGAGTGTTATGTATACCCAGGGAGTAGCGAGTAACCTAGTTGCAGACTGTTGAGTGGAATAGCTTACATGCTGTTGAGTGGAATAGCTAGCTTACAGAGTGTTGAGTCGGATAGCTTACAGACTGTTGAGTCGGATAGCTTACAGACTGTTGAGTCGGATAGCTAGCTTACAGGGTGTTGAGTCGGATAGCTAGCTTACAGACTGTTGAGTCGGATAGCTAACAGAGTGTTGAGTCGGATAGCTTACAGACTGTTGAGTGGGATAGCTTACAGAGTATTGAGTGGGATAGCTTACAGATTATTGAGTGGGATAGCTTACAGAGTATTGAGTGGGATAGCTTACAGAGTGTTGAGTGGGATAGCTTACAGATTATTGAGTGGGATAGCTTACAGAGTGTTGAGTGGGATAGCTTACAGATTATTGAGTGGGATAGCTTACAGATTATTGAGTGGGATAGCTTACAGAGTATTGAGTGGCATAGCTTACAGATTATTGAGTGGGATAGCTTACAGAGTATTGAGTGGGATAACTTACAGAGTGTTGAGTGGGATAGCTTACAGATTATTGAGTGGGATAGCTTACAGAGTATTGAGTGGGATAGCTTACAGATTATTGAGTGGGATAGCTTACAGAGTATTGAGTGGGATAGCTTACAGATTATTGAGTGGGATAGCTTACAGAGTGTTGAGTGGGATAGCTTACAGATTATTGAGTGGGATAGCTTACAGAGTGTTGAGTGGGATAGCTTACAGATTATTGAGTGGGATAGCTTACAGATTATTGAGTGGGATAGCTTACAGAGTGTTGAGTGGGATAGCTTACAGATTATTGAGTGGGATAGCTTACAGAGTGTTGAGTGGGATAGCTTACAGAGTATTGAGAGGGATAGCTTACAGATTATTGAGTGGGATAGCTTACAGATTGGTGAATGGGATAACTTGCAGAGTGATGGGTAGGATAGCTTGCAGTGTTGAGTAAAAGAGGTAGGCCCTACAGAATATACATGATAGAGTAAAACAGAGACGGAAAAAGGTAGAGATAGATTTTGTGTGTATGTGTGTGTGTTTGTGTGTGTGTGTTTGTGAGAGAAAGAGAGAGAGAGAGAGAGAGAGAGCAGGGGGGAGAGAGAAGAGAGAGAGAAAGAAAAGGTGTGTGTGTGTGTGATATATATATATATAAATGTATTAAGAGTAGCACGGTCAAGCTAATGAATGACTGGACGCTCGTACCAATTTTGATAACACAGAATAAACAATTGTTTTCTTACATACCAAAATGTCCTAGCGATGTACTATATAAGTTTACATTTGTATAACATTTTCTGTTCCACATTTTAACTTACCGTCAGATCTACTCTCCTCTCTTAGAACAATTATTCAAATACATTCATTTAAATAAACTAAAGATTGCCTAAACAATAGTTGCTATGTTTCTAATAAAGATGGTTGCGACCTCATAAGACTAGGATCACGTGGGATCTGTAATCGATACGAATCATGTTATATTCGATTCTGTCCTGCTTTTTAACGAGTACCTACATTAACAGAAACCAACTACAGTGGATGAGCGCTCCAATCGATTCCTATTCACATTTTCTGTAAGATAACTTGATGTAATATTATTACTTACTGAAAAAAAATACAGTTACCCGGTGGCTTTGTGTCTGACGACCACCTCTTGAGCAGAAATAACATCAAACTGTAGCAGACGTGGGTTCTAAGTGTTCCATTGAGAGCAGAATTTTCAAACATAAGGAAAAACACCGATTCTTTTGAAGTTGGCGGGAATTCCACTTTTTGTTCTTATTTTTAGAGTATTTTAGACTATCGACCTATGACCCTATGACATTTGGGCATCTGAAAGACAAATGATTCTATCTATCTATCTATCTATCTATCTATCTATCTATCTATCTATCTATCTATCTATCTATCTATCTATCTATCTATCTATCTATCTATCTATCTATCTATCTATCTATCTATCTATCTATCTATCTATCTATCTATCTATCTATCTATCTATCTATCTATCTATCTATCTATCTATCTATCTATCTGTCTGCCTGCCTGTCTGTCTGTCTGTCTGTCTGTATGCCTATGTGTTTGTGTCTGAGTGTAGTTCAGTGTGTCTATAACCACTGGGTCCAGTGTTTGTGTAAGGCTCCACACAGTGGACAGGTACAGGGCAGCCATGATAACCCCAAACAGGCCCTTTCAGTTAGTATGGTGCCCTATACAACAACCTCTAACAATAGTAAAGTATAAGGGAGGGCAGTGGCCCAGTAAGAGCAGGGAAACCATGACAACGTCCAGGTGAGCCCCACCCCCCACCCCCACCCCTCACCTCTCCCGCCATTCTCCGCGAGAGCCCTGCCAACACTATCAACACAGAATGTGTCTCTTTAAAATACCAAGCCGTATTATTACATCTTTTACACTGTTTATTTAAATACCAAGATCATAAACCTACATCCTGTATCTAAAACGAAACCACCTTTTAGACAATCAATCGCCATAGCCCTTTTTACCATACCCAGGGCTCGATTTACCGCCGAGGATGCCGGGGAAATCCCCGGCACTGAGACCTGTCATCCCCGTCACTGAGACCTGTCATCCCCGGCTCTGCTTTAGCTAATATATCCCTGTCGGGGATGAAATCATAGACATTTATCCTCGGCTCTGCAGAAATTTTTGTTCATCCCCGGCACTGGTTTTTTTTTCTTAAATCGAGCACTGACCATACCTACTGCCATTGATTTGGGGGGGGGGGCATAGGTCACAGAAGTCTCTGGGATTCGACTCACCCTCCAACGTGCATTGTGTCAATTTAAGGTAACAGCCAGATAACCCACCCAGTACACCATTGGCTATACCGGTGGTATTACATTACAATTAACTGTGACCCACTCACAGAGTTATCTTTGTTAGCCAGTAAGAGTAAAATTTCTCTTATAAAGCAGACCTGTACAGACAGTCACAACGGGTTCAGATGACGTAAAGTTAATCTTTTTTTTTTATATCTGTAGCCACGGCTATTCTATGGGATTATGTGGCAAGTACAATGCCCTTTACTTTCTTTAACAAATATTGGGCACCCATTTGTAAGCTGTGTGGACTGAGGGGGCGTCAATCGGACCTCGAGGAAAGTCCCGGCACTCACCGGGGGTGGGGGGTCTTGAACTCGAGACTTTTAGGTTGGCAGTCGAGCAGATCTTACCGCACTTCCACGCGGATGGTGGTGCAATAAAGCGCTCGACTATCGACCTGAAGGTACCTGGTTCGATCCTCTGTGATGACTAATGGATTCTTCAGGTCACTTTGTCTCCCGTGGTGCCTCCATGGCCATTGCACTATCCGGCTGTGGTGGGGATGAAAGAAGTAGATCATAAAAACCGTCCCATTTAGCGGTTTATAGGATCTAAGAGATTTCATCTCATCCATACATCCTGACCCGGTAGAAATCTGCTGTTGAAATCAAACCAGCTGTTTCCGCCTATTTCATCACACTGGGAGATAATCATTAATATTCCCTTCATTGTTTACTTGAAATGCATTTAAAATGATGGACTGAAATATATATATATATAAGACGTGGGATTAGAGTGCGCGTGTTTCTTGTCATCAAACTATCTTTCATTTCATGGGATACAATGATACGTGTGGGTGTGGGTTGGGGGGGGGGGGAGGGGAGGGGAGATAACGAGTGGGGAGAAGGGATGGGTGGCGAGGGTAGCGCGAGGCGGTGTAAATCCAATATGATACGCTTGACGTGCAGTGATGACATTTTCTTGTCACGGGGAAGCAACTCTTTAACCTTTCTTCTTCTTTTTTTTATCAAGGGGAGGTAAAAACTATTACGACGCCTGTTGTTTTTGACAATTATAACAAAAAAAAAACAACCTACACCTGATACAAAGTGACTCACTTCAGGCCCGTAGCCAGAGGGGGGCTAGGGGGGGCTCAGCCCCCCAGTGCATGGCCTGAGCCCCCCCCCCCCGTGCATGATTTGAGTTTTTTGACACAATTTTAATAATAACGGCTATAAAACATCAATCATTTTGTTTAATAAATCAATAATAATAAAAACTTAAAAGTTTATATTTTGGCAATCATTCAGGCTATTTATATATACTTACATATATAGCTTATCTAATTTTTGGGCATAAAAGATTGAATCTTATTGAAGTTCACTTCTGGGTATTTTGGGCAGCATTGACATTTGGTGCTTCAACAGCCGTGTGTGAGAGCAGTTTCTCAACCCTCACACGAATGCTCACCCCATATCGCAGATAAATGTTACAAAAGCGTCTAAGCAAATCTTTTCCTGCTTGCATTTGAAAAAGATTTAACAGACAATCTGAATGCTGAAGCATTTTTAGGTAAATTCAGTGCTAAACCCAGGCCCGTAGCCAGGTCAAAGTAAGCAGGGAGGCACCAATACCCAGCAAGGGTCAGCTTTACTTTTTCTTTATTTTTTTCATCTTTTTCTTCTTTTTTAAGTGGGGCGGGGCACTCCACACCTAGCGTGCCCCCCTTGGCTACGGGGCTGGCTAAACCACGAAGTTTGCAAATTTGAAACGTATAATAATATAAGTTCGCAACATGTGCCGACGAGTGGGGGGGGGAGGGGGCCAATGCCCAGGGGCCCGGCGAGTTTTAGGGACCCGGACTGAGCTGGCCAATGAACTTTTTAAAATATTAATATCAGCCCAGGGGCCCGAAATTTCTGTCGATGGGCCTTGTAATAGTTTTATATATTGATATCTTCTGAGGACAGCTAGCAACTTAAATAAGTTAATAAAATAACATTGGCTTCTGACTTCATTTTTATACATATGTATAATAAAATAATAAAGTACAAACTCCGTGATTTCTAAGTGATGTTATTTAATTTGCAAATTTACTTTTTAGCAGAATTAATTTTATTTTAAATTGAATAATTGCGACTGTTTTTGTTGATAGATCTGTTTTTGTTTTCAATATTTTATAAGAAATATCACACAAATAGCTAAGCTTTATTAACACATCTTTGTCGTTCTTCCTGGTTTGTACGTTAAACAAACAGTATAATAATATAAATCAGGTATCCATTATGTAACAATTGTGTAGCAGAACTATTGGTCAATATATTTAGAACAGGAATCAGAAATTGCTCAGCCTCAAGAAATTTTTATCATTAAAACTCTTTACTATTTAAATTATTTTTAACAAAACTGCAACATGCCATGCATTATTAAAACTTAGTTAAAATTATATATTTCTAATTAATAGCTAAACAATCGGTACTAAAATGCACCATTCCAGATATGGAACTGAAAATATTTCTTGGGGAGGGGACTCACTGAGGTCCCCCCCCCAAACCCCTCCTCTCCGTTCGCAAGCTTTCGGCGCTTCGTGCCTCCATTTTCGCACCCCCCCCGAACATTTCTTCTACCCCACCAGGGGCGGATTTAGGGGGAGGGGCCGGGGGGGCCATGCCCCTCCCCCCGTTATCGCAAGTTTAGGTCATACATCATTAAATTATCGAAATATTTTTTGTACTAAGACCAATTTTCAACAATGAAAACAGTTTTGCCCCCCCCCCCCGGGGTCAATGTTTTGCCCCCCCCCCCCGTCAAAGTTGTCTAGATCCGCCCCGATCATTTCTTCGGCACCCCCCCCCCCCGAAAAAAAATTTCTTCGCCCCCCCGAAAATGTCTTCGGCCCCCCCAATCCAATATTCCTGGCTACGGGCCTGACTCACTTCCGAGTGGGCTGGACCAGCTGAATAACAGTTGCATTACCAGAATCATACTTAATATACACCGAATAAATAAATAAACAAATGCAAGTTATTTACATGTCTAGGTGGCGTTGGCTACGCTGCATACACTGATTTCTTTAATAATGTAGTCTTGCGATATTCTCTCCCTTTTTCTCCACAGAGCCTTCTTTACTAATGGCACGCAAGCCTTTTTGATTATTTATTATTATCGTTTTTGTTTTTCGGGTGTGTGTTGTCGTGGGTTCGAAACAGGCTGGTTTACACGGGGAAAGGGGAAAAAAAAAGGGGGGGGGGTTCATAATTCTGTTCATACAATTCTGCTTTTTCATCGGCTGCAATTTCAAGTTTCCATCATAGTAACGTGGCATTAAAATACAGTGTCATGTATTATTTCTTATAATTTGTATTTTTTAATTAGAGCTTTCAATAACAGTGAGAAATTGAACTGGGTTCAATGAATTCAACTGTTAAGTTTGTGTGTATTTTGAATTGATGTCTGAAATTCTTTTATAATTTACGTTTTGATAAAGACAAAATGAAACTCGTCAAAGGCGGCGAACTTTTCTGGGGGGGGGGGTCTGTGAGACGAAGAAATAAATGAAATAAATCAAGCAACAGATTAACATCCACCGCCACCCAACACTTGACACACGCATCATTACACCCTCCACGCATGAACCAAATAAAATCCCCATGTCCCCCCTCCCCCTCCCACACCCCCCGCCCAAAACCAAACCAAAACAAACTACAAACTAAATAACTCACAAAAAAAAAAACAATAACAACGAAACAGGCTGATATTTTATACCGTTCCATTTCCAAACACAAAGAGTCCTATCTTTCTCTCTCCCTCCACTCCACTATCAACATAATCCGTTACGTTTTAAGTCAGGAGCCGATATCTTCTTCATTTCCATCCCCCCCTCGTCAAAATTTTGAAAAGTGGAAAATACCAGAACAAATCTGGTATCATTTATTGCGGTAAATTTAGCCACATTGGTGAGGAGGCAGGGGAGGGACGGGGGTGGGGGAGAAGGTGTGGGGGAGGGAGAAAGGGGGGCGTGGAATAGTTTTATTAACATCTGCTTAGAAATGTATGACGCATCTTGTTATTTGTTTTTTTTTAATTTTCGGATCACGTACGATAGTTTACATCAGCAACACAGAGTTGTTGTTATTGTTGTTGTTATCGTTGTTGTTATTGTTGTTGTTATTGTTGTGTATGATGATTGTCTAGTCAACACCCGCAGGCAATGTGGACCCTACTGTGTTGGTTGCTTTCTGCGTGTTCGTCTGTCACGTGATGGTGAAATCCTACAAAAGGTACTCGTACTGCCGGTTTGAATTTTATGGACAAAAATCTCTCGACCAATGTATGTAAATAGTAAAGTTTCCTTTAGCCCTGACGGGTCATCGGGGTAGATGAAGTGTAGAATTCATCTGTTTCAATAACCTCGGCATATGTAAGGATTGTGTGTGGTTAGCACAACAACGCACAGCCGCCTTTCCTAAGTCAGGTACCCATTTAAAGCTGGGTGGACCTGTGGGACGACAATATACCGAATTTCACTTGCGAAAACTCCCATGGGTCTCATCGAGGATCGAACCCAGGACTCTCAGGTCGACTGTCGAGTATCTACAACACTCGGCCATCCGTGAAGTGATCTTAAAATTATTTTGATTGACATGTTTTACTTCAAAATATGGTTCGATTTGCGGGTGGAGTTTATTGAAAACTCACCAATAGCAGGGAAAAAATTAAAGAAAATTAGACATTTTTTAAACTTTTGCATCTGACAAAGTTTTTATTTTTGTTGTCTTTAAGTAGAATTTTGAATTTATAATTTTTTGCTTATATTTTTATGTTTCGGCGTGCATGCAGGTCTTGTAATTGCCACACATATGAAACATATAATGATACATATAATGATACATATAATGATACATATAATGATACATATAAAGATACATATAATGATACAAATAATGATAAATATAATGATACATATAATAATACAAATAATGATACATATAATGATACATATAATGATACATATAATGATACATATAATGATACAAATAATAATACATATACTGATACAAATAATGATGCATATAATAATACACAATAACAACAGCAATAGGGATAGTTCATTCGTAAAATTTGAGGTAATTGGAAAGTTTCAGAATCAAATCTATTTATTTCCATTTTCTTCCCCTTAATGCACTCGCGCAAGCATACACTCACACACACACACACTCAGACACACACACACACTCAGACACACACACACACACTCAGACACACACACACACTCAGACACACACACACACACACACACACACTCAGACACACACACAGACACACACACACACACACACACACACACACACTCAGACACACACACACACTCAGACACACACACACACTCAGACACACACACACACACTCAGACACACACACACACTCAGACACACACACACACTCAGACACACTAACAGTACTCAGTCAAGAGCCACACAATATGTCTCAGGAACAATGAACACAAAGTTATCTCCACAAAGTCTATCCCAGCCACCTGCTATTATCTCTAGTTCACGCCTTATGAGAAATGAACCAATTACTTTGACTGAGTCAGTGGGTCATTATTAAGTCCATGCTACACCATGAGCGGTTCAATTAAGTGTGTATAGCTGCTCATAATAAGTATTGCAAATAATTTCTATAAGATTTGCTTGAGTTATTGGTCAGTGTTTGTATGTACATTTGTTTGAGCATTGGTCAGTGTTTGTATGTGCAATTGTGTGTGTAAATGCAGTTGTTTGAGTACAAGTTTGTGTTTGTATGTGCAATTGTGTGTGCAAATGCAGTTGTTTGAGTATAGGTTTGTGTTTGTATGTCTAATTGTTTGTATAAATGCAGTTGTTTGAGTATAGGTCTGTGTTTGTATGGGCATCTGCTTGCTAAGAATATTCAACACACACACACACACACACACACATACATATATATATTCCCATACGAACATGGCCGTTTTCATATATATGCAAATAAGACTTCTGCCAAGTGCCCTCGTCAGCAAAAGTAGCCCATGCCAGTTCAAACCCCTCTTTGTTAACCAATGCCATAGTAGGGCACATTTGTTCAGAGCCCTTAATAACGCTTTAAGTCTCCCCCGAGGATCGAACTCAGAACTCTCAGGTCCGAAAATCGAGTATCTACACCCACTCGGCTATCCGTCCCACAAGTTGTTTTTAAGATACAAATATAAATATATTTAGTCCAGACTTTACTGATGACGTCTTGAGAATATATTTACACTACCTGTGTGTGAGTTTACCTGTGGGTTATTCTACTCTACCCGTTGGGTGTTTGCGTGCGTGTGTTTTGTGCTTGTTTTTTTTTTAGTGGAAGGGGGGGGGCAAAAAACAAAAAAAAAAAAAAAGGGAAACGTGGTATGGGAGAGAATGGTTGTTTATATTTTCAACTTTGCGTGTGATTGTTTGTGGGCGGTGAGAGACCTCAGTCCCCCCCCCTCCCCAAGAGATACGATCCTTCAAACGTCAGAGGTGGCACTCTCACAAACGGTTTAAGCTCACTAAGGGAGATCTGCTCTTACGTGTGTCAGTCACCGGGAAGAAAAAATAACTCTTGCCCTTCGCGGGAAAACAAAGAGTTCTCTGTCTCTTTTCATTATGAGCTAATCAGGTAACACTATCGACAGCTGGCCATTGCTCTTTCCATTCAGTTTGTCGTGAAAGGAATCCGAAGAGAGGCTAAAAAGGCGAGGGAATGTGGGGTGGGGGTGTGGGGGGTGGTTTAGGGGAGGTGTTCACAATAAATAAACCCGGCCGAAAAGTATTTTTAATTCACAGGTGGGCGTGTTGTCTAAAGCTGATGGACTTAAATTTTGGACATTTTTATAAATTTAGGGTTATAAGAAAAAAAAGGGGTCTTTGTTAATGAACGAATCAATTAATTTTTAAACCTTCCACCAGGCCAGTCAAGTCAGTGAATTTTCAGAAAGTAGTTTGATCAAGTATCATTTTGTCTTACTCCAGCTTATATGAACAATTTTTTTATTGACTCTGTTCTGGCTTACAGAGCTGACACGATTGATCATTGATCATTACATTATACTTTTAGAGATATATTTAAAGAAATGGGATTAAGGGCACTGAAAAATCTATTTATCCATCCATCCATCCATCAATCCTTATATCCATCCATCCATCCATGCATACATACAATCTATCTATCTATCTATCTATCTATCTATCTATCTATCTATCTATCTATCTATCTATCTATCTATCTATCTATCTATCTATCTATCTATCTATCTATCTATCTATCTATCTATCTATCTATCTATCTATCTATCTATCTATCTATCTATCAATATCTATCTATCTATCTATCTATCTATCTATCTCAATCTCAACAACACTGCTATTTGAAAGTATACTTTTTTCTTGAAATCACGTACTTGATTTACCTTAATTTTCAAAGTCCACTGAACGACCTAACTCCTTTCAGATGTTTTCATTTCTGTCTAAGAAAAGGCATTTAGTTAAATGACCGTCCGGCAAGTACGACAGACCTTTCATTCATTTAAACATGGCATATCTCGGCTATTGTTTCCTTGGTTGACTTTTGGTCAGCTTGACCGGAAGTGTCCCCTCAAGCTGGACTGAAGTAAAAAAAAAATCTAATTATAACAGTCAACTCCAAACACATCATGCGCCAGCTAAGAGTAAGAGAGCGTTCTGTATTTTTTTTTGTTATTTTTTTTTTCCCCACTGGAACTCTTGCGTATAAAAAAATCAACAACAGCCAACAAGGCATAATGACGTCATCAACTTGGTGTGAATGAGCGTTTTATCTCAAAAAGCGATCACATTGTTGAAGCTGTGATAAACTAACACACGCAGTCACTTCACATCACCGGTTAAGGTCTCCTGTAATTATTATTATTATTATTATTATTTAAATTCTGTAACGTTATGACAGTTGGAACACTTCTGCGTACTTCACGTTTCGTTTACTTCATCACTTAATATCGTTGGTTTATGAGACCAGAGGTGGAGAGATGTGTATCAGGACTGTGTCGATGATGGTGTGTGTGCTAATTAAAGAAACATATTATGAACACAAAGCTTTTGTTATGCATTGGGAAGCTAGGAAAATTCCAAGCCCCTCCCCCCCATTACACTTCCAATAGGTTACCCCCCCAACTACACAGCCCCCCCCCCACACCATTTACAAAAAGTCCTCTCCCCCATTACACTTACAAAAGTCCCCCCATTACACTTATAAAAGTCCCCCCATTACACTTACAAAAGTCCCCCATTACACTTACAAAAGTTCCCCCATTACACTTACAAAAGTCCCCCATTACACTTACAAAAGTTTCCCTCATTACACTTACAAAAGTTTCCCCCATTACACTTACAAAAGTTTCCCTCCATTACACTTACAAAAGTTTCCCCCATTACACTTACAAAAGTTCCCCTCTCATTACACTTACAAAAGTCCCCCCATTACACTTACATAAGTTCTCCCCCCCATTACACTTACAAAATGTCCCCCCTCCCCCACCATTTACAAAAGGTCCCACCACTACACAACCCCACCCCTCCTTCTACAACTACACCCTCCCCCCTACACTTAGAAAGATTCCCCCTATCCCATTGTATTAACAAAAAGTCCCATCACTATCACTACACAGCTCCACACCCCCCTCTTACACTTACACATTACAAAAAGACCACTTTACTGTACACATTTGGATAATAAAATCTGACCCAATACAAGCACAGGGCTCAGATTGGAATTTCATTGTGCACTAAATAATGACTCGTGTGTTTGAAATGTTCAATTTATTAAAATTATTTTTGTTAGCCGTCACGAATGTCATCAGCTGTCCAGATGACCACTGGTCAACCCCCCTTTTTTTATATAAAAATTATCCTCCGTGTTTGCTATTTAATTCATTATTATCTAAAATTGCATGTTTCAGGGTGTGCTGAGGGTCTGTGGGGCAGCAAATGCCAGAACCGTTGCTCACCGGGGTGCTCGCTGGGATGCGCAAAGGATAATGGGACTTGTCTGGATGAATGTAAGCCAGGATGGACAGGAGATAACTGCCAGGAAGGTGAGTCCACTGACCGATGTCACTGAAGCGTTGATAATTACCCTTGATTTGACTGACCAATGACACTGACATTCTGATTTATTGATAAGGCCTGTGTACTGTGATTTCACTGAACAATGACACTGACATTCTGATTTATTGATAAGGCCTGTGTACTGTGATTTTACTGAACAATGACACTGGCATTCTGATTTACTAGCTGTACCCTGCAAAGCCTTTGCAGGATGATAGACTATTGTAAAGCCATTGACGAACCTAGGATTTGGGGGCCCTGCATTTTGACATTTGATACCATGACATGAGAATATGTACATAATATTTATTGTAAAAATAATTTTGGGGGCTCACCTCAAGCTGGAGCCCAGCGGGATTTTCGATTTTGGACCCCCCCCTCCATCTTATTACGCCTCTGTGTTCAGCTTTGATACATATTTTCAAAATTATTATTATTATTTTTTAAGTTATGAAATAATTAAAATCCAATTAGTTGTTGCTTCTTTTTATTACAACATCCTAAAAGATAAATTATTTCAATAAAGTAAATGTCAAAGAGATCTAATTAGTTACTTTTCATTAAAACAACTAAAAGGATACATTCTGAAAAAAAAACAACCAATAAAAAAATATTTTTTTGAGAGGAATCGAACCTGAATATAGTCAGCATAAAAATGAGTCATGTAACCCATTCTGCCAGCATGCCACACAAACTAAGCTACAATTTTAATGTACTACTGAAAAAAAAATTTGCTCGGTTATGTTTTCACTTACTTTTGACCTAGTTTTAGGCCTATATTCTTATTTTGTAATTTATTGATCAATGAGTGTTGAAATGTATGAATCAATGAGTCTTGATGTATTTGAATCAATGAGTCATGATGTATTTGAATCAATGAGTCCCGATGTATTTGAATCAATGAGTCTTGATGCATTTGAATCAATGAGTCTTGATGTATTTGAATCAATGAGCCTTGATGTATTTGAATCAATGAGTCATGATGTATTTAAATCAATGAGTCCCGATGTATTTGAATCAATGAGTCTTGATGCATTTGAATCAATGAGTCATGATGTATTTGAATCAATGAGCCTTGACGTATTTGAATCAATGAGTCTTGACGTATTTGAATCAATGAGCCTTGACGTTTTTGAATCAATGAGTCTTGATGTATTTGAATCAATGAGTCTTGATGTATTTGAATCAATGAGCCTTGACGTATTTGAATCAATGAGTCTTGACGTATTTGAATCAATGAGCCTTGACGTATTTGAATCAATGAGTCTTGATGTATTTGAATCAATGAGCCTTGATGTATATGAATCAATGAGTCATGACGAAAAAAAATCAGAGTCTTGATGTCTTTAAATCAATGAGACCTCGAGTATCCAAATGATGAACAATTAACTAATGGAATCAACCGGTTATCAAGTATCTGAATCAATAATTCCAGCAGATCAATAACACAAGGGTAAGCTTAACAGTATCACTTAAGACTTATGGCAATTATCACAAGTCATGTGATTTTACAGCGATTACAAAATCGCATCCAGAAATTAAATAAAATTGATTACATGTATACCTAGAATAATCAAACTATGCTTTTTTTTTTTTTGCATGAAATATAATACATAATGAAATTTTTGTCACTTTTGAAATTTTACATTTTTTTTATCGGCTCTTAATTCAATTATGTTTATTATTACTTTTTATTATTTTTAACATATTTCTTTATATTAACATATTAAATACAATAAATTATAAAGTATTATTTATTTATTTCAAGATTGTTGTTTGTATGACTAATAAAAGTATAGTACATAAATATTTTGACAGTTACCTCCCTTATAAAAAAAATATCGGAGATACCTAGTGTGATCGTTGGGATCCGGCTTTCAACAGGGGTGCTAGGCATTTTTCTACTTAACATGTAGCTAATGTCAGTTCTTTTAGACAAAAAACTATAGGATGTTTTTAAGGTAGCATAAGACACAGGGCGGCCTTAAAAACTTAGCCCCCCCCCTAGGACAAGACAAAATAAAATCGTAAGGTAGGTCAGGCGTTGGTGAAGGGGGGGGGGGCAAGAACCTGTTGGATATAAATATTGATGGGATTTGTCTTCTGAGCTAGAAAATTGGACATAAACAAATTATACAGATGCGCCATTTTTGTTTATTTTTTCTATAATGTATTGATTTATTAATTTTTAATATTGACGACTTTTAAATTTCATAATAAAAACCACAGAAACTATTTAAAATTAGATTTTTCAAAAAGAAAAAACATTCGAATCGAGACACGGGCAAAGACGCCATTTTGGATTCTTGTTTTCTGCTTTCGATTTAACGCACTCTGGAAATGAATAATATATATATTTATTGATAAGGCCTGTGTACTGTGATTTCACTGAACAATGACAC
>JAGDYQ010000005.1:2936902-2946902 GCA_021962125.1 Bulinus truncatus | reverse complement strand
TGAGAAATTGCCAAGGTTCTCACTGAGATACGAACTCAGGACACTCGTGTCAAATTTCGAGCATCTCTACAGAGAACGACCGACCGACCACCCGACAAAGTTACAAACATAATGTTTGGACATGGTTACCCCCCTGTCTTGCACGCCTTGACCCTGAGCTACTGCACATACCTGAAGCGTGTAGAAATGATGATACATTATATTGTCATAACATTATAATAAACTAATGAAAAGTTTGGCTCACTGTTTAAAAATTATAAATAGTTATGTTGTTTACGGCGTCTCTTGAGACAACATTTTCAAGATTGTTGTTAACATGCCATTTAACATTTACCGTTTTTTACACATAGATTATAAACACACTTCACAAGTACAGACGAAACAACTGTTATAGTTTTTATTTTTTTTTTTATTTTTTCATTTTCCGCGTCCAGTGCGCGTTTGTGCGTGTATGTATTAGCGAAAGAGGAGAAAGGATGGATGGAGTGAAAAAGAAGAAGAAGAAGAGGAGAGAGAGAGAGAGAGAGAGAGAGAGAGAGAGCGGAGTGGGGGGGAGAGGGGAATCAAGGTGAACGAGAGAACGGCTACATTATCCCCAACCCTCAACCCCACCCACTCCCACCCCCACCCCCCGACACGTTTTCTTCCGCTTGTGGACTGAGCGCCCTTCCCTTTACAATTCACCGTGAGCGGATTTACAAGTGGCGGCGCGGAGACTGGTTTCAGGGGGAGAGACTACAATGGATCTCTTTGTGAGAACGTGATGACGATTATCTACCCCTGGTGAACACACAGACACGGGGGCTGCGACCTTTATCAGACCAGCCTCCCTGAACACGGCGCCCGTTTTCACCGGTCTGTTTGCGCAACGACCTGATAGCAAAAAAAAAAAATATTTTTTTTTTGGCGAAGGGGAAATTCTCTTCCACCATAACTTCACCCTCCAACCTTTCCAGCACAATTGTTCCAGTTACTGACCCCCTCCATGGACCTAATCCTCTAGACATGCATTGAAATGTTGTATACATGAACAGATTAGGATATGTTAAACATTTTAATACTGATAATAACTTTCAGAGTGTATGTATTTTGTAGACAGGCTAACATACTTATATATATATATATATATATATATATATATATATATATATATATATATATATATCAGTGGCGTAGTGAGGGGGGAGCAAGGGTGGCATCATGCCCCGAGTGCTACTCACAAAGGGGCGTCAAATGATATATTTTACATATAAAATATTATATGGTTTTCGAATGGGGGGGCGCTAAAAAGATATTTTGCCCCGGGCGTGAGTTAACCTCGATACGCCACTGATATACATATATGCTACGGCCAATGCCTGCTAGGCGGCCAATTGCAGACATAGGCCAGCAAAACCGGCCAAAGTTCACATTGGCTGGGTGCGACTTGCCAATGTCGAAGTGACAATGGGGAAAGTACCGTGTGAAAGAGATACTATCAATGAAGAACTTTTTTTTGAACAATAAAGCAAGATAAATTTACAGCAAACAGATTAGCCACGTGGCGTGGTCGACATCTTTTATTAAATTTGAACAGATTTAGTTGAGATTTGTTGTTCTTTTGATACTAATTGACACCATTAAAATGTTCATTGTTTTTCTTTGTTGTCCCTATGATATTGAGCAATGTTTTTGTTTATTTTTATCTATCTGTTCAATTATATGATCTTTAACAATGATCACCTTTACTCAAGGAAAACCCTGGATTAGTGGCGAACCTAGGGATTGGGAGGCCCGGGGGGGGGCTTAGACACTTTGGAGGCCCCTGCATTTGGACATTCGGCACAATGACATGAGATAATGTACTTAATGTTTAATGCAAAAAAATAATTTTGCCCCCCCCCCTCAAGCTGGGGCCCGGGGGGGGACTTTCGAATTTGGACCCCCCTTCCCCCACACTAGGTACGGCTCTGCCCTGGATCGAACGTGCCGTAGTCTTATACCAGTTCTAATGTGTAACTTTCTTCCTTGATATAATTTTTGAAGGTATTCTTGTTTGCGTTATGTATTCCAGTCCATCATTTCTAAACAATGTTTGTTTGCTTACAGCCTGTGAGAGTGGGTTCTATGGTTTAGATTGTGTGGAGAAGTGTGGCCACTGCAAAGCCAACACCACCTGCCACCACGTCACCGGAAAGTGTGAAAGCGGTTGCGCCCCTGGATGGACAGGCGAGATTTGCAATGAACGTAAGTGACATCCGGTTCAAAGTGGACATCGGCTCAGCCAAGCCCCCCCCCCCCCCCTATGCTGAAATTTTAAATCCGATTAACTTTTAAATTTTTTTTTAAATGCTAGGTTTATTTTCGGACTAAATTTGAGTTTTAATTGAAGAAAAAGTTAAATCTGGCATCAAAAAGATTGACGCCACTTTGATGGATGATTTCAATGGGACTGAAATCTGGCATAAACACTTTCTGTATTGCATAAATCTTTTCATCCGATAGAACCAAGTAAAATAAAAGTCTGTGTAATAATCACATTCTAATATATGTCTCATACGATGGGTGTGTGTGGTGGGGAGGTGTCCGTGTTCATTGTAATATATTAACGTACCACATTGAAGTCTATGAAATTTGATAAAGACGACATGAACTTTTTTCAAATAAGCATGCTGGCAAATAAAAAAAGATTATATATTTCTATACGCAGTGGCTACGGTTCCAAGGAACGGAACTCCTTATTGTTTTTTTCCCCGGGGACCAACTATTGATGCGCATGCGCTCTAGACGGACTTGATTTTTTTATGGCTGTAGATGTGCGCATGCGCGATAGCCATACTCCGAATTTTTTTTCGGGGTCCGGCTATAGATATTGCTCCTAACCCTATTCCTAACCCTAACCTCATCCCTAACCCCCCTAAACCTAACCCTAACCCTATTCCTAACCCTAACCCTAACCCTAGCCCCGAAAACAAAACAAAAAAATATGCAATAATAAGCAGCCCGTCTGCCGCGCATGCGCATCGATAGCTGGATCACGAAAAAAACAACACGGATTCCCCGTTACTTGGAACCGTAGCCACTTCCTTTTCTTTACACATGTACTGTCTCGACTGTAGGTTACAGTTGTTGGTATATTTGTGTGTTGATATTTAAAATGTTATCACACAGTATGTCGGCCAGGGCAGTTCGGGCCCAACTGTCGGGATAACTGCGGCTCCTGTCTGAAGGGCTCATGTGATCACGTGACCGGGGAATGCAACGGCGGATGCGCTCGGGGGTTTTACGGACCCCAGTGTAAAGAAGGTGAGTTCGTCGAATGTCAATCCTGGGGACACCCCACCCCCCCCTCTCCCTATTACACCCCCCATGCCCCCCCCCATGACGGGTTTTCTGGTGAGGGTGGTGGTGGTGGTCCTTCGGTTCAAAGACAAAAATATTGATTATAGATTTGTTGAAATGTATGTGTAACTGTACGGCAGATTACCCCATTCAACCCCGGCCTTTCTCGTGTATAGGCAGACCAACACACAGGACCGCCACTGCCAACAACACCTTGTCTGTAAAAAAAAAAATGCCTGACAAATCTGTTTCTTTATGAAGTCCCAAGGGGTAAATATTGGCTGCAGCCCCTTCTCCTCCCCGCCCCAAATGTATCAAAGTCTCTGCCTAGAGTCTCCCCCCCGGCCCCCCCCCCCCCAACAAAACAAACAACAACAACTTATAACAGCCCTGTTTAGCCAACGCCACTGGTTTACCGTAAGCTACGGGGTCCTTTATCTTGTTTACCACTGGCGATCTCTGTGGCAGAGAACTTTGTCCGGTGAGATACACAGGTGTTTTTGAATTTCTTTAATCTCCTATGTGCCCACATGCAAAACATGTTGGTGGGGGGGGTGTCCCGTAATGATCTCAGATTTATAATTTCTTTGGACTCATCTAAACCTATGACGTTTTGGCAGAGTGACGTAGCGAGCTTAACTCTCTCGCCCGGGGCCCAATATCTTTTTAGCGCCCACCCCTTTCCCCCTCGAAGACCGTATAATATGAAATGTTTTTGCGGATCATTTGGCGCCCCTTTGTGACTAGCGCCCGGGGCATGATGCCCCCCCTTGCCCCCCACCTCCACTACGCCACTGCGTTTTGTTCCAGTTTAGGATTAGTCATATATGGTTCTACTCATTAGGTATAGCCTTGTTGACTTTTATACCATATGTTGGTTAGTTTCTTTTGGAGTTTTGTCCCAGAGTTATCACACCCCGACAATATTTACGACGCCTATGACTGTTCAGTGGGGTGTGTGGAGGAGGGTGAATCCGTTAAGCAGATATATTATTAAATTATAAAACTTACATGCAGTATAAACTAGTCATCGCTAACTGACTCCGTTTGAGCGTCTTTAGAATCAGTGGTGTATTACAGCGGAAGAGATATAGCGCAGAATGCGAAATCGATAAAAATTGGTTTCGTAGTAAAATTAACGAAACAAACATTTGCAATGAATAGTCTTATTGATTTATTAGAATGAATATTTTAACAGATCGAATAAAAAGAAAGTATTTCGGAATGTAAGACAAAAAAGTAAAAAAAATAAAAACTATTCAGATCACCGCTCTGAAATCCTATTCAATTTATTTGACATCAGTTATATTTACATTGACTTGTAATCATATTCGATTACTTTAAAGAAATGTTGGAAGCGAGGCATAATAAGAATTGTAGGAACAATTAGATACGAATTACTTAGAATTCGATTCCACCCAGCTCAAGTGAGAATATTTAAATACAACAGACTGGACGTAATCGATATTAAACGAATCTGCGCATTCTGTTTAAAGTCTATTCTGTTAGCTGTTTTTTTCTTTGTTTTTTGTTTTTCTTTGCAGAGAAGTTATTCCCCTTTCCGACCACCCGGTTTAGACAAAACCAGACACCCGGTAAAACCAGTTTATTGTGTCATGTTGTTGTGTAGTCACACGTACTAATACACCACTGTCTGTCATAGTCAACTAATAAGCATACGCCGTGATGACCTCACACTACGTGGGGCCCCCTCCCTGAGAGGGCGCCGAGAGGCTTAATATTCAGAGCCGTTCATAGGCATAGCAGGCGGCGACCCCTCAAAGGGCCCCAGAGCCCAGTGTCCCTAAACGGGATCATTTCGACATAGTATAAATTATAGCACGAATCCAATCTTATTAACTGAAAGTGTGTGTGTTCATTACCTGTAAGATTGAGGTGAAATCTTTGAGATCATATCAATCACTAAAGGAACTGTTTTTTTTTTTTTGGTGCTCTTCTTTCATCCCCTAACATAGCCAATAGTGCAATGGCCATGTAGGCACCACGGGAGGTATAGCGGAGACTTTCACCACGACCTGAAATATCCCCATTGTTCCTTGCCGGAGATCGAACCAGGGGACCTCAGGTTGACAGTCGAGCGCTTTATCACACGACCATCCGTGATTAATTGAAAGTAGAGCTGAGTATCATTGCTTATCATGGATGACTATACCATCCGTGATAAATTAAAAGTAGAGCTAAGTATCATTGCTTATCATGGATGAAAGATAATGCGGGGGCGAGGGAATTTTTCTCTATTTTTTAAAATGTATTTTTCATATCTAAAGGAGGGCGCCGAATAATTTAACTCGAACAGAGCGCCACAAATTGCTAGTTAGGGCTCAGCTTAGAGCTAGTTAGGGCTCAGCTTAGAGCTAGTTAGGGCTCAGCTTAGAGCTAGTTAGGGCTCAGCTCAGGGTCCCGAGATTCCTAGGAACGGCACTGCTAATATTTGTCATTCTAAATACTTGCTGCCTATCTCATTTTTCCGATCATTTTCTTTACTGTAATAATGATTATTGCTACTATTACTTGTAATGAACGTTTAAGGATGACTCCGAAGGCTGATTTTTGTTTGTTTTGTTTTGTTTTTTTCCCAGGATGCCAAGCGGGTTACTATGGAGAAAACTGCAGCCAGTCTTGTGGCCACTGCCAGAAAGCGAGCAGCTGCGACCCCGTGAATGGAATCTGCAGGGACGGGTGCGCCCCTGGCTTCTACGGGGTCCACTGTTTTCAGAGTAAGGGGGGAGATCATTTTACGTTTACCTGTAACTCTTCAGTGGGAAGAGAGAATCCTCTTTAACAGATAGACAAAGTTCTTTGCCGACGGTTTAAACAAAAAAATACAATTTCAGGCTTTGACGCCTTTTCGAAGAATCGTTTTTTTTTTTAAAACAGAAACTTTTATATAATTACCTGCCCTTGTTTCAACTGATAAAATTATGGTCTTAGATTTATGCTTAATAGCAATAGACCATCCTTTGAAAAATTGTCTATTGCTATTAAGCATAAATCTAAGACCATAATTTTACCAGTTGAAACAAGAGCAGGTAATTATATAAAAGTTTTTGTATAATTACCTGCCCTTGTTTCAACTGATAAAATTATGGTCTTAGATTTACGCTTAATAGCAGCAAACCACCTTTTGAAAAATTGTATTATTTTGTGTTTAATAATAATACACTCTTCATTGAATGGAAGTGTGTGTTCGCTTTGAGTAGTATAACTTCCAAATTTACTTCCCAATAATAATAAAAACAGTTAATTATCAAAATTGGGGGAAAAAAGACTTTTAAATTCACTTTTGAATTGGCCTTACAGCTAAAGGTATCAGTTGATAACTCTGTAACATCATGATAATTGCCTGAACATAATGATGATTCTCGAGCATGTTGTCTGTTGTAATGATGTAGGTGAAGATTGTTTATTATCACGGAGATTGTCTAATGTCTTGATGTTTTTTTGCTATTCTCAAGATTGCTCCGCTGGCACCTACGGTGAAGGATGCAAGTTCTTGTGCGGTCGCTGCGTCACTGGGACCTCGTGTGACGTTCAGACCGGGGTCTGTCATTCCGGATGTGAGGATGGCTGGGAAGGTGACAAATGCGACACAGGTCAGTAAAAGAAACATTCGACCTCTATGATGATCATGTTATCAGGTGGACACATGCAATGACACATACACACACACACGTTTTATACTGGCCTATTAATGATGTATTGATAGCTCGCCTAAAGTAATCTTTAATGGGGCATTCCACACTTTTCACTGTTAACGTAAAACAATAACAATGAAATAAATGAAGACGTTCTCACACACACACACCGACATTCACATTGACACACTAATGTTAATAGACACATACACACTCAAACACATATAGACAAACACATATAGACACGTTCATATTAAACCCAACTATGCTATTATCATCATTATTATCTTTGGACACACCCTCCTCCTAGCCTGCTCAACTAACTCCCTCCATTCTATCAAGTCACATGTCACATTCTATCCACTGTATTCCTTCTCTATCAAGTCACATGCTCCCATTCTATCCACTGTATTCCTTCTCTATCAAGTCACATGCCACATTCTATCCACTGTATTCCTACTCTATCAAGTCACATGCTCCCATTCTATCCACGTCTACAAACAAGTCAAGTTATCATTTCTTTTATTTTCATTATGGTTCATTATGGTAATTATTTTCATTATAGTTATCACTTAATCAGAAACAAAAGCAAATACACATGTTCAATATGCTTTAGTTTATATGTGTGCATGTGTCCGTGTTTACACCAGGTGTCCAGAAGACGTCCAACACCTTCCACTCCTCCCCCACCTTCCCAGTGCTCATTATCAGCCTGGTGGCCGCGGTCATCCTGATCTCCCTGTTCTTCACCTACTTTATGGTGGTCCGTCCCAGGAAGACGGCGCTCAGGAGACTGTACAACACGTCCGTGAGTTGCTTAGAAGTATCTATCTATCTATCTATCTATCTATCTATCTATCTATCTATCTATCTATCTATCTATCTATCTATCTATCTATCTATCTATCTATCTATCTATCTATCTGACTGTCTATCTGTGTGTCTAACTGTCTGTCTATTTATTAACATATCTATATTTCTGTCTGTCTGTATATTTATCTCAATGTCTGTCTGGCTTACTGGCTTTGTGTATGACTGCTTGTCTTTAAATCTGTCTTCAATATGTGTACCAGATCTATTTCTAATGCGCTATAAAGTAGAAGGGTCTTGCATAGTTTCTGCACTCGTCGCCTTTCATATCAACAAGTTTTCTCTATTCTTCCTATGCGAGTAATTTGTTAAGTCATCTCTATGACTTATCTATTCGTTCTTTGTTTGACTGACCAATCTATTCGTTCTATAAGTAACAGATCAATATATTCATTCTATGTGTAACATACCATTCTATTCTTTCAATTTGTAAATGGCCAATCTATTCGTTCTGTGTGTAACTGACCAATCTATTCTACTTCACAGAGTAACGAGCACCTGAGCAACACGTACGAACAGATCGTGGGCAGTCCTTGGGAGCTACAGCGCGGTCAGCTGTCCCTGAGCAACGAGCTGTTGGGCAACGGTCAGTTCGGACAGGTCAAAAGAGGACACGTGAAGATTAACGGGGTCAAAGTACCAGTGGCCATCAAATCTTTGAAAGGTCAGTTTGCCACAGACAGCATGATTTAAATTTTTTTTTTTTAAAGAGTCACCAGATTCACGTTTTCTATGACTCACACATTCAACGACTGACATATTTAATGACTCACGCATTCAATGACTCACGTATTCAATGACTCACGTATTCAATGACTCACGTATTCAATGACTCACATATTCAATGACTCACATATTCAATGAATAATTCAATGACTCAATGTCTGCCTAGTGGGGGCGTGTCATATTCAAAGGTTGAACATAGATTCACATGACAGCACGTATTTTGATGATTCAAATTATCCAACATTTGTACTATACCTATTCAATGACTGACATATACAATGACTCACGTATTCAACGACTCATGAATTCATTGATTGAAGAATTCAATGATTCAATGACTCACGTATCCAATGACTAACGTATTCTACGACTAGCGTATTCAATGACTCACATATTCTATGACTCACATATTCAATGACTTACATATTCAATGATTGAATAATTCAATGACTCACGTATCCAATGATTCACTTATCCAATGACTGACATATTCAATGACTCACGTATTCAACGACTCATGTATTCATTGATTGAAGAATTCAATGATTCGATGACTCACGTATCCAATGACTAACGTATTCTACGACTAGCGTATTCAATGACTCACATATTCTATGACTCACATATTCTAATGACTCATGTATTCATTGATTGAAGAATTCAATGACTCACGTATCCAATGACTCACGTATCCAATGACTAACGTATTCTACGACTCGCATATTCAATGACTCACATGTCCAATGGCTCACGCTTTCAATGACTCAATGTCATTGAAACTAGTAAAGTCTAAAACAGCCCCTCCCCCAAGTAATACCCTCAATGGCGCCCCTAACTACAGGGCGCACATGGGCGACTGCCCGATTGGCCCATATGTTTAGCCGGAAATACCACCCTGTCCCCTCTCTTAAGCATTGCGTGCTATCCTAACACCAGTACGAGTTGGAGACAGAAATCCAGTCTAATTTAACTTTGTTTATTTTTGTTTTAGATATAAAATAATAGTTTTGATAAGCCATTGTCAATTATTGTTTTTCTTTTTTGTAGATATTTTTTAAACAATGTATTTTTTTTTAAATACTCCTTACAGACAACGCTTCTGCCAAAGACAAAAGAGATTTCCTCAACGAGCTGTCTATATTGAAGAGAGTGGGAAAACATGAAAATGTCGTCTGCCTGGTGGGGGCGTGTCATATCAAAGGTCAAACATAGATCACATGACAGCAAATAATTTTAATGATATTTAAATTAATGTAACATTTATAAGAAAAATACACTTTTTTTTTACACGCATGATGTATTGTTATAAAAATATAGACGTATATCTACCTATCTACCCATCGTTATATTCTATTATCTCTTTTTACCAACTTTATCATTTCTATTATCAGGTGTCATGTACGTAGCTATGGAGTACGCAAAACACG
>JAGDYQ010000005.1:2874402-2931902 GCA_021962125.1 Bulinus truncatus | reverse complement strand
TTATAAGTACATGCATGTCATTTACTGTTCACCAGCTGGTCGTTCGGTGTCCTGTTGTGGGAAATCTTCACCCTGGGCGGCACGCCCTATTCTTCCATTGACAGTCAGCAGCTGTTCTCTTACCTGAAGGACGGGCACAGGTTGAGGAAGCCGAGGCTGTGTGACCAGGACATGTAAGTAACGGGGGGGGGGGGGTTGCCGTTTGATCACAACGATGGGTTTGGAACAGTAGTGTGTTGGTTGGCGACCCAATGGTTGATTGAGGAGGAATATTTCTGTTTTATCACTCTATCGGCTTGTTATACAATCAAAAGTTGTTAAAGACTGGTGGATCTCAAAAAAAAAAAAAAAAAAAGAAGAAAGGTTCCACTTTGGACCTCAAAGCGTATAAGTTTGAGAGTCACTGGATGAAACAATTGCCTGTCTAATAAAGCCTGGGGTATTCTAGAGGGATTATGGCTAGCGCGATACCCGCTCAGTTTACTTCCCCATTAAAAGGCATATGCCCTACTTACAGTTTGTGGCTTATAAGTATACAGTGGTCATCCTTGCAGTGACCACACACATACACATATAATAATAAAGCCGTGTGAATATCAATAACAAAGCCCATTTACCCCCGAAACTCGTATCGGGGTCCATAATAACAGAAAAACGTCGCATTTTATACTATAATTATTTTTTTTTATGTTGTTTCTCTTGTTGACCATCCTGGAAATAATTTCGGATGTGATTTATTAATAGTTAACCCCATCACCGCCACTACTCTTATCAGCATAAATGTATTAACTCTAAACAAAGCGTTTTTCGTAACGAAAACTAATGCTGTCTCCGGTCGAATTTCTAAAAAAAAAAAAGAGACTTTTTTATTCCAGACACTTTATATTGATAACTGTCACATGAAAACATCATACTCTTCACCCAAATGAGTTAAAAAAAAAAAACGGAAGCGAGGGAGTGTTAAAAATAGAGCGTGGAATCGAAGATGGAAACACACGCACACACACGCACACTTGCATTAACGGATACAATCCATGAGCGCTATGTAGTTGTGTAGCTCCCGTTCTAAGTGTCCGTGTACAGGTGTGATTAAAGGTTTCTCTTGTTACCTGACCAGGTACGGCATGATGCTGCAGTGCTGGAACGACGTGCCAGAAAGAAGACCGACCATCGATGAACTGACGGCCAGATTGCAGACGATGCTGGAGAAAAGCCAGGTAAATGCGCTATCTCTCTTATTTTTTCATTTAAACCAATGACATTCATCATGTGAATGCCCCATCTCCTCTAATCAACCAATCACATTCAAGTGAATGCCCCATCTTCTCTAATCAACCAATCGCATTCAAGTGAATGCCCCATCTTCTCTAATCAACCAATCGCATTCAAGTGAATGCCCCATCTTCTCTAATCAACCAATCGCATTCAAGTGAATGCCCCATCTTCTCTAATCAACCAATCGCATCCAAGTGAATGCCCGATCTTCTCTAATCAACCAATCGCATTCAAGTAAATGCCCCATCTTCTCTAATCAACCAATCGCATTCAAGTAAATGCCCCATCTTCTCTAATCAACCAATCGCATTCAAGTGAATGCCCCATCTTTCTAATCAACCAATCGCATTCAAGTGAATGCCCCATCTTCTCTAATCAACCAATCGCATTCAAGTGAATGCCCCATCTTCTCTAATCAACCAATCGCATTCAAGTGATTGCCCCATCTTCTCTAATCAACCAATCTGTATGTGTGTGTGTGTGTGTGTGTGTGTGTAATGTCGCATTCAAGTGCCCCATGTTTTGTGTCAACCAATCGCATTCAAGTTTTTCTCAACCAATTACCACATCTTCTCTAATCAACCAACCGTTAAAAAAAACCGCAATCTTTGGAATCCGTTTGCTGTATTCTATCACACTGCCTCGCCCAACCATAATTTTTCAAACCCATTTATTAATTCTTCAAGATACGGTATACAATATTTAGATGAACTTTTAGGTTACATTAGATATGTCCGTAGTTCTAAGAGACTATGCCCAGATATTTACATTTAAAATGACAGTAATTTGAGACTTTTAATCTTAAAGTTTTCTGTACTGCCAGGTGTACATGAACATCACTGTCCAAGAGGAGTCACTCTACACAGAAATAGACCACGAGAGGGAAATTTCAAACTCATCGTCAAACTACTCTTCCTAGAACAATCATAAAGATACACAGAACAAGTCATTCATTTTTTTCTCCGGCCAATGTATCGGGCACATTCATAAAATTCATGTCGTGATTTCTTCAGCCTCAATGTTTCGCAGGGAGAAACACACACACACACACACAAAAGCCCAATTCAGGAGCATGGATTTAGTTATAAGCGAAGAGACTTTTATTTATATTGGGTTCATTGACACCGCTTTGTTTCTTTATCACATAGAAAGTTTTGCTACCAAAGATATCGTTACAGCGAGAGGATTTTTAAACAGCGGTGAAATGCAACATAAAGATTTGAATTGATATGCATATATGTAACTTCTTAATGACTTTGTAAACACTGACCGACAATGCATTGTTTGAGCAATTAAAAGGTAATTCTATTTCACAGTTCTGCTGTCACGTTCACAGGGTAGATTTATTTTCACCCATGGTTTACTTATTACCGTCACTGCTTTCTGTCTAGAACAAAGGTGGGCAAACATTTTGAACCGTGGGCCGCATTGGTTTCTTAAATTTGACGGAAGGGCTGGACCAAGAGCAGATGGATGTAGTAGGCAAACCGTCCATCTCGAAAGATGATGGTAGCGCTCTCAGGTTAGTCATCTAGTCGTTTTTGATAGCAGATTCTTGAGTGACTCAGCAGACCGATCGTGGACTGACAGACTCTACGCAGTGGCCACAGGTGAAGCTGGATGGAGGACCGAGGGACTGTTTCTGCCGTGCGATCTTCCTCTCTGTCTTGGATGAAGTGTTTTATATAAATTAATATATAAGTTAAATAAGATAAATGGAGGCGACAAGAAAAAAATAAATCCATGAAACGGATGAAACTGCCAAACTGGCCGAATTAGACCCACTGACAGTACTTTGGCCCATGTCTGATCTAGAATCAAATCAACAAAAGGGAACTGTATATTTAATTTTTATATTTTAAAATAATGCAGTGGCGTACCTGGGGGGGGTGGGTGCGGTCCCGCACCGGGCGGCACTTTTTATCACTTTTTAGGGGGGGCAAAAATGTATAGATTAAACTGAAATACCTAAATGAGAGGGCGGCAAAATCGTCTTCCGCCCTGGGCGGCCGATACCCACGCTACGCCGCTGAAATAATGTGTTGTAAAAAAAAAAGAATTTTAATTTTTTTATGTACGGTATAAAACGATACAAATAGAAATAAATATGAAAGATAAAGAGAGAGAAAGAATGAAAACTAAGGGGAAAGTCCAAATTGACAGGGTATTACCACGACATTATGCACATGTGGCACGTTTGACGCGTTGCCAGATTTTTGTTTTTTTTGTCTGCCAGCGTAGAATTTCGCAATGTTTACAGTAATCTGAGCTTCATTTAATGATCCCATTGTTGTCGCGCTTCACACCAAGAAAAGAAAAGAAAAATTTGGCGGCACGTAGAAACAACAACAGTATCATCAAAAGGTTGAAGTGCATGACAACAGAATGACGGAATATCATTCTAAAATTGAATTATTTGGCTTCGGTCCAAGGAAGTCATCATCATCACCACATACACACACACACAAACACGCATACACACACGCGCGCGGAGGCACACATTCGGGATGAAGTCAGATTAGAAAATATTCGAGAAAAATCGAACACAACAAGTGGGCGTGATCCCATGTTTCTATTTTAAAATGGCTGGCGTTGGGGAGATAACTATGACAAGTCTTATGGCATTTTGTTATTTTAAACTGTTTGCTGTCGGGGGGGGGGGGGGTTTGTGGGGAGTTTCCTCAAAAGACCACGAATGGTGGTTCAAATGTTGTAGTAAAAAAATGAGCGAAATTTTTATTGAATATATTGCGGGTGTGTCTGTATGTTTGTGTGTGTATGTGGGTGTGTTTTGTGTCAAATGCAAATTTTTTCCTTACCTTTGATTAGTAAAAAAAAAAAACATCTTTGGAATCTGTTTGCTGTATTTTACAGAGCGCTTTTTAAAAATAATGTATTACTTAATTTACTTACTTAACAATACAATTGTGTCTGGTTGTTCTGTAACATTTTTGTTTTATGCATGTGTTGGGGGGTGTAAGCGCATTTGTAGTTGTGTCTGTGATAGATATGTTGAATATTTAGACATACATACATATATACATGTATATATATATATATATATATATATATATATATATATATATATATATATATTCGATGGTTGAATGTATATTTTTTTAAAATTCGAAATGAAATCGATATAAATTTGTACATTTGATCGAGACTGTGAAACAAGTTATAAGTGCTTATAACCTAAATAGTGAGTCCTTGACATTTTTGGTATCTTATGAGCAAAATTATTATGAAAAAAAAAATAAATGACCAAATAAAAATCTCAATGGTTTTTATAATGTTTAATACACGTCGTGTTTTTAATTCGTTTTTTTTAAACTTTGGAATGAACTGAATAAGTGTGAGGTAACTCTTGTGATGATGTCGAAAGTTTGGAGGGGACTGAATAGTCTACCCCTGCTTGCTACATATATATTTGCTCAAGAAAAAAAAAAAATCAGCGATGACCGTAACCAGTGGTGTTATCTAGGGAAGGGTGGAGAGGGGGGGTTGTTTTGTTCTGGGTGGCGGCACTTACTTTGCCACCATCGAGGCATTTTCACAAATTTATTATATTTTTTTTTTTTTGGCACCGGAAAGATGCGTCATTTTCTTTTTTATCGTCTGCCACCCTGGGCGGCCATGTTGCATTTTTTTCTTATTATCTTTGTTAATATGTTTGAAATATTTTTTTTTATTTACTTTATTGTGGTTTTTAAAAAGACAACAACAAATAAACATATTTTTTTATTATTATTTGTAAACCAGCCATATTAGTACATACAGCACCATTTTGTAAATTGACATGTTTTTTTGATGATTAATCAAGTTGACTCTACACGTTGTCTTGGAAAGTTGTTGATTTCTTCCGCCCCCCCCCACCCTTTTTTTCCATTTACCGTTAGCAAAATGAGTCCCCCATTGCAATACCCGACTCCCCCAAACACACAAACACAATAAATACATATTAAATCCATCCCCCCCCACACACACACTTTAAAGTTAAAGTTTAAAAAAATAAAACTTCAACGCAATACTTTTTATATTTTCCGAGATCATTTATAGATGGTACAATACATAAACATTGAAGTTTTTTTCTTAATGGAATGTTTTTCTTTGAAATCAATACTCTCTCCCCCCCCCTCCCCCCCCCACCCACCGCCGCACATTTTCACAAATGTTTGTATGATGTCACTGGTCAACCACTGCAACTGTTTCATTATGTTTTAGTAGTGTAGTATACAGCCAAATATTTTTATTGTGTTTATTATTGTTTGATTTGTTTCATTACATGAACCGCACTTTTATAAACGAAACTAAACAATGTTTATACTGTAAATAAAAAAACAACTGTTTCCATATATATATATATATATACATAGCTAAACATATTTGTGTATAAAGATATACATAGGTAAACATTTTTTGTGTATAATGATATACATACGTATGTAAACAAAATGTTTATTGTTAGTATGGAAGCCCCACTTTGTTTGTACATATATACATAAATAGATCAATCAATAAATAAAGCCTTTACATTTTTCTATTTTACATTCTTCAGCATGCGTGTTTATTAATTACTTCAAAAGAATTTTTTTTTAATAAGTATCCAAATGGGTATATCGGTAAACCAATGTACTCATTATATTTGTATACGCACATACGAACAATCTAAATCCATATATACTAACTGTCTCTTTCTCTCACTATGTCTATCTATACACTACTACAATATATGATTATAGGAAGTCTGGAAATCTCCACCTCAAGTACAGAAAGCTGCTTAAATAATTTGGACATGGAATGTGTAAACTGACAAGGTTGTCGCATATAGCGAAATTCGTTGTTCCAAGTATATGACACATGATGATGAAAATAGCAGAATTTAGTTTCAAGCAACCGTTACGTCATTATGTTGCTATTAGTCTGTAACTGACCGGGTCCACAAGGGAAAGGGGGAACTGACACGCGTTCGGGCCCCCTCCCCCCTTTCAGTGCCCCCCCCCAGTGAACCCGATCTGTATTCTGCAGGCTACAAGTTCGATCGCCTAGAAGGTCCAGTCACTTACCCTTGTCTTCCGTAGTACCTCCTTAGACATAGGCACTCGGTAAATGGTGGGGATAACACAGGGCAGTACAAACACAACTGTCTCATTAGCTGTCTATAGTATCAAGAGATGAGCAACTCATCAATACAGATCACTACAAACACAACCGTCTCATTAGCTGTCTATAGTATCAAGAGATGAGCAACTCATCAATACAGATCACTACAAACACAACCGTCTCATTAGCTGTCTATAGTATCAAGAGATGAGCAACTCATCAATACAGATCACTACAAACACAACCGTCTCATTAGCTGTCTATAGTATCAAGAGATGAGTAAGTCATCAATACAGAGCGCTACAAACACAACTGTCTCATTAGCTGTCTATAGTATCAAGAGATGAGCAAGTCATCAATACAGGTCACTACAAACACAACCGTCTCATTAGCTGTCTATAGTATCAAGAGATATGAACAACTCATCAATACAGGGTTATTAATAGTAATATTTCAATGGTTACCTTACATTGACCAAGGTCATGGTGAAAGTTGGTTAAGGAACTCAAGTCCACCCAGTTTCAAATGGGTGCCTGACTTAAGCTGGGCAATTAAAGGCGGCTGGGCGGTTGTGCTAACCACACAATCCCTTCATATACCGAGGTTACAGAAACAGATGAACTCTACTCATCGTCTGCCAGTATAGCCTCCTAGGGATATGGGGAACTTAACTTTTTATTCACATCAAAATTTAATTTAAATCCGAAAAATAAAATGCAGTTTCACGTATTTTAAATACAAAATATCTGAATATCAAAATAATTCATAAATAGACACAGCATTCAAAATATAATCGATAAAATATTTTTTTAAAAATAAATGTTAGGGGTATAATTATCTAGTTATGTTTGAATTTTTTTATATTTTACAAATAGTGAAATTGCTGTAGTCAATATATTGAACCAAACTGCACCAAACTTCCTGAAGGGGGACAACTAATTTTTTTTTAAAAAGCATAACAACACCAGAAAATATAACATTTTTAAATCTTTAATAAATAAACCTATTTCAAAGTTACGTGCTTATTTAAATTTAGAAGAATGAAATTATTGTAAGATCGTCTGGTTTTTTTGTCAGAGATGTATTTAGATCATAAAACTAGTTTTATTTCATAGTGAAGACAAAACTTTAATTACAGGAAGTTGTCAGGAACTGATTGCAAAATGGCGAAAATGGTGCACGAGATGTTAGATCCCAACAACGAGTCTGTGGACGGCGACAGGGTTGAGGGTCGCATGTTGACCATCACACAGATGCTGAGCTCCACGTTGGTGGTGACAACGATGGTGTCCAAACTGCCACAGATCAAGAACATCGTCTGCAGTGGTTCCACGATGAGCATCAGTCTGTCCTCCGTCGTCATTGAGTGGCTGGCGTAAGTGTTCACACTCAGTTGTCCGCGCTGATTGGTTGGATTCCGCGTTGACGGGGGTCACGTGCAGAAGAGGGCCACGCGCTTGTGTAGGTTATTCTCGTTTGGGCGGTATTTCTACTACAACATATTTCAATTCGGACTGTGGCTGAACTGTCCCCAATGGGGCTCCGCTCTTCCTTAATCATGTCGTGTGTATTTTATCTGTGTGTAAAGTTATACGTGTGTGTTTGTGTGTGTGTGTGTGTGAGAGAGAGAGAGAGAGAGTGAGGGTCTATGTGTCAGATCTGTGTCAGTATGCAGGCACGCCGAGAGGGGGCAGGGGGTCATTGCCAGGGGGCCCGCATCTGTAAGGGGGCCCGGCCGCTCCGACCATGTCAATTTTTTTTCACGACTTTTTATTTAATAAGGAGCCCCAATGATGTCCTGCCCTGGGGCCCGTGTTGGCTCTCGGCGCCACTATCAGTATGTCAGAGCTGTGTCTGTCTGACAGAGTTGTGTCAGTGTGTTTGATCTGTATCTGTGTATCAGACCAGTTTCTGTCTATCAGAGATGTGTCTGTCAGTCAGAGTTGTGTCAGTGTGTCAGATCTGTATCAGAACTGTGTCTAATTGTCAGAGCTGCGTCTGTGTGTCAGAGGTGTGTCTGTGTGTCAGAGGTGTGTCAGTCTGTCTGTCAGAGGTGTGTGTGTCAGAGCTGTGTCTGTGTATCTTAGCTGTGTCTGTGTATCAGAGCTGCGTCTGTGTGCCACATAGCTGCTTCCGTGAATCAAAGCTGTGTCTGGGAGGAGCTTGTGAAGTGAAATTTCTACATATACCAGCCAATGTTTTGTCTGGCGTAGTTTAGAAGAAAAAAAAATGATTAGTAGGGGACGGGCACTCATCCACTATTAACTCTATTCATTAATAACATCGTCACTAATATCACTTTAGTCAACCTCTTTCTGATAAACTTTATCGGCGGCTCTCAAAGTCCTATTAATAGAGCCACTTACACTATGCCGAGAAATGTTCTTTCCCCTTTGCCGTTTCTCTCTCTGAATTTTTTTAGAGCGTTTTCGAAAAAAAATGCTCTATTGTCCCCGTTTTGTCTGTCTGTCTGTCCGTCTGTCCGTCATCACCCTAGATCTCAACAACCAAAAGTTCTAGACCCATGATGTATATATCATTTTGTAGGTCTTGGCCTGCCAAGAAATGACTTTTTCCATTTCGCGATCTGACCTCTCAGGGCCGTAAAAGGGGCCTTATAAAGTACCGTTTTTACTATATAAGCTATATTAATAATGGACCGCCCTATATCTTAGCAACCATAAGTCCTAGACCCATGATGTATATATCATTGTGTAGGTCTTGGCCTACCAAGTGTACATCAAAAGTCCATTTCGCGATTTGACCTCTCAGGGCCAAAATATAAGAGTTTTTTATGTACCGTTTTGCTTATATTTTAAATATAAATAATAAAAGCTAATCAAAGGGGCGTAATCATTATTTATTTTTGTAACAGTTATTCAACATGACTTACTTCCCGTACTTTATATAAACATTCAACAATTGACGGAGTTTTCGGACGATTAAATGACTACAATTTAGAATGTTTCAATTATGAGTCCTATTTCAGTGACCACAAACCACTTGTAGTTAGATTTAAGAGAAAATAATTTTTTTTCAAATATAAAGAAACGTCCTATTAATATCTTTTTTCAGATAATGCATTACACTATTGAATTTATAAACATTTCCAAAATTTACAAATATTTACTGAAAGATAACAAACGTACTGATACATAACATGAAAATGCGCTAACACGTCCTGTGTCCAGAATGGAACAGGCTTAATTGCTTGTTTTTAATCACTGACAACCTCTCCAATATAAAATCATTTTTCTTGAATGAAACGTTTCTCGGTCCAACCCTCGATGTGTCCTCATTATGTACCTACTATTCAGTGGCGTATCGAGCTTAACTCGCGCCCGGGGCACAATAACTTTATGGCGCCCCCTCCCCCCAATTCGAAAACCATATAAAATTATATGTAAAATATACCATTTGGCGCCCCTTTGTGAGTAGCGCCCGGTGCATAATGCCCCCCCCTTCCCGCTATGCTACTGCACCCATCCACTACTTCAACAAATGGTACCGATACAATATTTAATCCTGAACCTGTTTCGTTGAACGCAGTGTTTGACGTCATCAACCCTATTACATTTCAAATATCGTCTGCTCTCATCTTCTCTCTCTCCCTCCCCCCCCCCATTCCCCCTACAGGTATACCGTCATGTTGACCTATCAGTATGCTATGGGCTACCCCCATTACACATTCTTCGAAAGTAACGCAACAGTCCTACAGGGTAAACTTTGTTACGAGTTTCTTGTAATTTTTTTTTTTTTAAATTTTAAACAGTGGTCCCCAACCTATTTCTCGGGGGCGGGCCGGTAGACGTTTGATAATTTCACCGCGGCCCGCTGGGGGGGGGGTGGGGGACGGGGACGTTGATTATTTTTTATTTTAGATTGTCAAAGCCACTGCCGCCCACAGCCGCTCAGCTCCCGGTGAACCAGTCGCCCATGGAAGGCCGCACAATCCCGAGAGAAATACACCGCAGTAAATAAAAAAGGAAGTAATTTAATGTTCCTTGTGCGGCCCAGTGCCATTTGGTCCGCGACCCGGGGGTCGGGGACCACTAATTTAAAACATCTATAAAAAGTGTTTTTTTTTTAATTTCTCTTAAAGACTCAAAAAAAAGTCGTTTGACATATTTTTATCGAAAAATCCAATAATAAAATTCGTCGATAATGACGAAAACTAAATAGCGAACAATCAATTGATCTTAAGACAAGCAGGGCCGATTTATAAATTAGGCACAGTAGTTAACCCTCTTTCACCAAGAAATCTTATCACAGCAACTATTCTCTTGAGAACATTAGTCAAGTATTTGCACAATTTTTTGCTTCTCCTTTTGCAGTTTTTCGTCAGTTCTAGATGCCTGTTGACATTCTAACATCCTTGACAGAGCAGCAATGTGATCCTTCGGCTTCTCATGTGATGTAATCCTTGCGATGGCGTTTTTCCAGTCATCAAAACCATCGATAAACACTTTACCCATTGAAGGAGAATAGAGAAACCAGTCTCGCGTGACAATTTCACCATTTGTTTAAAGTTCTATCAAAATATTTTTTTACGTACATATCTGATCGTCACCAAATCGTCTACCCTTTAATATTAAATCTGACTCCTAATTTTGTTAAGAAACATGTTCAGCATATAATAACTTCTTAGATGTGCAGTTATCTCCCAATCAGCTGGATCACTTGAATAACTGCTATTCTTTGTCGTGCAGCTCATGCTTCAAACCGGCATCTCCTACTGACCCTAATATTCTGAGTCTTTAGGCGAATCAAACACGGCAGCTCCAGCATGACCCATAACAATTTGCAGATACCTTTTCCTTTGTAACACTTGTTTCGATTGTTACACTTTTTCAGCAGAGTCCGGCAACATTATTTTTGGTATTGCGGGATTGTTTGTGTACATTGTGGCCGAAGAAGTAAATGAAATGTCATTATCACTCGTACTACTAGTTTTACCATTAGTGCAACCAGTGTCTCTGCTCATAAATTGCAGCAACGAACCCTGAATTTTTTGCAATGTTTTTTCTTTCTCCTCCTTTTTCTTCTGCTGCTGAAATCCACTCTCGTGTTTCCTCTTGTATCCATCAGACATGGTTATTTAAAAGTACTTTCGTTGCTTTTTAAAATTTTGTAAAAAAAAAAGAAGCACACGATTAACGATAAACAACAAAAGCGAAGCGCATGATGTCACACCTGAATTACTACGTCATCACTGCATAATCTGCATAGAATAATTAACAATGCAGACAGTTTATTGTTTATTTCGATTACAAATCTCAAGTAAGTGTAGGTGCATTCTTGAAAATATTAAAAATGAAGGGGAGTGATTAGGATGAGCTTAGACAGCTTTATACACTTATGCGTTAAACAATATGATTTGTTTTATAACTTTGCTCAATGTGGCGCAGAATAACAATAAGGGTGAAGATAGGCGAATCTTTTTATTTTCCGATCAATAGAATAAATTGATGGGGTTTAAAATATGAATATGACCTATTTTTTATAATTTTTAATATACAGAGTACTAGTATAAATAAAATTAACTCCCTTGTAACTATTTTTAGCCATACCACTTTGAAAAATGAACAAATTGAATTTTAAAATGTGTACAATATGTTATAAGATGTGAAAAGTATCAACCGTTCATTGTGAACTTGGTATGCATTGGGTGCATTCTTGAAAAATATATAAAAAAATGAAGTCGTGGAGGGCCTACGACTTTGAAAGTACCTAGGGCCTACAATGATCTTAAAACGGCCCTGAAGACGAGTGGAAAAGAGTGCTGAAGCTGGCTGAACGAAATCCGAAGAATGGATAACAAAGAAATATACGAAATACTGCAATAGAAAAGGACATGGGGCCTTCACTGCCATGAACAGAATACGATATGAACAGAAATAAGAAAGAAATGTATGGAATACTATAATAGAAAATAAAATTTGGCTTTTATTGTCATGAACACAATACGTTATGAAAACTACCTGCGAGGGAGACACACGGTTACAACGCATACACCGCACGATATGAAAACTACCTGAGGGAGACACACGGGTTAGAGTGTTAGATTAGACGATTATGTATTTAAAGATGGCCGTGCCATTAATTACTAATGATTGATTGTCAAGTTGTCAAATAATCTTGTAGTCAGTATTTCACCACTAGACCTCTAACTGTTATTAGATAAAAGAAAAACTAATGCTGCCAACTTGTATCTTCTGGCAGATTTCATCTTGATACTATTGATACTGAAGCACAGAAATTTGATTGAAGTGAGAATTTTGCCGTTTTACGCCCTGTATCCTTTTTTTTCAAAATGCCTGTAAACAGAAGTGGCTTAACTAGCTGGAGATGTGGAGGCGTCTATCTATCTATCTATCTATCTATCTATCTATCTATCTATCTATCTATCTATCTATCTATCTATCTATCTATCTATCTATCTATCTATCTATCTATCTATCTATCTATCTATCTATCTATCTATCTATCTATCTATCTATCTATCTATCTATCTATCTATCTATCTATCTATCTATCTATCTATCTATCTATCTATCTATCTATCTATCTATCTATCTATCTATCTATCTATCTATCTATCTATCTATCTATCTATCTATCTATCTATATATATATATATATATATATATATATATGTGTGTGTGTGTATATATATATATAATCTATCTGACTGTCAATCTATTCATCCATCCAGCCAAACACCCACAAACTCAACGTACACAACCCTTGACCCAGCCTCTCCAGATACGTTATCTTTTTCATAGTCATGTGCTCCAACCTGCTGCCCCAACACATCATGCTGGTGGTCATAGTAAGTTCAAGGTTCATCGTTGTGTACCCGTGTATCTGACTGAAACTTAATTTTGGGGGGGGGATCGCTGGGGGGGTGGGTGGAGGGGGAGGAGGGTTTATAATGTTGTTATGTCGACCCCAGTCAAATTAGGGACGTGTGTGAAGAATGAAAGGCTCGCTGGTGGTGGCTGCCTGTGAGAGTTGTTCATCATACACAGTTGGGGGGCCCTGGGGAAAGGGGACATTTACGGACCCCCAGGCAAAGGTATATTTAGGAGCTCGGGGCAAATAAAAAAATACATTGTTTAGGCCCTTGAAAAATGTACATTAAGAGGCCCCATGGTCTAATGGGCTTCTAAAGTCCTATGAAAAAAAAAAAACCTTGTCAAGGCTGCCTTCGTTTAAATCTTGGACCCTGAAATATTCGAACCAAAATCGCCTTTCTAAACTATCTGAACCCCCCCTCCAAACTATTATGTCTTGTTAGACATTTCGGTAATGGTAATAATTAATGTCCCAACAGGCGTGGGGGGGGGGCACAGGGCAGCCACATAATTTGCATATCTATTAGAAACGGTTCCGCTTGAATGCTTGTCGAAACCGTAGCGTGACAGTTAAATAATGTATTGTACAATGATTAAATGCTGTATTTACGTCATGTAAATTGTTAAATTTCACATAAAAAAAAAGCACTTACAATATCGATTATTTAAAGTGATTGATTAAGTCCAACCCCCCCCCCCCAAAAAAAAAAAAAAACACATGTCGAATACGCAAATTTAGGTCAGTGGTTCACTGATGATTCAAATACTCACCCGAGTGTAATGAATAGTTGAAACGTGCTTGTCGGAACAATTGGGGGGGGGGAGGGGAATACAATTCATAGGCGTTGACAAAATTAGATAAGGAGGGCAGAACAAAAACATCTTTATACACAACGCCCGTTACAGATCTCCCCCTCCGACCCAAATTTTTTTTTTCAGAGTGCGACTACGCCCATGCTGGTGTGGAGCAAGGTGAACCAGTTGATGACCATCTGGAGGAACGAGACCGCCGGAAGTGTCAGCGCCATCACTTGGCTCATTGCTGTCTACAACACCGCGGGTGATCGGTTTGGCTGATTCAAAGTTACAACAACAACAACAACAACAAAAAAACAACCGTTCCGTTTTTATGATGCAGAATTGTGTCACTTAAAGCCACGGTTCTCTGTCGTCGGTACGCGTACTCTAAGGAGTACACGGGGAAAGGTTATGCAGGGGAGGGGGTTGGTTACGCAGTGAGGGTCGCCAGTTTGCTGCGTGACTCGTCACCGAACCACGTGACCCAAGTATCGCATCAGAAAGGCGAGCATATTCCATAATAAATAAAAAAAATAAGTACATTTAGACGCGAACTTCGTGTGAGGGTTTACACTTGGATATAATTTCGCGCCATTTGGGGGCACAGTCGCAAAAAAAAAAGTTGAGAGAGAACCGATGGCTTTAAGATTATTATGATCGTCCTGAACATGGCATCACTTTAAGTTGCAGTTAACTAGCATCCTACATACCACTGTTAGCCGGCATCCTACATACCACTGTTAGCCAGCATCCTACAAACCTCTGTTAGCCGGCATCCTACAAACCACTGTTAGCCGGCATCCTACAAACCTCTGTTAGCCGGCATCCTACAAACCTCTGTTAGCCGGCATCCTACAAACCACTGTTAGCCGGCATCCTACAAACCTGTTAGCCGGCATCCTACAAACCACTGTTAGCCGGCATCCTACAAACCTCTGTTAGCCGGCATCCTACAAACCTCTGTTAGCCGGCATCCTACAAACCTCTGTTAGCCGGCATTCTACAAACCTCTGTTAGCCGGCATCCTACAAACCCCTGTTAGCTTCGGAGGCACCACTGGAGACATACGCAGGTGATTTGGACGACGCCCACTCTCCCCACAACTTAAAAGTCAGGCACCTATTTAAAGTTGGGAGCAAGTGACTATGAAGAAAATGACATCTGAAAGACGGGGGTCAAAGGTTATATAGGTTGAAATTTTCAACATACCTTAAAAATATACGTGTCTCACACCCATGAGAAAATCTGAGGAGGTATACATTTGCACAGTGAGTAGATAAAAGGTATTCTGGTTGGTGATGCCGGACACAGAGCAGTTCTTGTGGAAGGGTAATTTGGAGGCTGCCTCAGGACCTTAGGGGTGGGGGTGTTCGCTTGTGGGGCAGTCATCTTAAATGTCTAAGATGACATACCTTTTGGCTAGTGTCAGAAGTAACACTGTTGTTTAAGTTTCTTAGATACCTGCAATTTGCAAGTAGCGACCTTGACAGAGCTTTAGCATAGGATCCCGAAAAATTCATTTTGGGTTGCCCCCCTCCCAACACGTTAATTTTCCATGGGCTTCGAAATTTCAACTTGGATACGCACCTCCCTCCTTATAATGTAGTCTTCGTTAGGGTCCAACAAACGGTCCTTTGCGCAGGTGCCCGCTATAAAAAACAACGGTTGCGTCAGAACAGTTTCATATTTACTGTTCTCGTTTTAATTTAGTTTTTTTTTTCTTCCACGCGTACCAGTTCGTATTCTGACCACAGTGGCCATCACAAAAGATTTCCCCATGTTTATAAACCTGGGCTCCAGCGAGTTCCTGAACGTGGCGGTCCTGATGAGCATCTTGTACTACAGACTCAAGCGCGGGCCGCAGCGGCACGTCAGGAGACCCAGACGACGCTGACGACCTTGACCCCCCCCCCCCACTTCATGTGGTGACAAATGCAACGTTCCAACCAAATCTGTTGCAAACCAAAACTACAACAAACAAAAAAATTACACGATCTGAACACCGATATAATCTTAACACGTAATTTAATGGATATTATACGAACTATTGATTCGGATCAATACAGTGGCTGGCATAGATTACCATTACAATTACTCACACATTGTGTTATTATCATCTTGAAACTTAAAAAAAAAAGTCAATATATAAGTCAGGAATCATTTAGAATAAAATCAACTTATGGGATTTTTATATTAAAAACAAAACAAACAAACAACAACAACTTATTGTCTGTTTTTTTTTTAACGTTTGAATGTTTAAAATATATGGGTCTAAGTGTGTGTAACCCAATATGCAAGATACGTATTGCCAGATTGGATTCAAGCATACCAAGTCTCCGCAATAGTCGAGATACATATTGCCAGGTTGGTTTCAAGCAAACCGATTTAATAATTTGTCAAAAAACAAACACCAACTTTGTAAGTTTACATTACAACGCACAATATAGTGAGAAAGTAAGAAACTACAAAACGTCAGTGTAAAAACGTGTTACATTGATAACAGTTTGTTAATTTTGTTTAATATACTACACTCAATACAAGATTAATTGATGAAATGTTTTATTTCTTGATACAAAATAATGTCGGACAACAGAGCAGGGGACATAACCAGAGTAATCCACACATGATAAAAGAAATTGTTGGAAATTACTGCTAATGTACAATATTATGATTAGTTGAATAACTCAAACATATATACTCTCAATTCACATTTTTCTTTAACTTAAAGGTTATAATTGAAATATATTTATACTCTGTTTTTTAAACGTTTTCTTATGAATAGCCAATATTTACATACAAATGTCCAACATGTTTTATTAACTTGTAGTGATTCTTAAAATATGTAGCAATTTCTTCATAAATCCGAACCATCTCTTAAACGTCTTTCCTTTTCACTAAAACTGATTATTACTGGCTTCATTCAGTGAACAAATCAGTTTATGAATGTAACAAATTATGCACGGGTTACAATTAAAAGGGACTAATTTTAATAAAATACGAACCAAAAAAATCACTTCTTATAAAATAAAGTCATAATTCTAAAAAATAAAAATAATAACTCAATTAACAACATTAATCAAAACAGAGAAAAACAAACCAATTTATTAATAACATTATTGTACAATTATAAAAATGTATTAAATAATATCTCGAACAAAAAATCAATCAATCAATTACACACTGTAAATATTAAACAAATAAAAAATGAACTGTTTTATAAAGTAATGTTACAACAAATAAATGTATTAATTAGTAAATGAACTGAAACAGTCAACATTACAGAAAACAAGATAAAAACAAAAAAATAAAAAACAAGTACATGTAGATGCTGAGATGCAATCAGCGCAGTAACACACTAAGTGTAAATAAGTGTTATTTTTGTCACATAATTAGAATCCAGAATCATCATAAAAACAGTTAAAACTTTTATCTTAAATTCATAAAAAAAACTATATAGAATGATGTTTATTTAAAAAACAAACCACTGAGGCAATGTAAACTGGTTTATTGCAATATAAAATTGAGGATGAAACAACTGTTGGAAAAAAAGTCTGTGAAAAAGATATTTAGAATATTTTAACTTAAATGCCCGTATGTAATTACTACTATTTTTACAATCACTAATGAGAATGATAAGGCGATGACCAATGGTAATGATGTTTTTCAAACTGTCAGACTGAAAATGCACACCATCCAAAAATTTTAAGACATTTAATAAAACATTTCTAGGCTTTTGTAATAAAAGTCAACAGCACATAATTTTCCATATTGTAAAAAAAAAGATAAACTTCAAATACACAAAATGTAGGACCAGTTCTCAAGGCACATTTTAAAAACACGGCACAGAACTTAACATTTTATATCAGCAAGAACAATTGAGCACATTTTTTTGTAAAACTTGAAATACATTCCAAAAAAAAAAAAAAAAACTAAAAAAATTAATAGGTCAATATAAAAAAAATTAATAGGTCAATATAAAAAAATTAATAGGTCAATATAAAAAAATTAATAGGTCAATATAAAAAAATAAATAAAATCTACTCATCATTAATTTAAAACTACAATGACTCCAACTGAGACAGTTTACTAACTTCTTACATAACAAACAAAATTGTAAGTAATCTAGTGAAAGATAAAAAAAAATTATGACTTGGAAACTTTAGAGCATATCTTTTTATATCAGAATAAAATGAGTAAATCTGTTCTCAACCATAAAAACAGATAATTTGTGCAGAATACACATTTTTTTTATATTAATAATATTTATATTAATACTTAATTTATCTACAGAATAGCTGACCATAAAGGTAAATACTAATATGTGTTATAACAGAAATTTTGAGAAATAAATTAAATAACTATACATTTGGGTATATATCTAGCAAAAAAATTTGAAAGTTATACATGTATATGTATCTTAATACTGTACTAAAAATGACTTGTCAACATGATTATTGCAATATAGGTAACAACTAAAAATATATATATATATATATATACCAACAGCTACAAAAATCTAATATAATAATAGTGTCTGGGTGCTTCGTTAAATTGAAAGTGGAAAACAAGAATTCAAAATGGCGTCTTGCCGCATCTCAATTCGATAAATCTTTTTTAAAAACCTACAGCTTTGAATATTTTTGGTATTTTAAAACATAAAATCCGACGGTCAAATGTGAAATAATTCCATTTAAATATTTGTTTCTTTGTTTTTTTTTGTATTTCTACAACATATTTCATCTTTAAATTGTAATAATATCACGAAAAAATCGGATCTGTCCGAAACCAAAAAATAACCTACCCTACTGATCAAACCTAAGGGAAAATATCTCTATGCAAAAGTTTTGCAGGGTACAGTTAGGATTAAAAATACATTTCTAAGCTTTTTGTAATAAAAGTCAACAGCATATAATTTTCCATATTGTAAAAGAAAATAAACTTCATATACATTACACAAAATGTAGGACCAGTTCTCAAGGCACGTTTTAAAAACATGGCATAGTACGGAACATTTTAAATCAGCAAGAACAATTGGGCGCATTTTTTTAAAACATGAAATATATTTCCCAAAAAAAGATAAAAAAAAAGGAATAGATCCATATAAAAAATGCTCAAATCTTACATCTGCTAAACATTAATTTAAAACTACAAAAATATTTTACGGTGACATAAAAAAGGTGCGCATAATTTTTAAAAAAAAGTTTTTTTGGTACAAAGTCAAATAATATTTCACAGAAACGTCTCTGAAAATTAAAAATGGTATGATGAGAGAAAACATTGAATAATTAACAGCTAGGAAGAGTGGTTTACGAAAATTAAAAAAAGGTACAAAAAAAAACACAAACTATTAAATTTATCCATTTTTAAATAAACTGAAGTTAAAACATAAAAAAAACCCTTTACAAACAATTACTGAGATGATCCAATTTATATAAAAAAAAAATACTAATGAAGTTTTTATCACAGAATGTCCTTCAGTCTTTACATTTCAGTGTCTGACAAAGGCTTGAAGCTCTCATAGCTTTTACTAATGTCAACAGGTCTCAAACTTTTATTGTCTACCCTGAAATAAAAAGTAATCCATACGTAAAAAAAAAAAAAAAAATAAACATAATACAAAAAAATATACACGTACAGAGTAATAGTCATATAACAGAGGGTAATCTATGTATGAGGTTAACGAACGCCTCGTTCTGAATTTTTATTTGCTAGAGTTAAGATCAAACAACTTCAGAACCGCTTATAAAATGAGTGCTAAACGAATAAAAAAAAACAAACAATCAACTTACTCTAGAGTCTTGTTTGTGATTTGTTCTTTGATCCATTGTCTCTTCACTTCGTCGATTGGGTACATGTACAGGCAAGACAACGCCACCAGCATCAATATCACAGGGCCAGGGGCAATCAGCAGGCGCAAGGTCTCACCCACAGAGTCATCCTGCGAGCACTTCCCAGACTCGTAACCTCCAAACCTGATCAAATCATTGAATCAAACATTTCTTATAATCATTGTCTAGTTATAAATGTCTACAGCACATCATCTAGCATTCAGAAATAGGGTGACAAATATATGACCTATAAATTAGATCGGGAAATCATCATAAAAATAGGACAGTGCCAATACCCTATCAGCGATATGGGCTGATATGGTTATAAGGAGACATATTTTTTCTAAAACTGTATCGGTGATGCAGTTATATATTACTACACTTGGACCATATCAGTGATCAGACTCACGGTGGGGAGGGGGGGGGGTATGTTTTAACTTCAATTTATTTAAAAATGGATAAATTTAATAGTTTGTGTTTTTTTTGTACCTTTTTTAATTTTCGTAAACCACTCTTCCTAGCTGTTAATTATTCAATGTTTTCTCTCATCATACCATTTTTAATTTTCAGAGACGTTTCTGTGAAACATTATTTGACTTTGTACCAAAAAAACTTTTTTTTTAAAATTATGCACACCTTTTTTATGTCACTGTAAAATATTTTTGTAGGGGGTTGCTTTAAAAATTACTTTTTTATTTGCTGTAGAATTGTATGTCGAGTGGGCCGGAGTGGGGGGGGGGGGCTCCAGCAATTATAGTTTGTCAGGGACCCCATACTTACTGCCTGTGGCCCTGCAGTGATGCATGAGGTAGCATTTTTTCAAATAAAACTGATGATGTGTAGAAAGAATACACATTTTACTTACAGACAAGATTGAACATTATTTTGAGCTGTTATTGTCTGCAATTTTATTTCAAGGAACATGCATGTGTGTGTTCCTCTCTCTATCACAGGAAAGTTGCATAATCAACATTAAGAAGTCAAACCAACCATCACCTCATATAATTTGACTAGAAAGTAATGAGAAAAGGGAGACAAATGTTCTTTTATGTTTTGATCCAACCTGGCAGAAATATTTCTTTTCAGCATCTAGGCTGTATGGGGAAGTGGGTGTCAGGTGTTGTTTAAATCATTGTATGACTGAAGTTTGTGTTTCTCTTTCATCATTCCTATTTTTTATAACGTAGCCTTTAATATTTATTAATAAGTGTTAAGTAATCCTAGAGGTTTTAGTTTGTATTATAGGTGTCATTTGATACTGTCTAGAACATTGGATAATTGTAGGAAAGTAAGATACACTATACCATGGGTGCAGCAGATACTGTGTTCCACAAATGGCCAAATGTTCCTTTTCATAGTCCAGGTTTAAAGGGGAGGAGAGTTGAAATCAAACAGATATTGTTTTGCAATTAAGATATTGTCTAATACCCTGGTCTATGGTAAAGAAAGTTTGTGTTTCATCATGCCTATGCTAATTACCTGACTTTTATAGATGAAGACAAACTATCGAATGTAAAGGGGTGAGGATATAATATTGGACCTATATTTAAAAAAAAAAACCTTTTTAAGCATTCTAAAAAGGGAATTTATCTTTTACTTGTCATGTAAGTTTGCTTTTTATAACTTGTGGATTCTTTCCACACATCACCGATTAGGTTTTTTTAAAGTAAAAATAGGGTTTTATGATTTACCAACAAAAAATTCATCACCAGCGTTACTAACTAAATCTAGAGGGAACTTCAGAAATATCATCTGCTAAAATTAGGGGAAAAAGCAACAATTACACATTCAATAACAGAACATTAAAAAATACTGTATTAATTACTTAAAATGCGTCATTTAATGACTTACTCAAGAGCTAGCTGAGATGCAGCCAGGGCTACCCCAGATGCCAATTTATTGAAAAATACATAGAAAGAATAAAAGAGAGCATCATGGCGAAGTCCCTTCTCCAGCATGTAAAGGTCTAGGACATCTGGCAACACTGACCTATAATACAGGGTAGAATAATACAAATTATGAGATTTCATCTATATACCTCAACTTCTGCTGCCTTTCATTTAACTGACAGTAACTGTTTTACTTTTACTTAAATATTAAAGTGAGAGATTTGTGTCTCTTTTTTTTGAAGATTGTTTTCTGGAGAACTATCGACATGGGGGAAAAAAAAGAACAAGGTATGAATGTATTATTTAAAAAAGAAAAACAACTTATACAATTTAATAAAGCTGCCTCTTACAGAAAAAGCTTTAGTAAATTTTAAAATTAACCACTTCTCTGGTGCTTATATCGAATGACTTTAGATATTGTGACTAAATTTATCTGTGGGAAACCTGTGACAACAGGGTATTCTAGGTGGGATACCATAGACTTTCCCATCAACGAAGACAAAAGTAGTTAATCAATAGTCTAATTTATTGAGAACAAGCATTCCTTAATGCCAACCACAAATTTATAACTGTACTGTAGATGAACCAAAACCTTTTAGTAAATCATGAATCCTAGATGAATGTAGAGAAGTGACAGGGTTAACTGGGATGTCTGGTCACTATGCGGTAGAAACTCACCAAGGTAACAAAAAGCTGACAGAGATGCACAGTCCTGCTACAGCCATTACAAAGTAGTAAATGATCTTGGAGTTAGCCGGTAAGTAGAGTTGAGCAAACAGAATCGGAATGAACAGCTGGGGGCAAAAATTGTGGTGAATATAGATATACAAAGAAAGTGACATTAAATCTTTCAACTATTCAAAATGGAAATGGTAAATATCGATCTATAAAGTTTTTTTAAAGAAAAAAAATAAATTTTATCATTTTTTTTTACATATATATAAAATAAGCTTTTATAAATTACAGTTATTTTATTAAGTATTAAGATACTGAATATATTAGTGTGCCATCTAAAAGCTCATAAGTTACCAAACATGATTTTTATTAAGATCTAAATAACAAATCAGTGGTACGGATGGCCGAGTGGTGTAGATACTCGACTGTCAACCTGAGAGTCCTGGGTTCGATCCTCAGTGAGGCCCGTGGTATTTTTCCAGGTGAAATTTGGTGCAAAGTCATCCCACAAGTCCACCCAGCTTTAAAAGGGTACCTGACTTAAGTTGGGGAAGTAAAGGCAGCTGGGCGTTGTGCTAACCACACAATCCCTTCATATGCCGTGGTTATAGAAACAGTTGAATTCTACACTTCATCTGCCCCGATGGCCCGTTAGGGCTAAGAAGGGAACTTTTTTTACTTTAAATAACAAATCAATCTGTACATGTATACGTCAGTCAGCATATTTCTTTTATAAAATAGCATTTCATTATTTTGTGAACATTTCACGCATAAATATTTCTCTTATTTTATTTAAATCAGGTCAAATTAAGTAGATTGAATGTGATATTTGAATTCAGTAGCTTTACATAATATTTATTTCATAGGATAATAATCTAGCAAACAAATAAAAACCTGTCTGCTAATCTTACAAAATTATAAAATTTCTAGTTTTCATTTATAAGTAAATTTAATTAAAAAAACTATTAGATAATTTTGTAATTGCTTTAAGAAAAAAAAATATCCTGGAAATTTTTTTTCTACTTACGATCATTCCTGCAGCATAAGCTTTTTTCTTGCCAAATTTTCGACTGACTAAATTCCACAATGGCATTGATACAATAGAAACTATCTACAAAAAAATGCATAACTCAGAAAGTTCATTTTTTTACTTATGATTCTTTATCTTTAGGAGGTATAAAAAATGCAGTTGTCTACATAGACAATAGATGATGAGATATATAAACAATAGATGATAGCTTAAAGCTTAAGCTTAAAAGAAGGCAGCAATTAATGCACATTCCACAGGTCATGTGATGGGCCTGGGAGGATGTGATGTCATATCTTTATCCTACAACAAATATGTAACCACTGTAGGACAATTTTGTAGAGCTTTTTTACATCCTCACCTAAGCTTTGGCTGCAAAAGGAGGGACAACGATGAGTCTAGATTAGATCATTCATAACATGTTTCTTATTTTAATTAATTTATGATTTCATTTTTTTTATTTATTTTATTTTTGAAAAGTAAACATTTCTGTTTAGACTTAAAAAAAAAATATCTGTATTTTTGTTTCTAAGTTGTTATTTTTAGCAATCTTAGTTTGACAGTGCTTTTCAAAGAGAAGTGCAATAATTTGTTTTTGTAATTTTTTGTCTGGTATTAAAATAAAATGTATTATCTATGACACATCCGCTCACCAGTAAGACTAGGATGAATTTAGAAAACTCTCCACCTTCTTTGAGTGTGTGGGTACAATACAAAGCTACGTTTCCTTGAACTGTCTAAAGGAAATATAAACAAAAAAAAAACAAAAAAAAACAAAAAAAAAAAAAAATCACTGACAAATTTCGGTTCTCTCAAAAGATATCATTAAAAAAAAAAATTTTCATATCAATTTAAAAAAAAAAAAATAAAACAAACCAATTATAAAATAAATATTTCTTTAGTCTAAAATGTTCAAGACTGAGAAAGTCCAAATGACTGATATATACCTGTATTGAAATAGTCAAAAACAAGAAGGTCAATGAAGCCCACAAATATGGCTTGAAGGTAAACACAGTTTTCATCCCTGTGAAGAAACCCAGTGAATGTTCCTTTTTTTCTTCAATGAAACCTGCCGATATTTAAAAAATTAAATCAATAAGTGTAGAAGGGGTGAATCTTTTTATTATAAACAATTTGTCTTATGAATTGTAATTGCAAGGGATACACACTTTAAAAAATGCCAGGGTAAGGCCAAGCTAAGCAGTACCGCATATTTTCAAAAGGAAAAAAAAAAACCTAACATAAATTTTTAAAACAATTATATCGCTTACTTTATGTGTATAGTCAGAAACATAAAATAGACAACATTATCAGCAAATTGTCTTATCAGTAGCATCAGAAACTTTGGGGAAATAACCAACTGATCTTAAGTTTAAAATTGAAACAAAAAACGTATTTCTACTCAAAGTTAAATCTTTGCATTTTTTAAATTAACACAGAATTTTAAATTATTTATTATTTTTAAATCTAAATTATAGATATAAATGTATATATTTGAAGTATTAATTGATGAGTGCATTTGAAAATGCTTTAATGAATAACATAGATGTATCATAAAAATAATTTTAAAAATGGATGCACAGGATGTAATCATTTGGATGGGAAAAAAAACCCTAAGAAATTTGCAACAAATTATCAGCCCTAATAAAATACAACATTCTCAGGCATAAATAAACATCCCTGTGAATATTTTTTTCCCATGGTTGAGTCTCTTCTTCAAATTAATTTGAGAATGTATTGTTTTGTTTCTGCCTTTGATGTTAGAATTCAAAGCTTTATACAGTTCTGCTAAGAAAAAATGAGATAAAAAAATATATTTTGGTCTCATTTCATTCACGGTGAAAGGTAATGATTTCAGATCCATTTCAATACGTTTAATATTATTGCACTTAAATTATAGTCACTAGGCAGTTTATAGTAAACAACTAAAAATTAATTAAAAAAGAATTTTTAAAATTGGCCTTTTTTAAATGTGCTAAAATGTAAAAAAAAAACTACAGGTGATAGAAATATTTATAGAAATTAGGATGACTGATAAGAAAAAAAGTTATGGGTGCCAATGTCCAATAACAGCTGCATTATTATATTTGGCATTTAATAAATCAATTGCGTTTAAAGGAATATATTTTAATTAACAAATTTTAGAGACACACTCAGCCCCTCAAAATTTTGTAGTTTTAATTTTGTCATGTTATAATTTACAATTCCCAAATGGCTTCCACATCATAATCTTTATAAATATTTGTATCACCTTAAGGCATTTTTTTAGTACATTTTAACTTTTAAAAAGTTTTTAAAATATTTTTTAGTGTTTCATCAGTTTGTGTCCATTTCATATACACATTGCATCTTTATCCCGCAAGAACACATACAATTCCTTTTTTTTAGCTTCATGAATTACTCTGCACAGTGACAGTAAAGTAAAAGTCCCCTTAGCCCGAAAGGGTTATTGGTGCAGATGCAGTGTAGAATTCATCAATTTCTGTAACCTGAATATATAAAAGGGTTATGTAGTTAGCACAACTCCCAGCCACCTTTTACTTCTCCGACTCAAGTCAGGTACACATTTAAAGCTGGGGGAACTAGGGGGACTTTTAACCAAATTTCACCAGAACCTGGAAAAATTCCAGTGGTTCTCACTGGGGATTGAACCCAGGACTCACAGGACGACAGTCAAGCACACCTCTACAGCCATCTTGTCTAGCACAGTGAAAGAAAAGAGCTAAACTTATGAACCTATAATCTCTTTCTACAATTTTCTCTGTTTATATTAACATTACTACAAAAATTAAATTAGCTTCTGACTCGAAGTCTAAAATAGTGTAATGTGATTGAGAATACGCAGGTGTTAAAATTTCAAATCAATCGGGTCGATAATTGATTTGAAATTAATCAAAACACAGAACACCCAGACAGAGCAAGTTTATAAAAAAATTGTAGTAAAAGAGAGTCTTTCTAGTCTAAACTTAATGAAATACTGTTGACTAGTATGAGCTAACTGATATCTGAAGAAATTAACGCAACATTAACTAATTTCTACCATCATTTGTCACTGATGTTAACAGTTAAGCTTTATGAGGGTAAGATGCATACCCCCCCCCAACCAACCTTTTTTCTCCTTTGTTCCAAAGAACACAGTCAGGCAGCATGCAAGGTAAAGAGATATAACAACCAGCGAACTGTGAAAATATGCATCTTTCTAAAAAAAAAAAAACAAATTGTGAAAATACATGCACATGTATGAGAGTAATTAAAGAGTCTGGATCCATTATTAAGTCAGATGCAATAATTTTCCAACACAGTCACATGTTTCAATTATAACATTTTATAATTCTAATGTTATAGTGTATTATATATCAGTTTATTTCTACTATATGTGAATTTAAAAATGTTATTGCATAAAATGAGCCTGGTGAAAGCACATAAAGCCTAATAGGTTTACACATAATTCAAGTAGAAATTTCAGTAATAGAAATGTCATGGGAAATGTGAAGTGATGAAAGTTACAGAGACATGAGGGGGTGATGGATGGTCGTGTGGTAAAGCACTCGAATGTCAACCTTAGGGTACCTGGTTCGATCTCCCCCGATGACCAATGGATTTTTCAGGTCATGGTTTAAGTCCCTGTTATATTTCCTCCATGGTCATTGCACTCTCGGCTATGATGGGGATGAAAGAAGGGCATTGCAAAAAATGTCACATTAGTGGTTTAGAGGATCTAAGAGATTTCATCACATCCTTACAGGAAGTACTGTGAAGTCATTTTTTATCTTACAGGGACTTCTCACACAAACATGAGTACTGAGAAGTAATTTTTATCTTACAGGGACTTCTCACACACTAACATGAGTACTGAGAAGTAATTTTTATCTTACAGGGACTTCTCACACACAAACATGAGTACTGAGAAGTAATTTTTATCTTACAGGGACTTCTCACACACAAACATGAGTACTGAGAAGTAATTTTTATCTTACAGGGACTTCTCACACACAAACATGAGTACTGAGAAGTAATTTTTATCTTACAGGGACTTCTCACACACAAACATGAGTACTGAGAAGTAATTTTTATCTTACAGGGACTTCTCACACACAAACATGAGTACTGAGAAATTATTTTTATCTTACAGGGACTTCTCACACAAACATGAGTACTGCAAAATCATTTTTAGTAAACAATTAAGAAAGATAATACATTTGACAAAATGAATATACCAAAAAGAAATACTTTTGATGTATATGTAGCTGCCGATAAAAACAATTATCTTAAAAACAAAAAAACATCGTTGTCAAAGCTTCTTCAATTAATAATGACCCCTATTGATATAGACAGATTAAAAGATGTAAATAAACATAGAGAGAAAATCATTGCTCACATTCACCCCAACTTCAAAAAAATAAATACCAAATTAAATACATCAAATAGTTTTTTTTGTTAATAATGAATAACAAATAACAAATATATTCAAACAAATTTTGTTTAATTTTTACATCTTATAATCTTTTTTTTTTTTTCTTGAATGATACAAAAAAAAACAAACAGATTTCCTCAGAGGCAGGTCCGTAGCCAGGTCAAAGTTAGCAGGGGGGCACCAATACCCAGCTAGGGGGCAGTTTTTCTCATTTTAGTTACTTTAACTTTATTTTTTCCTCTTTTTCTTTTTTAAGCGGGGAGGGGGGGGGGACGACAATCCTCACCTAGCTGGGGGGGGGGGCGTGCCCCCCCCCCTTGGCTATGGGGCTGCTCAGTGGGGTCAACCATTGCTAAACTTTGAGGACCACTGTGCTAACATCTAACCGTGTCTTTCGTGGTGCCTCTATAGTCACTGCACTCTTGGCTATGATGAAAGAAGGTCTCTACAAAAACTTTCCCATTATTGGCTCATAGGATATAAGAGATCAGCATCTCATCCTTACAGAGACATTTTAAAAACTTAATCTGAATGCACAAGTCGACCTACTAACCTGATCTTCTAAATTTGTGATGTTCAAATGTTTTTCACCTTCATCCCCTTTGCATCTGGTGTCGCCGACGAACATGCCTTGAACAACAACAGCTAACAGCACACCTGTGACTTCAAAAGCCATACCTTATGAAAAAAAAAGAAAGATCTGAATGAGCTCTATATAGATCAGGTGCTTTGAGTTGAATGATAATCCTGAAAGTAAAACTGTTTTAAACAGATGGTGAGTTAAAAACAAAATATACTCAAAAAGTGAATAACATTTTTTTTCTTGAAAAGACATAAAAAAATATAGTGCTACAATTATAATTATAACTTAGATCAATAATTTTTTAAAAATTACTTTATAATACATACATTTGAAACATATATACATGAAAATGATATAAAATGTATAAGATGATGTAGCGTAAACAGATACATTTTCCAAACAAGAAGTGTCTGTAAAAGTTAAAGGGTAATGAAGATAAGCAGGACAATGTCACATCTTTGTGATGAAAAACAAACAAAACAAACCAAATTCTTACGGATAAATGTAATGACATCTCTTTCTTTTTGCTGTGTGGTGATGTACATTGTCATTGCTGTATATGGCACATGCAAACACTGATGTTTTTTTTTTTAATATTAAGGAAAAAAAAGATTGTTCCATTAAAATATCTGAACCATTTTTTAAAGAATGAAGGGAAGTGTAAATCTTACAACAAAATTAAGTACTTAACAATGGAATTATAATTAGAGTGATTTAACAATGGCACAAGAATATTCCACTAAAAATTACAATTATGGTTGACAACATACAGTAAGAAATCCTTGAAATAGACAATAAACAGCAAAGTAAAATCCCAGCTTAGCTGAGTCAGATGCATTAATCTCTGGTTTTTCATTGTCCTTCTGTATATATTCCCAAGGAATATAGAACAAAAAGAAATAACATGCACAAGCCAGTGGAGTTGAAAATAAAATCCTATCATGGAAATAAAAAAAAAAAGATAAAAGAAAACAAATAATGGTACATCATTACTGTCACATAAATATATCGTCAATGTCAGTGCAATTTTCTTTAATACATACCAAGGCCTCATTTTTCCCCATCTTGTATTTGTCTTTTGGACCAAAATACCAATAGATGGGTCAGTGACCGCATCCCAAGCTTTGCCACTGAAGAGTATAATGGACACATATCTAGGCTGAAGCTGTTAAGAATATATTCAAAATATCGCTGTTATTTTTTTTCTTTAGAAAGCATCTTAATACGAATACTACTTTTCATGATGAATAAATTATTACTTTTGCAAATAACATTTCAAAATTATTATATGAACATTCATATACCAGTACTGCGTCTTGTTTCATTTAATTAAAGATAAAGAAAATACAGATCTAACAAAATAGGTAGTTTTTTTTACCAAAGCGACTTCCAGCAAAAAGATATTTAGAAAAAACCCAATAACTGTTGAAGTTATTTGATAGGGGGCACCACCAACAGCAAAACATAATTTTCTCCACAGAGGTAGAGTGTCATTGATCAAAGCATTTTCAGAATCTGATCTTTCAATGGCAATATACTGAAACAAAAGTTTTAAAAATTATGTGATGTTTAAATAAAACAGAATTCTAACAAAGTTTTCTTTTTTTTAACTAATTCACATATTGTAGTGATAGTTTTATGATTTGGAAGTAATTTTGACTTGGTCAAAAGATTTTGCCCACACACGTTTCTTCCTTATATGTCAGTATATTTTTTTCTTTGCTGTTGCCTTTTAATTACTAAATTAACAAAAAAATAAAGATCAGACTGAAATACTTTTTACAACTGAGAAAATGCTGTGCCATTTTTGGGTAGAATAACCAAGCTAATATTCCTGTAAGGTTTCCATAAGGATGTAATGTTAGCTCCTTCTCCCTTCTTCAGGCCCTATGCAAGAAGGGGCACCTCAACACTTTTCAAGGGATATGGGCTTAAATTACTTGCAAGTTGGGACTGGTGGTCAGGGGGCCACTCATCTCAGAGTTTGATAGAGGGCCTAATATGTGATGACAATATCCAAGCTTTTTGAAATTTATAACCATTAAGGGAAAAAGTTTCTGTCTTCTTTTCATCTTCACCATATTCTATTGCCATGGATGTACAATGGATATTGATTTCTCTGATTAAAATCCTTTGGGTGGCTTGGAAGAACTACGTTAGTGAGCCCCATTTGCATGCTGTGGATTACGAGACGTGTCTAGTCACCTACCTACGTCACCAGTGATATGTCCAGGCCATTGGACTATCAACAATGATGGGGAAGAAAGTAGGGTACTACTAAAACCATCCAATGAGTGGTTTATACCTTTTAAGAGGTAAACATCTCATTCATTCAGTGACTTGACAAAAGAAAATCCATTCCCTCCACTATGCATTGGGATTACCCATTGCTCGTGACAGTTTATCTCGGACCTCAGACAATCTCCACATACAGGGGCCCCTCTGATATCAAACACCCACCAATCACTAAATTTTTATTCATAGCCTATGAATATATCTTTAAATCATGTGTGAAAAAAAATAATGATTATGTGCTACATGCATTTAAACTGTATAACTAGGTGATTTTGTCCTGCAATAAGTCGTCTAGGTCTAAAAAATGTAAGAAAATATCTCAGTCATCTATAATATACATTTTATTACTCTATTCATAAAGTATTCAGGAATTTCAGCGGAATGATTTTTTAAAAACTATTTTCATTTGACAGATTTATTGATATTAATAATTATTTACTAAATGAGTAGTGACTGCTCTGCTATACATCAACATGCATCTGACTACACTTTCCTTAGGCAGTGGTTAATGATAAAAATCAGAATGTTCAGTGCGGTCATGGTGGTTGAAAAAGTTGTGCACCTCTGGTCTAAAATGCATTTCAAATTGAATTATCTGTTGTATTAACTAAAGTACTTAATTTCCACTCAGGTCCACTGTTATTTATTTTATTGAAGAGTTTAATGAATAATTGATGAGATAAATAATAGTAAATGTTAACTTAATGCCCTATCACCTGTGATTGATTATGTACGTTTTTTTTAAAATCTAGCTTGAAATATTAATAGATTAAATACCCAAAAAAATAGCACTGCCACGACTACAAATTACTACAATATACAAGCACTGAGCTCTACAGTCTACATGCTAAGTGACTACAAGTAACAAGACATATATCTCGGAATGTATAAGGCGAAAATTATTTAAAAAGTGCGAAATAAATTTAATACCTTCTGTTTATGTTCAGGTTCTGGTACAATTGTAGCCATCGCGTTTTACGGTACAAATAAAATAAAAACAACAACAATCAGATGATGTTATGGGTTATTCATGTCTCATGTCTCTTACTATTTTATCTGTTATGTCACTGGCCTGTATTAACTAATAAGCTCAGATTCACCTGTTTCTACCGACGATGATGATGAGCTACAAACACGATTTTTTGTATTAATTGATGTAATTATTATAATTATTGTAGAAATAATGTAATAATTTTTAAATAATTACGATTTAAGTATCTTTGTACTGACAAAATTCTAGTATAGTTTGTCTTATGCACAATCACATGTGTCAAGATAAGTTTTTATTTGGCCAGACTGTTAGGGCGATGGTTTATTTTCAAAACAATAAAAAAAGGGAAATAATAAGATCACTGTTGAAAACAGGTGTAGAAACTACACAGCTTATCTTGGCAGTAGCCGATTAGCCCAACTCATTGACCTAGATAACACCACAACACTAGTCACTAGTTACTGTAAATAATTGCTACACTTACACTGCACTGCCACTATAATTGTTTTTGCTTCATTTGATTAAATGCACACAGCAAATATATCACAATCACATGTTTATAGAAATTATTATAAAATAACCATCTTAACTACATAAGTTAAGGAAAGTTAAGCAATAAATGATTGACAAAAGTTTGGCAAGTATGATTAGTATGAATCAATAAAAGATACTTATCTTGAATCTTTAACTTACTTATTAAAAATGTCATTGTTTTCCCTTGACCTTTTACTAACTTTTAGACATTTGATTTGCATAGTTGCTATTTGAAGTATTTCTTTATCATTCACACAGGACAATACAAAAGCTTTCATTGATTTGAGTTAAAGAAAATTTTTGTACAGGATTTAAAAACATATTGATATTCCAAAATTTGAAGAACTATCTAAGTAAGTATTTTCTTTTAAAATCTAAACATTTTTTGACATACTTAGTTATAGATCATGATTTGAATAATTCTTTTAAAACTATTTCTTCATAATTTTAAATCCTATATGAATAACGCACTGGCTCCACGTACGTCAAGACGTACGATGTATTTTTTTTTTTACCTCGCACGTCAACAGAATGAACTCTTATGATGTAAAGTTATAAATGCAGTTTATATTATGATATTATTACTTACACACTGATGGTGCTCAAAATCGGCGATCGTTTTAACACATTTAAAGAGTAAACAGAACGAATGAGAACTCTTATTTACTGCAGACGTTGATGACGTCATTTACTGTTAAAAATCGGAGATATTTTTTTTTTCTGGGACCATAAATAGATATTGCTCCACACCCTAACCCTATCCCTAACCCTAACCCTAATCCTATCCCTAACTCTAATCCTATCCCTAACCCTTATCATATCCCTAACCCTAATCCTGAAAAAAAATCTGGAAAAAAAAATTTATGATTTATTGAAAAATGACCATCAATAGATATTGCTCCACACCCTAACCCTATCCCTAACCCCCTATCCCTAACCCCCTAACCCTGATCCTGAAAAATAAAATCTGAACAAAAAAATGTATGTCTCTATTAGGAATCGAACCCGCACATAGCTAGCCAAACTGGGTCTCAGCCAAGCGAACAACCTACATCCCTAGCGCGCCACACAAACTAACCTCTCATTTTAATGTATAATTAGAAAAAATTGCTCGGCTATGCAATTTCCCGTGAAAAGAAAATAACTTCAAATCATAAGAGTTCATTCTGTTGACGTACGAGGTAAAAAAAAAATACATCGTACGTCATATGACGTACGTGGAGCCAGTGCGTATGAATAACATATTATGTCATGATCCTGTTTTAAATCCACCCAGTTTAGTATTTGTCTTATCAAAGAGGTTGCTATAGTATAAACTGGGATGGAATACTAACTGTCTGTACAAAATATAAACTTATGTCCTAAATAACTAATTTTTTTAAAGACATGTGTAACATTGCAAAGAGTGCATTTATTTTTGTTTAAAAAGTGTTTATTGAAATATTTAAATTCCACTATATGTACTCTAAAATAAAAGCAGATGGTTATTCATACAAACTGTTTATTGTGCTTTTAATTTTTACTAGGCTTTAATTAGACATGGAGGTGGGGCATCTCAGCTTAAAAAAACACTATTGATCGAAAGGGTGATAAAATATCAGTATAATTGAGTATATTCCGTTCCACTATGCCGTCCTAATAAACAAACCTTTTTGTTCCCTGAGTTAGACAAAGGAAACTGGGAGGAGTTATAATTTTTTAGTCAATTAAATAGCTGCTAGATAAAGTATGTATGTCCTAAAAAGTTTAGTTAAATGATTTTTTTTCAATCACATGGCTGGATAAGTTTGAAACTAAAAATGCCTTTTTTTTTTTATTTCGAGATTTCAGATTAATAATAACAGTATTAAGAAAAACAATTTAAAGCATTAAAAATTAGATAAAGCTTCTAAGCTCTACACTGCATGTCATTAAAATTATTATTCATTTGTTTTTAGCAATGAGTGATATAATAACATCTTTAACAGTTGAAGATATTAGGTTTCCTACTTCGCTTGAAAAAGATGGCTCTGATGCAATGGTGACTTTTAAAATTTTCTTTTTATAGATAATTTAAGATAGTGTTATAAAATGTGACTTGATTCACTTGATGAATATAACTTAAAAAAACACAAAGAAAAAGTATTGGAAAGTTATTATTAATAATAACAAATTAACATTTTTTCCCCTGGTTTAATTTTATTTTTCCATTTTAGAATAAGGCTCCTGACTACTCTTGTCCTTATGTCACTATATCTTCACAATCTGGACTTAAAGGGAATGGCATTACATTTACAGTAGGCAGAGGAAATAACATTGGTAAATGTTCTCTTCATCTATACATTTTTTTAAAATCATAATAATTTTTCTTTGAAATAAATCAATGTAAAAAAATATGAAATTAATGATAAAGAAAGGATATTTTATTTATCCTTGAGAATCACATCACCACTTTATGACATCTTTGCTGTTTTCTGTGTATCTACCAGTCTGTGAAGCAATTAATTTGTTGAGCCACCTTGTAATCGGACAAGATTTTAACTCAATCACCAGAGATTTTGCAGCTTTCTGGCAATCTCTAACCAGCGAAGACCAAATAAGATGGGTATGTAATTTTTTAAATATTGATATATTTACTGCATCATCAAAATATTATTAAAATATAAATTTATTCTGTAAATATTGACTCTTTAAAAATGTAAATATTGACTCTTTAAAAACGAATCTATATATGGTTGGAAATCGTAGTAAAATGTAAATAAAAAAACCATATTGAAATATTAACTTAGAAGTGCTTTACATGTTAGAACCGTCCAAATAGAATAAAAAGATTGTCTTTAATTTTTATATGTAATCCTCATCTCAATTCAGTTAGGTCCAGAAAAAGGTGTAATGCATCTCGCAGTTGCGGCCATCACTAATGCTGTCTGGGATATGTGGGCCAAAAAGGAGGGTAAAGTATGTATCATATGAAGTCAGTTAAACATTACATCTATCTATTAAAGAATATAGATTGTTTCCAAAACCATCAGATAATCAACAAATGTTTTTTTTTTCCTTCTTAACAGCCTCTGTGGAAATTACTTGTTGATATGGTTAGTCTTGTTATTGCATTATAAGCAGTTATAAACCATAGCAGTGGTTCTCAATCATCAGCTATTCGCAATCCAATTAGAGACCTGTCCTCTCTTTTTTTAGGACTCATTTGTAAAGAAAGGAAAGAAGGATAAAAAAACAAAAGTAGAAAATGTATGGTATACACTCTCAATTAAGTAATTACAATTTCTGTGACCCACTTCTAATCGGCTCTTGAGTCAGGACCCACACTTTGTGACCCACTGCTCTATATCATTGGTTTTAGATTTAAAAAAAAAATTACTATAGAAACATAACCGATTTAAAATAGTGTTATGTATGCATGTTTTCTTCTGAAATAAATTTTATTTTATTGTTCATTTTAAAGGAACCAGAACAGCTTGTATCGACTGTTGACTTTCGTTATATGTAAGTAATTTATATAAATATATGTAGTACAGATATTATTGAGGCATTTAAATCTATGACTTGGGGTATACACATTGTTTTTTTTTTACATTTTAGGACTGATGCACTCACAAAAGAAGAAGCCATTAGTAAGTATTCTAGTTTATTGTAATGTAATATTGGGTTAAAAAAAATTACGATTAAACTGTTAACACCAATATGTTAAAATTATAATTGCAACATATTTTTTTCTGTACATGTATATTTAGCAATGCTGCAAGAAATGCAAATTGGCAAGTCTGAAAGAGGTATGTGACATTGAATTCTGTTTCGCAATTTGATCTATTTTTTTTTTTCGCTTAGAGTAGGTCACTTTGGGAAATTAATTTTTCTCTGTAATATTTACATTTACTTTTAAAATTTGCATTATCATTAAGAATGTTTAAATTTTATATGACATCACAAATAATAGTAGAAAAATCAGCCCTTAGATTAACATGCCGTGAAGATCGTCTCAGTGACACCGTGAGATATTAATAGAAGATGTGATAAAGGATTTCAATTATCTGATACTCTAAAAGTTATCTTTTTTTTTCAAGTAATTTAAGTGTAATGTTGTCTTTAACTTTTATTCAACAACCAAATGGTGTAAGTTCTTATCAAATTATGCAATAGTTAGGAGAACATTTTTTTTAAACACCTTTTCAGCTTGTAGTTTACATTATTATTATTTTTTCATCGCCAGAAAAGGAGATGAAAGCTTCAGGCTATCCAGCCTATACAACGTCCTGCGCATGGCTTGGTTATAGTGATGAAAAAATTGAACGGGTAGAGTGTACATTTTAATTTATTTCTGCACAAGTAAAATTTTCTAATTAAAATTATCACTAATTTGTTTGTACGAACAAAAATAGTTTAAAAAAAAAATACAAATAATTTTATAAAATTTGCAATTTTTAAACAACAAAAATATAGGGTTTTTTTTTTGCTTTTTGAAATGAGCCAAATGCTTATAGTTATCAATAATTATTAACATGTTTCATTTGGTAAAATAATGCAAATAAAAAAAATTACAGAAATTTGATTAATGAATTTGGAAAATGCAAAATAAATCCAGGTACAGTCCATTGGTTTGTTGTTGTGTTTTTGGGTATACAACTATTCATGTATATACATTTCAGTTACAAGTTCGGGTCACAAATACTAATAATAACTGAAAGGATTTCCTTTTTTTTTCTGTAAATTTTTTGTCTTGCCAGCGCTCGGCTATTTTCTTTTTTTATTAAAACATTTTTTTTTATCTTCCTGACAATGTATTGCACCTGGATAATTTCTCATTTTTCTGACAGCTAAGTTCTTTGTATGGTTTATTCATGAGAAAATTTGTTTTTTTTTCTCTGTATATATCTGGGTCTCAATAAAATAATGAAATTGTAATGACCTATAAAGATAAAATGCTGAATATGGGTCAGTTTAAAAAAAAGCTACATTTGACATCTTTCTCCTACAATTTCTCAGCCGGTTCTCAACTGGTTAAAATGATACAGTTTTGGTCATACTATTAAAGCTTATTTTTCAGACCCATTTATAAGGTGTCTTCTTAAATAGTTTTTTCTAAGCTCAGCCTTTGGGTATCAGAATTGTGCACATATTCAAGTATTAAATTTGTACATGATTTAACCAGCTGAAGTTTAATATGATTAAAAAGAAAAACAGATCTTAAAGAAAGCTTGGTTATCATTAGGTTCATACCACCTGAGGATTTCATATGAATTTGGATATTATGCTGCTATCTAGGGCCCCACTTCTATGAGTCCCCCACTTCTATGAGTCCCCGATCCACTTCTATGGGGACCCCACTTGTATGACCTTTTTTTTTAAAAAAAAAACAAGTCAAAGATGGATTTAGAAAATACTTTTGTTACTCTTTAATATTTGCGAACCACATTTTGTATTTTAATTTGTCTGTACTAAGAGTTTTCCATTATACAAATGTTGAAGCTTGAATTCATTAACAGTATAATAAAATATTGTTAACTATTTTTTGAGCTATGAAGACAGCCATATCATTTTTGCTTTTTCGCTCAGCTAGTAGTGATGTTTTTTTTATTTTTCATTTTTTTTGTAGCTTTGTAAACAGGCTCAAAGTGAAGGTTTCACAAGGTATTGTCGATGATGTTCTAATTTAATATTCTAAACAAAAATAGTTTAATATTTTGACCAACAGAGCAAATATATTTATTTTAAATATAAAAATTATCCAAGATCTAAAAAATGTGCTCAAATTTTCATGTCATAGTTAAAGAAAAAGTAAAACTTTTTACAAACTTGCTTTTAAAAAAAATTTACTCAAAATAATTCAATGATTCCATTGATAATGCAAATATTTATAAAAATTAGGATGTCTTTAATAAAGAGCCTGGGCAGGAATCTTGATTCTTAGCTTCATTAATTTTTTTTTTTCGCAATTTATCAAAAAAGGATATTTTAAGAGAATAAATTAAGAACACTTTGTTCAGTTTAGAAATGAAGGTTGTTTGAAGACATTAAGTCCAGAATATTATTAATGCGATAATTTAGTGCTTTAATAAATTGACAGAAATAGTCAAACCTTGGTTTACACATTATCATCGATGCTATTATTTTGTGCCTTCATAAATTGACAGAAATAGTAAAGCGGGACCCAGGCTTTTAATTTTTAAGAATAAAAAAAGACAAAGAATTTGTAAATAATATTTCTATTCATGTTTATGTTTTTATGCTCTTTATACAGATTTAAAATGAAAGTTGGTTCTGACTTGGAGGATGATAAAAGAAGAGCAAAAATATTGCGCCAGACGATGGGGCCAGATCATTTGCTGGTGAGATTGTTATAAGAAGATAAGTTGATTTTAGTTTATCAGGTGAGCTTTGGTATAACCATAAGTGAGATGGAGACCATTTAAGGTTGCAGTTACAATGTCATTGGTGAGAAAATACATGTAATATGTACTAGCTGTACCCTGCAAAATCTTTGCATAGAATTATATCCCCATAGACTTGATCAGTAGGCTAGGTTATTTTTGGTTTCAGGCAGATCTGATTTTTTCATGATTGTATTTTAAACTGGAAGACTGTTGTATTAATTCTTTACTTTCGATTTAACGCAGAACCCACACCGCTTTTATTTATATATTTAAAATGATCCGTGTCAATATTTTAGATGGTTGATGCCAACCAGAAGTGGGAGGTCCAGGAAGCCATTGATTGGATGAGAGAATTGATTCACTTTAACATTACTTGGATTGAGGAGCCGACATCTCCAGATGATATCTTGGGACATGCTGAAATAGCCAAGGTCAGAAAGCCATTAATGTTTGTTTTTTAAATCTACAGGTGTGCAGAAGTATCTGAAGCATGAACACATTTTGCATAACTCCATATCAGACTGTCATACCTTTGAGTTGTTACTTTTTCAGGCCTTAAAGCCATTAGGCATAGGTGTCGCCACTGGAGAGCAGTGTCAGAACAGGGTCATGTTCAAACAGTTCCTCAAAGCTGGTGCCATGCAGTTTTGTCAGATTGACAGCTGTCGCCTTGGTGGCGTCAGTGAAAATGTGGCTGTCATATTGTTGGCGAAGAAATATGGAGGTAGGTTTTTTTTTATTATTAATGTGTTAACAGTTATCTTTAATTTTTGCTGTGTTTACTATTTAACTACTTTTTGAATATCTGTACTGTTTTTAAATATCTATTACTTTCAGAAAATATACATGTAGACCTAACATGTTTTTCCCTTGTATGATCAATCATAGTGTTGAATCTCGATCAGTTATCTTGGTGGCTTATTGACTTACCTTGTATTACTCAATAATTGATACATATTTTTTTTTTTCAATACAAATTTAGTTCCAGTGTGTCCACATGCAGGTGGGGTGGGGCTGTGTGAATATGTCCAGCACCTGTCCATATTTGACTACATTTCCGTCTCTGGATCTCTAGACAAAAGGTTCGGATTCATATTTTATAATTTGTTCAATCTTTGAGATTCAATTAAATTAGCTTCACATTTTATGATGTTCCATGTACTGACCCTTAGCTTCATAATATTCTTCCTCAGAATGATTGAATACTTGGACCATTTGCACGAGCATTTTGAGAGTCCTTGCAGAGTCAAAAATGGATGCTATGTTGTCCCAAAGGTGAGTGGAAAGAAATATTTAGTATACTAGTAACTGGTGGTGATTAAAATTACAAGAGTCACCATACGTTGGGTAATGCTTGTTAGTATTTAATGAAAATTTGTTTTTTTTACTGATGACTAAGTTTGTCCCATAGACACGGAGAAGTGAATGATGTGAATTTATAAAGAAGAAATCGGGAACGGAAAAAAATAACTCAATTGGTGGCTAATTACTGTTTCGTCATAATTGATCAATTATGATTTATCTCCTTTACACTTGTACTTTATATAGATATAACACACACAAATACATGTATATATAATAACTTAGGATGAAAAAAATGTCAACATACCTGAGTGCTATTCTTTCTGATTTAAGCAGCACACACACACAGACATATAAATGTACAAAATATTTAACTTCTGTACAAGGGGAAGTAACACATGTTCAGGAAAGATTTATCCTATTCTCTTTCCATTGGTTGCCAAAAACTTTTTTCAATCAAAATCTTAACACTGACAGCTTTGAAAGCTGGAACAAATCATTTAAGTTCAAAACTATTTGGTGTTTCAAAATGAGCACAATTTTTAAATAAAAGTTTCAGAAACTAATTGGAGCATTTTTTAAATTTTTATTTCTGTGGCTGTAGGGTTCTTCCTGTTTGTTCGCCTCCATTCATTCATTTTTTTTTTTGTCGTGAACCAGGCGCCTGGCTACAGCATCGACATGAAAGCAGAGTCCAAGTCAGCGTATGTGTGGCCCAGCGGTCACGTCTGGAAGGATCTCATAGAACAAGGTCTTTATAAAGTGTAAAGCGCAGCGCATATCTAGAGGAGGCCATTGGGAAAAATTTATCTTACAAGGACGAAATGGTGTGATATTTTTTTTGTGTGTGTTTTTTTTTTTACTAAATCATTTTTATGGATTTATTTATTTTTTTTGTTTTTATGAGTAATCAGACTTTGTAAAGAGTTATATTCTTTTTAACTCAGAAAGTTACTTGGGCACGGAAGAAATTTCTCAAAATCCAAAATGTTGTTTATAAAACAACACACAGAACCTATGTCATTTATCAACACACAGAACCTATGTCATTTATAAACACACAGAACCTATGTCATTTATAAACACACAGAACCTATGTCATTTATCAACACACAGAACCTATGTCATTTATCAACACACAGAACCTATGTCATTTATAAACACACAGAACCTATGTCATTTATAAATTTTGTTTGAACTCTAGTAGTGCTTGCATTTATGTAAGAGAATATTCTGTGAAACTGTGCCTTAAAATATTGAACATCGTTAATTTCATTATTATTGCTTGTATTTTTTCTGTGTATATATTTAAACAAATATATTGTTTACACACAGCTCAGGTACTGATAAAATCCACTGCTGTGAAATTGTTATGTTTTCTGTACATTCCATTTTGATGGACTCTACACTGCCAAATGTTTTGTTTCAACTCACAGCACACTTTATTAGTTTAAAAAAAAAAAAGATGTTCCATAAATCCCATTGTGCCGTGAACTCATGAACTTGAATACTCATCTAAACAGACCTCCCTCCCCCCCCCCACCACCCATCCCGCCCAAGCCCATCAGGGCACACCTACTACTTTTTGTCCTATACAATTGTGCTGGGGCTTACGGTTTGAGGATCATCTCTGTTGTAGGCCTGAAAAAATGCAGTGGCTAACGGTTTTGGTCCGACCGAACCCGTATTTTTTTTTACTTCGGGTACCAGCCATAGATAATATTGCTCCACACCCTAACCCCAACCCTATCCCTAACCCTATTCCTAACCCTAACCCTAATCCTGAAAAAAAAAATTGTGAAAAAAAAATAAATTTATATGTGCCATGTTCCTTATACCCTAATATAATGGTTTTGGCTGGTGCCGGAGCCACTGCGGCCTGAAAAATACTTTCATCATATTTTTTATTTTTAAATTTATACTCATATTGCTCATCTATTTCGTTTTTTTTGCGGTACATTTCATGTGTATCAATTCTGTGATTTTTTTTTTTTCACTCATATGGTAATGGGCTCATGATGTTTTTACTTTTGTCCTGTATATCGTTTCATGTACTTAAACCACTTGCAGAGCTCACCGTGCGGTCAGACACTTTGAATGGTTTACGTCTGTCATGTCTGATTTGTCCCCAATTCACATATTATTCATATTGAACATAATTATGGATTGCCAACATCTGACTTAGGGCACACAATGTATCAAGTAACTCTCCTGCCACAATGTACATCACTACCCACCGCCAACATCTGCCTATGGGCACACAGTGCATTGAGTAACTGTCCTGACATATACATCAGTACCCACTTCCAACATCTGCCTATGGGCACACAGTGTATTGTAAAGCTTACTCTCCACAGCATTCACATCATATTTATCAACTCAATGTGTAAACATCTGACTTGACTTCTCCACATCTATCTGAAATATTTGTCAATTTTATTTCAGTGTGTTCATTCCAGACTTTGTGTTCACTGATCATTTATTTGTTACTGGCTAAAATTCAACCACTGCATTTTTTTTTAAAATATTAAAACAGTATTACTATACAGTATCCACAGGTATTTTCCTATATGATGAAGAATTTATATTTTAAATTTTATTTTCACTTATCACTTTATATCATTTACCATTTTCCTAATCAGAATAAATTTTATTTTATGTCTCTTTGGCTCACTTTGTTGTACTGTGTAAAGTTTTGTTAATTTACCGGATTGTTTGCATCTTACTTTAATTACGGGTACCAGTCGCTGTAACCAGCATAGCTGCATCTGTCCCATGGTGCAAGAGGGTGCAGAACACCCAGGTAGTGGCATCTTGAGAAGTGGGTCACCGATAGAAGTGGGGCACTCATAGAAGTGGGGCACCCGTAGAAGTGGGGCACTCAGAGAAGTGGGGCACCCATAGAAGTGGGGCACCCATAGAAGTGGGGCACTCAGAGAAGTGGGGCACCCGTAGAAGTGGGGCACTCAGAGAAGTGGGGCACCCATAGAAGTGGCGTCCCAGTAGAAGTGGGACCCTTGGTAGCAGCATGATATCCAAATTCATATGAAAGCCTCAGGTTGTATGCAAATATTTCTCTTGAAGGCCATTAAGTAATTACATAAAGCTTTACGTATTTAGTAATTAATAGACCAGATCCATACATGGCCTTAAGAACCTAATGATTACCACAACATGAGAAGTGTTATACTGCAAAATAGAAGCTTTAAGTGTGTAATTATTGAAACACTCTTCGTGTTTTGTGTAGTGTAAGATGACACGTGACGTTTGTAAGATTGTGCTGACACGTTTTGTACCCTAGATGAACGTTGTGAATAAAATAAAAATAAATAAATAAAAAAATCAAGATTGCATTAAATCTTTTCGGAAATTTAGTTGAATACAAGAAAAGTATCAGAAACGAAAACTTTATTGAAAGTTAAAAAAAAAAAAAAATTATTTACTGAATGAAGTTTAAGTAATAGTATATGTACTTAGGAAGAATGTAAAATGTTTTAGGAATAAATTGATTCTAGAAATAAATTGGTTTCTGGGAATAAATTGGTTCTATGAAAAAAAATGGGTTTTAGGAAAATCTCCAAGGACACTTTAAGAAAACACATAGCAACTTATAATACTTAGGCATATAAAGTATAAATAACAATTCCTAATCGATTGAGAAGTTGGTGATAATATATTTCAAATTTCCCAATACATCCGTCAATCTTCCGCTATAGTGCCTATTAAGAATACGAGAAACTAACTATATTATAAAAAAAAATCATTTCCTGCTCTGTCAGCATTATGTGCAGGAATGATTACAGACATTACCATTTGAGAGAAGTTGATGACATATCATCAATAATTATATCTCCAGTCAAAATGTATTGCATTCGTATTAGATGCCGAATCCGATTGTGTGATAATCATGGTGTCAAATGTAAAGCTAAAAAAAATATAAATTATCTAGGGTAATTACATTTCTCATTGGGTTGCCCAGGGCATGCTTTATAACAAACAGGGCCAGCAACACATGAAGCTTTTTTTTTTTTTAGAAGGGCACGGTAAATGTTTAAACATAACTCAGGGTCGTCGTATGAGATGCAAAAACGAACAGTCGAACACACGTGAATGGTCCCAGGTCCATTATTGGATCATTTCCGGTACGTTAAATAAATGTTTTAAGATGAAATGACGATGGCTGAGCAGAGGCGTAGCGAGGGGTGGGCAAGAGGGGGGGGCATCATGCCCCGGGAGCTATCCAATAAGGGGCGCCAAATGGAATATTTTGATATAATATTACATGCTTTTCGAATGCGGGGGGGGGGGGGGCTAAAAAGGTATTGTGCCCCGGGCGCGAGTTAGGCTCACTACGGCACTGTGGTTGAGTGAGTGTGATAAGTGGCAAACCATTAAACGGTTTCAGGGCCGATGAAAGAGGGCACTAATAGAACAAATGGCGGGGGTCCCTTCCTTCTATTTTTAGTCTTTTTGGTGCTGTAGTTCGATGCAAACCAATTTCTTCATATTGTCAAAAAAGAGAGCTTTTTGTGAGCTAGCTAATTACAGTTCTTTTTTTTGTATTGGTTCACAGGGCTTTACGTCATAATAAAAAAAAATAATAATCCAGGGTCGTCTTCTCTTATATGCACAGTATGCACCGTGTCTACATCGTCTTATCTTATATGCATAGTATGCACCGTGTCTACATCGTCTTATCTTATATGCACAGTATGCACCATGTCTACATTGTGTTATCTTATATGCACAGTATGCATCATGTCTACATCGTCTTATCTTATATGCACAGCATGCACCATGTCTAAATCGTCTTATCTTATATGCAAAGCATGCACCATGTCTACATCGTCTTATCTTATATGCATAGCATGCACCGTGTCTACATCGTCTTATCTTATATGCACAGCATGCACCGTGTCTACATCGTCTTATCTTATATGCACAGTATGCACCATGTCTACATTGTGTTATCTTATATGCACAGTATGCACCATGTCTACATCGTCTTATCTTATATGCATAGCATGCACCATGTCTACATCGTCTTATCTTATATGCACAGTATGCATCATGTCTACATCGTCTTATCTTATATGCACAGCATGCACCATGTCTAAATCGTCTTATCTTATATGCAAAGCATGCACCATGTCTACATCGTCTTATCTTATATGCATAGCATGCACCATGTCTACATCGTCTTATCTTATATGCACAGCATGCACCGTGTCTACATCGTCTTATCTTATATGCACAGTATGCACCATGTCTACATTGTGTTATCTTATATGCACAGTATGCACCATGTCTACATCGTCTTATCTTATCTTAAAGGGGCTGATATAGCTGATACATTAAAAACTCAAATTTCATTCTTTAGAAACCTACTGCCCCCCCCCCCCCCCATTTTACAAAGTACTAATAAATATGTTTGGATAAAAGGCAATACAATATTACTGTAATAGTTCTGATTAATTATCCTTAATCATTTGATAATTAAATGAAATGCAGTAAGTATTTCGGCCAAAAATGAAAGAATGGCACCATAAAAATCGTCCCATTAGTGGTTTTAGGCTCTAAGAGATTTCATCTCATCTTTTACAGGGGACATTACTCACACACCCCTAAGACGCCGCCTACGAAGCACAAATTATCTCACGCAGTACATTGTGTCGACAAGCAGAGATTTAAGAACCTCTGCTCTCTACATGTCCACATACCTATATAAACTATGAACATAGACAACTCTGTTAATCCTGACCACTGTGGAAGTTGTTCTATCCACAATGTTCCTCCATACAGCTGTGTTGTTGACCACTGGTCTAGTGGCTGCAGTGACAGCTCAAGCTGCCCAGTTTCTGGATTGTCCAGGAAACACTGGTAATTTTTTTTATTGGTATTTAGTTTAATGTAACTCTGATGTAATTAATAAAAAAAATGCGATTATAATGAACGGATCAAATAAACCGTAAGGTTTGAAAGAAAGGATTGAATAGATGGGATCAAAAAGAATGAACATAACATTTAAAACAAAATCAACCAATCGGTGCTATAACAGTACAAAGATAAAAAATACGAACCATACTTCAGTGATGGAACAATACATAGGTAAAGCAAATCATGCAAATATTTCATAGGCTGAAGGTAAGAGGTAAAAATAGTTAGATACCCAGTATGTAGTTCTCAAATGTAAACTTAACTAGTATCCAGAAACAGGGCCAACGTTAGGCCGGTTTGACCGATTGCTCCAAATCGGGCCCCGCGCCTGTCAGGGGCCCCGCTATTGTCATGATCTAATTAACAGTAATAGTTGTAATAGTATAAAAAATTACAACAGGGGCCTCGCAGCATCCGTTAAATTGGGCCCCACAATTCGATATAATTATTGATGATATATCATCACCTTCTCTCAAATGGTAATGTCTGTAATCATTTCTGCGCATAATGCTGACAGAGCAGGAAATCATTTTTTTTATAATATAAGATTTTCGTAGTTTTATTAGGCACTCTAGCGATAGATTTGACGGTTGCTTAGGGAAATGTGAAATATAGCTCACAAACAAAATAGAGTTGAATGTACAGTAGAGCGTCGTTTATTCAAACGTTTATTATCCGGAGCGTCAAATATCCGAACCACTACCGTATCTGAATCAGAGATCTTGCAGAGAATAAACGAAGGTGAACGATGGTACAGCGAAAAATAAGTGATTATGTTCCACAATAAAAGGTAAAATTGCGATATTTTGCACCTATTTAGCTTTTCCTTCAAGCAAGTTTCCCGCACGTGAATATTCCTAATATTCGTAAAGTGTCCGGTTTTATGGATCGCAGTCGGTTTCCGGTTGTCCGAACAAACGCGTATCCGAACAAACGCGTATCCGAATAGTGTCCTCTCTCTCTCTTTGAACTCTCTCAGTTTTATCTGCGGGCTGAGACTTAGTCTCTTAGAGCCCGTGAGATCAGACCTGCTGTGTCTCTCAACATCTGGAGACTGCCATAGAGCCCGATGGCCAGCAGGCTTCCGGACTGGTCCACCCTGTGGTCCGCCAGTCCGGGGCACTCAAAAAGCAAATGATCTACGGTTTCCTCCACTTCCCTGCAGTGTCTGCCAAGGGTGTCGACATTGGGCCTCAACCTCCCAAAGTACGCGCCAATAGGACAGTGCCCAGTTCGGAGCTGGGCAATTAGCGCCTGCTCGACACGCCTAAGCTTCCACCACGGGTCAGTTTTGGACGGCCGCTCTAGAAACTTTCGGACGTTAACTCCGTTCACCCCATGAGCCCAGCCCGAGAACCACTTCGATTGTCCAAAGAGGCAGATCATGGAACGTGCTGCCTCGAATGAGCTCTTTCTTGCACTCACGGGCAGCACTTGGGAATCTGTCGACTGGACTATTGCCTTGGCAATGCCGTCTGCCCTTTCATGTCCTATCCCAATTGGTTCGGATAAACTGTAGTTGCAATATAGGGAAAAAAAATCCAGGTCAAAACTATCACAGAATAGATAGGATAATATTAATAATAACAGTAATTAAAAACAGTCACGACTATTCGAGTACAGGCTTTGTTAATTTATATTGATTCAGTAGTTCTCAAAATTGTACGATTCGCGACCCCACTATTAAATCTACTTATGAACTACCATAAAAGTGACATCAATAACGATAGGGGAGGAAATAAAAGCGTCAATAATTTCATGCTTATTTCCCTTTAATTTGGTCAAATGAACCTATATTTTTTTTTTTAATAAGCTTTTAATAAGTTTCGCTTTCTGTGTATGTTTGTGGCCGGGTTTGTCCTCCAAACTTGTAACTCACATTGAAGCTTTTCTAACAGAGTGAGAAGGCTCAAAGGTGGATCACCTCTAGTATATAGAGGCTACAATAAATGACTAAACATGACTTTGATAATTTTAGGTCCATGAATTAACATCTTGTAGTATTACGAACCGAATTATTTTTTAGCAATGTTTATAATGGGGTAGACAGACATGCTTAGAGATGATCATGTCAAGATAGGCTAATAACGAAGCATAGCACCGGTGCAGAAAGTGCGCAAATTAGTGAAACATTTTTTAAATTCTTATATAGACTTGCCAAATTAATTGATTTTATGTTACATGCTGCAATATGCAACAGAAATTTTCATTCTTACTCAACTAAAAATTTAGAAAAAAAAAATTATACAAAAAAAAAAAACATTTTTATAAAAGTGCACTTATTAAAATGCTCTAAAATTAATTACTTATATCATTAACACATATAAATTACCATTACTAAAATTTAAAGCGATGTTGATTGCAATATATTGAGTTAAAGATGTATTTACATCAGTTGATACGTAACACACACACTCTCTCTCTCTCTCCCTCTCTCTCTCTCTCTCTCTCTCTCTCTCTCTCTCTCTTTATATAAATATATATATATACATATATTATATATATATATATATATATAAATATAAAGCTTTTATATTTAGTTGTTAATTTCGAGAACCACTAATAAATCTCTCTGTGTTTCGTTTATTGTTGGTTATTGTTGGAGAAACTTTTGAATCTATATATACTAAACTTTAGTTGTGGACATAACTTTTTTTTTTTAACGCCGCCATTGCCAGCATGGTAGGGTGTAGTGTGCCTACCACACCAGCATTGTTGGCGGCGCTGATGCACGTCTGCCATCCCTACAGAGCGGCGGGGTGAGTGTGCCCGCTATCATCTGCAGGGATGGCAGAAAGATGGGTTTTAATCCTTGCCCAAACTGGCCAAACCAACAGGATTATGTGTACTGCCGATCGGCCAGAATGGCAAGGAAAGGGGTTTTTCCTGCCACTCGGACAGAGGGGAGGGTGTAGTGTGCCTGTACCCTCAGCCCGAAATGGCAGGCTGCGCAGGTGTGCTTGAGTGGGACGGAGTGGAAGGGTGTTATAATTAAAAAAAAAAGTTGTGGACATAACATCTTTTTGAAGGTAAGCAAGGTATTTATAAACAATGCTGTAACATCTTTTTGAAGGTAGGCAAGGTATGTATAAACAATGCTGTACCAGTGGCCAGCTTCCTAAAGGCTGTGAGTGTTACGACACTTCACCCAGTTCACTCTACACCAACACACAGTCAAACAAGCCCCGGTGTCCAGCAGACATCAACGTGTCGTTTAATCTGTACACAAGGGCAAATAGGATTACGGCTCAGAAGATACGAGTAGGTGTTGATTTTTCCAATTATCCAAATACCTACTTGCTTAATTAAATATTTACTTACCTAATAACCAAACAAACCAACCTATCTACCTACCTACCCACCCACCTAGAGGCTATAGCAGAGTAACAGCTTAATTACTTAATACTTACCTGATTACCTACTTATCTAATTACTTATCTAATGACCAAACAATCAACATATCTACCTACCCAACTTCTTAACAACGTATTAACCACCTAGTACCTGTCTAACTACCTAGCTACTAACATACTTACCAACAAAACTACTTAGCCAACTACCTACACATCATAATATCTATTTACCAAACTAAAAAGATAGTTAAATACCTACCGACCAACCCACCAACATGCCTTCCCAAAATACCTACCTAATAACATACCTCACTTCCTACAAAACCACCGACATATCTAACTTTCAAACTACCTACTTAACCACACACATACCTACTTAACTACCTTTTCTACAACCTACATAATTACATACCTAACTGCCTACCTATTTAACCACTTACCTACAGAATGACATAAATGTCCATGTCCGCGCTCTTGAAACATTTCTAAGAAAGTCATTTCAAACATTTTGACCGATCATTTGATTTTACTCTTGGCTGAGTCCTTGCTATCATATCATCATATTCTATTATTTGTATGTCTTTACTTTATGTTTTACATAGACGGGAAGCGCCAATATAAACAGAACCAGCTACAACGGAGCCAAGAAGACTGTGTTCATTGCTCACGGCTTCGTAGACTCGGGTGTCAGTCCGTGGTGTATTGCAATGAAGAACGTTCTTTTAGACGACGTGAGTACATACCTAGCCTTAGTCTCAATACACAAACATTTTTCATTCACTCGTAGGCTTTTTACTGTTGTACAGGTAAAATGTAGAGTGCTGCACCGAATATAATCTATATATATATAATTAAAAGAATGCGTATTGTCAATTTAAAGTGTTATATCCGCAAGCCGCCATATTTGTGTGTATTATCCTATTGTGTATCAATATTTAGGTGCTACACAAGTAAAAGAGAAAATAACACAGATGGCGTAATTTTTTAGTAATTGGTAAAGGGATTTTTAAGTAGCGATGCGCTGTCTGTATGATATATATATTATGTAGGATTCTGTGTTCGTTAATATGAAATAAAAAAAATAACTTAATCAATCTGTGACGACTCAAGCTGTAAAAGAAAAAAAAATTGTTTTGTACTTTGTTTTCTGGCTACACGTGTTCCGTGCGTTCTGGTAGCCCTACAAGTGTTTATACTTTGCTGGCTGTACGATGTTCCATGCGTTCTGGTAGCCCTACAAGTGTTTATACTTTGTTTGCTGGCTGTACGATGTTCCATGCGTTCTGGTAGCCCTACACGTGTTTATGCTTTGTTTGCTGGCTGTACGATGCTTTGTGCGTTCTGGTAACCCTACAAGTGTTTTTCATTAGTTCTAAAAGTTCATTGTGTGTCAGCTGTCTATACATATTCACAGGTTTAGATTGTTTGAACGTACCAAATTAACATCAATTTTCATCTTGTATTATCAGGAAGACATGAATGTTGTGGTCGTAGACTGGCGAGAAGAAGCCAAGGGCCCCGATTACTTGCAGGCCGCGGCCAACACTCGGACAGTGGGCTCAATGGTTGGGAGACTTATACTGGACATGAACTCATTTACAAATTCTGACTTTGGAGTGAGTTGAAGATGTATACATAAATACAGGTTTCGAGTTAAGAAAACGATTAGAAAAATACACACACACACAAACACACACACACACACAGATACTCTCTCACACACACTCTCGCGTACCTAGTTTTACTTTGAAAATCTAACCATTTCTGAAATAAATGCATTTAGAAAATAATCCTACACAAATGCTACAGATGACACAACTTTAAAGTCTTTTTATTGTATTCATTCTAAGAGGATTTGTTTTTTTTTATTTCTTTGCCAAATAATATTTAGCGTTTCCACTTGATTGGAATCAGTCTTGGTGCACATCTATCTATCTATCTATCTATCTATCTATCTATCTATCTATCTATCTATCTATCTATCTATCTATCTATCTATCTATCTATCTATCTATCTATCTATCTATCTATCTATCTATCTATCTATCTATCTATCTATCTATCTATCTATCTATCTATCTATCTATCTATCTATCTATCTATCTATCTATCTATCTATCTATCTATCTATCTATCTATCTATCTATCTATCTGTCTGTCTGTCTGTCTGTCTGTCTGTCTGTCTGTCTATCTATCTATCTATCTATCTATCTATCTATCTATCTATCTATCTATCTATCTATCTATCTATCTATCTATCTATCTATCTATCTATCTATCTATCTATCTATCTATCTATCTATCTATCTATCTATCTATCTATCTATCTATCTATCTATCTATCTATCTATCTATCTATCTATCTATCTATCTATTTGTCTGTCTGTCTGTCTGTCTGTCTTTCTGTCTGTCTGTCTGTCTGCCTGCCTGTCTGTCTGTTTGTAAACGATAATAAATTTAAACTTCAGCCTGTTACTCAGGAGGTGTTTAGTAGTTCGACTTGAAATGCTGTGGACGACTATACAGATTATGTCAGGCCTACATTGTTAACAGGCACGTCACACAGAAGGGCAATCTTAGCACTTATAAGGTGCCCCCTAATTAAATGACTGACATTTTAGCGCTTAGCAAAGAGGGGGTGGGGAGGGAAGGCATACAAGAATTACAATCGACAAAGTTTTTTTGGGCCCATACTTAATTTGCGGGTGGTCGTGCGGTGTAGAGCGCTCGACTTTCGACCGGAGGGTCCCGGGTTCGAATCTCATTGAGAACCCTCAGATATTTTCAGGTCCTGATGATAGTCACCAAGTCCACCCAGCTTAAAATGTGTCACCTGACTTTAAGTTGTGGGAGTTAAGGCGGCTGGGCGTTGTGCTAACCACACATCCCCTTCATATGCCGAGGTTAAAGAAGCAGATTAATTCTGCAGTTCACCTGCCCCGAAGACCCGCTAGGGTTTAGGGAACTTTATGTTACTTAATTTGCCTAGGTGTTTCAAACATATAGATTTGATGTGGTGTCCTGAAAACACAAGAAAGGTCCGGCTAACAACAATAGAGTCTTTGACAACATTAACATCTCCTAAACCTCTCACAAACATTGCTTTCAATTTTCAAAGCGGGCATAAATAAGCCTATTTATATTCTATTATCAAGTTTGCTAAAGTTTTGCTTTTTCATGTATTTTTTGTGACTTCGTTTAAAAATAACTTTATTTGATAATACGTCATATATTACTTCCACCTTTTTTTAAAACACTTTAAGATATGCTTACAGGAAAAGCCATGTGATAACATAAAGTAAATCCTAAACAAAGTTATATGAATGTGTTTTAAAAAACATTCAACAGGTCTGGACCCAGCGGGGCCTGCTTACTCGGACACAAGTCGATTTGTTAGACTGGACTCCACGGATGGTCACTTTGTGGACATCATACACACCAATTCTGAGAAACCCCAAAAAACTGGGTGATTTAATAACATTTCTACATAAATATACACCCTAAGAATTCTTATACTTGAACTCTATATATGGCACTCTTACACGCATCACTCTAACACACGTCAATTTTACACACGGACTCTTTTTACACCGGCACTCTAACATATGATATCTACGGCACTCTAACACATGTCAATGCTACACAAGTTACTCTCTTACACAGCTACACCAACACACGCCACTCTATCCACACAGGATCTCTAACACACGGCACTAGAGCACACGGCACTCTCACAATCACCAAGCAGTCACTTAGCATCATTCACATCGTTTGTAATACCTTATATTTGTTTCTACTAGGGTGCGGCATAACTCATTCCATCGGCCATGTCGACTTCTACCCCAACGGAGGGGAACACCAACCAGGATGCCCGAAAGAGAATTTGAATCAAATCTTCACATTAGACATTAAAGGTAAACACTAGCAATATCAGAAAACGAAATCATTTTTATTTATTTCACCCACATTTTTTTTTAAAATGGAACGGAGATACTAAAATTTTGTATCGTATTGGTTCGGTCAAAAAAAACAACAACTAAACAACAATTAAACAACAACGAAGCAAACAAAGAAACAAACAAATCATTTGAATCATAAATTACAATAAAGTCTAATGTCTTTAGAAAAATAGACAAAAATATTCCAAGTTGAAATGCGCCTAGGTAAGCCAGTGATGACACTTATCAGAAGCTAATTATGATTCTTCTAGGATCAAATTCAAAGGTGACTCTTCGCTAAGTCTTATGAAGTGCCGAACCTAATGATTTGGGGGGCCCTGGGTGGGGGCTCAACTACTTTGGGCCCTTGCATTTTGACATTCTTTACCGTGATATAAGATAATGTAGGCCTACTTAATATTTAATGTAAAAAAAAATTGCCCCCACTCTCAAGCTGGGCCCCGGGGGGCGGGGGCTTTGAAGTTGGACCCACTCCCCTCACCCTGGGAACGCCTCTGGTCTTATTTAGCTATAATGGAATGAATTGTCATTAAGTCTTAATCTAGTTTGAGTTACTACTAATGTGTTGGCAGGCTTATAACAGTGTTTAATACAATTTCACGTACAACCAGAACGAGGCTCTAACAGACTGTACGCATGTCCACCCACCGAGCTAGAAGGTTTACTGTATTCAATTATTCATTGGTAAATTATTTTACTGTAAGTCCAAAATTACAACTCAAATCGTTTCCTATTTTAAATCAGAGGTGTGCGGATCTTGAAATTTAGCGTCCGCGTCCGTCCGCGGATTTCTATCAATGATCCGCGTCCGCAGAATCTTACAACATTGGTCCGCAGTCAGTCCGCGCGTCCGCATTGCTGAAATTTAGCTGTTTAAATGACTTGAAATTTTTTATGGTAACGCTAAAGAAGATCCGCGTCAGTCCGCAACTCAACCATACGAAGCGTCCGCTGTCAGTCCGCGGATTCGGAAAAGTCTGCGGATCTGCGTCCGCAAGCGGACGCGTCCGCTGTCCGCTCATCTCTGGACGCAATGTATACAAAGCAACAAGTATTACAAATGCAAGGTAATTTTTACCTTTCATATTATACGACAATGATCTAAGGGAGGCTATTCTCTATAAAAGTCTACCGCTTTTTAAATTTAGCTAATCTCCCTTTCCCAAGGCCAATATAATATTACAAAGAATCTAGAGTGGGGGTGGGCAAAATTATTAAACTGCGAGCTACAGTAGACTCCTGTATTTGATAAAAAGGGCCACCGTCCCATAAGCAGATGGATGGAGTGTGTTTAGTAACTAAAAAAACATTATATATTAAAAATAGTCATTAATGTAAACGAGTGAGTGGAGCGCGGGCCGGATAAAACAACCGAAAGGGCCGCAGTTTGCCCATGTCTTTTTATAGATGCACTTATGTAGTCTACAATGTGTGAGTGTCTGTAGTGGTTTCATCAGTTTTAGTTGTATTCATAGATCTATAGTTGTATTCGCCTGACCAACACATTACTCGGTCATCTAACATCGATACAGAATCATGCCGTGACTATACTTAAAATAGATGGCGCGCAAAGATCATTCAATATTTTGATGAGCTATTTGGTATACAACACTGATGTGCAACTCAACTTGCTGCATATGTGAAGTCCCTGTAAGGATGAGGTAAAAATCTGTTAGGTCCTCCTGTAAACCACTACTGTGACGGTTTTATGATGCCCCTTCTTTCATCCCCACCATTTAGCCCGTCGTGCAATGGACATGGAGGCACCACGGGAAACATAGGTGACTGGACATACCTGGAGTTGAACCCGCAACCCACTGCATGAATATCCGGCTTGCTATAAAACACCCCCAGCCACTTTACTAGCCCCCAGTGGCGTAGTGAGCTTAACTCGCGCCCGGGGCAGAATACCTTTTTAGCCCCCCCCCATTAAAAAAACCATATAATATTATATGTAAAATCTACCATTTGGCGCCCCTTTGTGAGTACCTCCCGGGGCATGATGCCCCCCCCACTACGCCACTGCTAGCCCCACCTCGATGCAATTATAATCTTTATTCAGTTAACAAGAAAACATTATAAAGATTCATTTTATACGTTCTTCTTAGTTGTTTTGTTTCGCCGGTTAAATAAAAAAAAAATACAGGTTTTTATTTTATTAGTTTCAGAAACAAATATCTAGATACAATCTCTCTTAATTCCAGGTTTTTATAGTGCTGTTTGAGGGATATAAACATACATTTTTTTTACACTTAATTTAGAACTGATTTTCTTTTTTTTTCCCCCACATGAATTTAATAGTCAGTAATCAGTTTTTATCTCACTTTGTAGATTTCTTAAAAAAAGTTTCATGTAGCCATCGAAGAGTTGTGGAATATTTCACCAACTACTTCTCCAGATGTCGCTACAACCCACCAGACGGAAACGCCGCCTGCACCATGGGATACCACGTCAGCACCAGCTGTCGAGGTGACCACTACCCAGTGACAACAAACATGGCACCATTTTGTTAAATCCTCAATCGCCGTTTGTCACTTATGACTAATTTAGATTTCGAAGAAAATAGTTTTTCTCTATAAAATCCTTCCATTCACACAAGATTAATTTAGTTAATGAAGTACACTGCTTTTCTCAAAAAGTTTACTTTTTTTTTGAATTTTTATTGAATTGAACTTACTTTACAGCAATACCATTTGAATTGTACACTTTCTCATCTTACATTCTCATTAATTTATGTTTAAACACTACAAACGTAATAATAAAATTAACAATTAATCAGTCATTGAAGCTTAAAAAAATCATTGGAATTACACAATTTTAATTATGGCTTTTCTGTAATAATATAGGAATGGTATTTTTAAAGTGAGTGGGTCATCTTTCATAATTATGAATTACTTCATTTCAGCCAACATGTATCACAAGGCAGTGATTGTCTGATTAAAACCCAATTCTCAAACATTCATTTCTAATGCAGTCTTTCTTATCCGTTAGCTTATATTTTCTTAAACAATGTTTGTGTTTTGTTGCTACGCCATACATGCTGAACACCTTTGCAAATTTTAAGGCATTTCGATTGGGCGACATTAGGAAAGGGGAGGGGGGTGTAAGGATAAGAAAATAAACAAACAAACAAACAAACAAACAAACAGACAAACAAACAGACAAACAGACAACATAATTACACTAAAGACTAATACGTCACAGACAGGTTTAGAGAAATAGACAAAATATTCCAAGTTGAAACGCGCTTAGGTAAACCAGTCATGACCCATTTCATGTACAAAAAAATAGATAAAGAAGATGACAGAATGTAACAATAAAATAACTGTGTAGATTTTATAAGTGAGATATTAAGAAAAACACAAAATCAAAACAAAACATCAATTTTAAGATACTCATAATTTACTTTGAAAAACATTGATAGGAAATCGATCGATTAAAAGGATCAGTCAAAATTTTCTGAAATGAGTTTTCTCAATTTCTTCGTTTTCATGTAACCATAAAACTTTAAAACATTCAGGCTCAACAACTAGCCAAGATACATCAATAAGATTTTGTTAATTTGATGATAACAGCTCATATTCAAAGTGTATGTTTCCTTGTCAAATTTAATAAAAATATTTAACTGATGTTTGTATGGTTGTTACTTCACTGTTTGAAAACATCATGATGAGTGAAAATTCAAATCTTAAACCTATAAAAAATATCATGTCTAAAAGTAGTAAGGTAGGTGGATATAACACCATATAGATTATACAAATATTTTAATAAACTCAAATACAAAGAAAACTGTTGGTTTTTTTAAAAAAAAAATTGTTCCCAAAATTAATTTGACTAATTAGGAAGGATGGCCGAGTGATGTAGTTACTCGAATGTCGACCTAAGAGTCATGGGTTCGATCCTCGGTGAGAACCAAGGTAATTTTTCCAGGTGAAATTCGGCGCAAAGTCGTCCCACAAGTCCACCCAGCTTTAAATGGGTACCTACCTTTAAGTTGGGGGAGTAAAGGCTGTTGGGCGTTGTGCTAACCACACAATCCCTTCATATGACGAGGTTATAGAAACAGATGAATTCTACACTTCATGTCTTCTTATGACCACGGCTTTACATTTTCAAAACTAATGTGGTGCTATGGGAGCAGTTGACACAGTATGTAAGAACATACATCAAAATTTACCGCGAGTCTATTGATTAAATGAAATGGTAAGAAACAAGGAAAAGATTCTGTCGAAAAACTCTTGAACCCAAAATTTTGAAACCTTGTATAGCGTCTATAAACATGTGTAATACGTCATTTTACGTACTGTTTGTT
>JAGDYQ010000005.1:2861696-2873902 GCA_021962125.1 Bulinus truncatus | reverse complement strand
ACAGTTTTGGGTCTATATGCCAAACGTTTCATTCAAGAAAAATGATCTTATATTGGTGTGTTTGTCAGTGATTAAAAAAAAAATTTCAGAGAGAGAAACGGCAAAGGGGAAAGAACATTTCTCGGCATAGTGTAAGTGGCTCTGTTAATAAGACTTTGAGAGCCGCCGATAAAGTTTATCAGAAAGAGGTTGACTGGAGTGATATCAGTGACGATGTTATTGATGAAAAGAGTTAATAGTGGATGAGTGCCCGTCCCCTACTAATCATTTTTTTTTCTAAACTACACCAGACAAAACATTGGCTGGTATATGTAGAAATGTCACTTCACAAGCTCCTCCCAGACACATCTTTGATTCACGGACGCAGCTCTGTGGCACACGGACGCAGCTCTGTGGCACACAGACGCAGCTCTGATACACAGACACAGCTAAGATACACAGACAACAGCTCTGACACACAGACGCAACTCTGATACACAGACACCGCTAAGATACACAGACAACAGCTCTGACACACACACACCTCTGACACACAGACGCAGCTCTGACAATTAGACACAGTTCTGATGCAGATCTGACACACTGACACAACTCTGTCAGACAGACACATCTCTGATAGACAGAAACTGGTCTGATACACAGATACAGATCAAACACACTAACACAACTCTGTCAGACAGACACATCTCTGATAGACAGAAACTGGTCTGATACACAGATACAGATCAAACACACTGACACACCTCTGACTGACAGACACATCTCTGACAGACAGAAACTGGTCTGATACACAGATACAGATCAAACACACTGACACACCTCTGTCAGACAGACACATCTCTGATAGACAGAAACTGGTCTGATACACAGATACAGATCAAACACACTGACACACCTCTGTCAGACAGACACATCTCTGATAGACAGAAACTGGTCTGATACACAGATACAGATCAAACACACTGACACAACTCTGACACACAGACACATCTCTGATAGACAGAAACTGGTCTGATACACAGATACAGATTAAACACACTGACACAACTCTGTCAGACAGACACATCTCTGATAGACAGAAACTGGTCTGATACACAGATACAGATCAAACACACTGACACACCTCTGTCAGACAGACACAGCTCTGATAGACAGAAACTGGTCTGATACACAGACACAGATCAAACACACTGACACAACTCTGACTGACAGACACATCTCTGATAGACAGAAACTGGTCTGATACACAGATCAAACACACTGACACAACTCTGACACACAGACACATCTCTGATAGACAGAAACTGGTCTGATACACAGATACAGATCAAACACACTGACACAACTCTGACACACAGACACATCTCTGATAGACAGAAACTGGTCTGATACACAGATACAGATCAAACACACTGACACAACTCTGACACACAGACACATCTCTGATAGACAGAAACTGGTCTGATACACAGATACAGATCAAACACACTGACACAACTCTGACACACAGACACATCTCTGATAGACAGAAACCGGTCTGATACACAGATACAGATCAAACACACTGACACACCTCTGTCAGACAGACACATCTCTGATAGACAGAAACTGGTCTGATACACAGATACAGATCAAACACACTGAAACAACTCTGACACACAGACACATCTCTGATAGACAGAAACTGGTCTGATACACAGATACAGATCAAACACACTGACACACCTCTGTCAGACAGACACATCTCTGATAGACAGAAACTGGTCTGATACACAGATACAGATCAAACACACTGACACAACTCTGACTGACAGACACATCTCTGATAGACAGAAACTGGTCTGATACACAGATACAGATCAAACACACTGACACACCTCTGTCAGACAGACACATTTCTGATAGACAGAAACTGGTCTGATACACAGACACAGATCAAACACACTGACACAACTCTGACACACAGACACATCTCTGATAGACAGAAACTGGTCTGATACACAGATACAGATCAAACACACTGACACAACTCTGTCGGACACACACATCTCTGATAGACAGAAACTGGTCTGATACACAGACACAGATCAAACACACTGACACAACTCTGTCAGACAGACACATCTCTGATAGACAGAAACTGGTCTGATACACAGACACAGATCAAACACACTGACACAACTCTGTCAGACAGACACATCTCTGATAGACAGAAACTGGTCTGATACACAGACACAGATCAAACACACTAACACAACTCTGTCAGACAGACACAGCTCTGACATACTGATAGTGGCGCCGAGAGCCAACACGGGCCCCATGGCAGGACATCATTGCGGGCTCCTTAATAAATAAAAAGTCGTGAAAAAATAGACATGGTCGGAGCGGCCGGGCCCCCTTACAGATGCGGGCCCCCTGGCAATGACCCCCCTGCCCCCTCTCGGCGTGCCTGCATACTGACACAGATCTGACACATAGACCCTCACTCTCTCTCTCTCTCTCTCTCACACACACACGCACACACAAACACACACGTATAACTTTACACACAGACAAAATACACACGACCTGATTAATGAAGAGCGGAGCCCCATTGGGGACAGTTCAGCCACAGTCCGAATTGAAATGTGTTGTAGTAGAAATACCGCCCAAACGAGAATAACCCACACAAGCGCGTGACCCTCTTTTGCGCGTGAATCCCCGTCTGGGCGCAATCCAACCAATCAGCGTGGACAACTGAGTGTGAACACTTACGCCAGCCACTCGATGACGACGGAGGACAGGCTGATGCTCATCGTGGAACCACTGCAGACGATGTTCTTGATCTGTGGCAGTTTGGACACCATCGTTGTCACCACCAACGTGGAGCTCAGCATCTGTGTGATGGTCAACATGCGACCCTCGACCCTGTCGCCGTCCACAGACTCGTTGTTGGGATCTAACATCTCGTGCACCATTTTCGCCATTTTGCAATCAGTTCCTGACAACTTCCTTTGATTAAAGTTTTGTCTTCACTATGAATTAAAACTAGTTTTATTATCTAAATACATCTCTGACAAAAAAACCACACGATCTTACGATAATTTCATTCTTCTAAATTTAAATAAGCACGTAACTTTGAAATAGGTTTATTTATTAAAGATTTAAAAATGTTATATTTTCTGGTGTTGTTATGCTTTTTAAAAAAATTTAGTTGTCCCCCTTCAGGAAGTTTGGTGCAGTTTGGTTCAATATATTGACTACAGCAATTTCACTATGTGTAAAATAAAAAAAAAATTCAAACATAACTAGATAATTATACCCTCAACATTTATTTTAAAAAAATATTTTATCGATTATATTTTGAATGCTGTGTCTATTTATGAATTATTTTGATATTCAGATATTTTGTATTTTAAATACGTGAAACAGCATTTTATTTTTCGGATTTAAATTTAATTTTGATGGGAATAAAAAGTTAAGTTCCCCATATTTCTAGGAGGCTATAGAGGCAGACGATGAGTAGAGTTCATCTGTTTCTGTAACCTCGGCATATGAAGGGATTGTGTGGTTAGCACAACCGCCCAGCCGCCTTTAATTGCCCAACTTAAGTCAGGCACCCATTTGAAACTGGGTGGACTTGAGTTCCTTAACCAACTTTCACCATGACCTTGGTCAATGTAAGGTAACCATTGAAATATTACTATTAATAACCCTGTATTGATGAGTTGTTCATGTCTCTTGATACTATAGACAGCTAATGAGACGGTTGTGTTTGTAGTGACCTGTATTGATGAGTTGCTCATCTCTTGATACTATAGACAGCTAATGAGACAGTTGTGTTTGTAGTGATCTGTATTGATGAGTTGTTCATCTCTTGATACTATAGACAGCTAATGAGACGGTTGTGTTTGTAGTGACCTGTATTGATGAGTTGCTCATCTCTTGATACTATAGACAGCTAATGAGACGGTTGTATTTGTAGCGCTCTGTATTGATGACTTGCTCATCCCTTGATACTATAGACAGTTAATGAGACAGTTGTGTTTGTACTGCCCTGTATTATCCCCACCATTTACCGAGTACCTATGGCTATGGGGGTACTACGGAAGACAAAGGTAGGTGACTGGACCTTCTAGGCGATCGAACTTGTACCCTGCAGAATACAGATTGAGTTCACTGGGAGGAGGGGCACTGAAAGGTGGGGAGGGGGGCCCGAACGCGTGTCAGTTCTCCCCTTCCCTTGTGGACCCGGTCAGTTACAGACTTATAGCAGAATGATGACGTAAAGGTTGCTTGAAACTTAATACTGCTATTTTCATCATCATGTGTCATATACTTGAAACAACGAATTTCGCTATATGCGACAACACATTGTCAGTTTACACATTCCATGTCCAAATTATTTAAGCAGCTTTCTGTACTTGAGGTGGAGATTTCCAGACTTCCTATAATCATATGTTGTAGTAGTGTATAGTGTATAGATAGACATAGTGAGAGAAAGAGACAGTTAGTATAGATGGATTTAGGTTGTTCGTAAGTGCGTATACAAATATAATGACTACATTGGTTTACCAATAAACCCATTTGGATACTTATTAAAAAAAAATTCTTTTGAAGTAATTTATAAACACGCATGCTGAAGAATGTAAAATAGAAAAATTTAAAGGCTTTATTTATTGATTGATCTATTTATGTATATATGTACAAACAAGATAATGGGCTTCCATACTAGCAATAAACAATTTGTTTACATACGTATGTATATCATTATACACAAAAAATGTTTACCTATGTATATCTTTATACACAAATATGTTTAGCTATGTATGTATATATGGGAACACGTCTCTTTTTATTTATTTATTTATTTACAGTATAAACATTGTTTAGTTTCGTTTTTAAAAGTGCGGTTCATGTAATGAAACAAATCAAACAATAATAAACACAATAATAATATTTGGCTGTATACTACACTACTAAAACATAATGAAACAGTTGCAATGGTTGACCAGTGACATCATACAAACATCTGTGAAAATGTGCGGCGGTGGGTGGGTGGGGGGGGGAGGGGGGGGGAGAGAGTATTGATTTCAAAGAAAAAAATTCCATTAAGAAAAAAACTTCAATGTTTATGTATTGTACCATCTATAAATGATCTCGGAAAATATAAAAAGTATTGCGTTGAAGTTTTTTTTTTTTAAACTTTAACTTTAAAGTGTGTGTGTAGGGGGGGGAGAGATTTAATATGTATTTATTGTGTTTGTGTGTTTGGGGGAGGGGGTATTGCAATGGGGGACTCATTTTGTTAACGGTAAATGGAAAAAATTGGGGGGGGGGGGAAGAAATCAACAACTTTCCAGGACAACGTGTAGAGTCAACTTGATTATTTTCATCAAAAAACATGTCAATTTATAAAAATGGTGTTGTATGTACTAATATGGCTGGTTTACAAATAATAATAAAAAAATATGTTTATTTTTTAAAAAATTACAATAAAATAAATAAAAAAAAATATTTCAAACATATTAACAAAGATAATAAGAAAAAATGCAACATGGCCGCCCAGGGTGGCAGACGATAAAAAAAAATGACTCATCTTTCCGGTGCCAAAAAAAAAATATATAATAAATTTGTGAAAATGCCTCCCCTTCGATGGTGGCAAAGTAAGTGCCACCCAGAACAAAACAACCCTCCCCCCATCCCCCGTCCCTAGATAACACCACTGGTTACGGTCATCACTGATTTTCTTGAGCAAATATATATGTAGCAAGCAGGGGTAGACTATTCATTCAGTTCCCCCCCCCCCCCCAACTTTCGACATCATCACAAGAGTTACCTCTCACTTATTCAATTCATTCAAAAGTTTAAAAAAAAACGAAAAAAAAAACACGACGTGTATTAAACATTATAAAACCACTGAGATTTTTATTTGGTCATTTATTTTTTTTTCATAATAATTTTGATCATAAGATACCAAAAATGTCAAGGACTCACTATTTAGGTCATAAGCATTTATAACTTGTTTCACAGTCTCAATCAAATGTACAAGTTTATATCGATTTCATTTCGAATTTAAAAATATACATTCATCCATCGAATATATATATATATATATATATATATATATATATATATATATATATTTATACATGTATATATGTAGGTATGTCTAAATATTCAACATATCTATCACAGACACAACTGCAAATGCGCTTACACTCCCAACACATGCATAAAACAAAAATGTTACAGAACAACCAGACACAATTGTATTGTTAAGTAAGTAAATTAAGTAATACATTATTTTTAAAAAAAAGCACTCTGTAAATACAGCAAACGGATTCCAAAGATTTTTTTTTTTTTACTAATCAAAGGTAAGGAAAAAAATTGCATTTGACACAAAACACACCCACATACACACACACACACACACACACACACACACACACATACAGACACACGCAATACATTCAATACAAATTTCGCTCCTTTTGTACCACAACATTTGAACCACCATTCGTGGTCTTTTGAGGAAACTCCCCCACCCCCCAACTCGCCCCACCTCCCTACTACCCTTCCCCCCCCCCCGGACAGCAAACAGTTTAAAATAACAAAATGCCATAAGACTTGTCATAGTTATCTCCCCAACGCCAGCCATTTTAAAATAGAAACATGGGATCACGCCTACTTGTTGTGTTCGATTTTTCTCGAATATTTTCTAATCTGACTTCATCCCAAATGTGTGCCTCCGCGCGCGCGTGTTTGTGTGTGTGTGTGGTGATGATGATGACTTCCTTGGACCGAAGCCAAATAATTCAATTTTAGAATGATATTCCGCCATTCTGTTGTCATGCACTTCAACCTTTTGACGATACTGTTGTTTCTACGTGCCGCCAAATTTTTCTTTTCTTTTCTTGGTGTGATGCGCGACAACAATGAGATCATTAAATGAAGCTCAGATTACTGTAAACATCGCGAAATTCTACGCTGGCAGACAAAAAAAAACCAAAAATCTGGCAACGCGTCAAACGTGCCACACGTGCATAATGTCGTGGCAATACCCTCTCAATTTGGACTCCCCCCTTAGTTTTCATTCTTTCTCTCACTTTATCTCTAATATTTATTTCTATTTGTATCGTTTTATACCGTACATAAAAAATTTAAATTCTTTTTTTTTTACAACACATTATTTCAGCGGCGTAGCGTGGGTATCGGCCGCCCAGGGCGGAAGACGATTTTGCCGCCCTCTCATTTAGGTATTTCAATTTAATCTATACATTTTTGCCGCCCCCCCCTAAAAAGTGATAAAAAGTGCCGCCCGGTGCGGACCGCACCCACGCCCCCCCCCAGGTACGCCACTGCATTATTTTAAAATATAAAAATTAAATATACAGTTCCCTTTTGTTGATTTGATTCTAGATCAGACATGGGCCAAAGTACTGTCAGCGGGTCTAATTCGGCCAGTTTGGCAGTTTGATCCGTTTCATGGATTTATTTATTTTTTCATGTCGCCTCCATTTATCTTTTTTAACTTATATATTAATTTATACAAAACACTTCATCCAAGACAGAGAGGGAAGATCGCACGGCAGAAACAGTCCCTCGGTCCTCCATCCAGCTTCACCTGTGGCCACTGCGTAAGAGTCTGTCAGTCCACGATCGGTCTGCTGAGTCACTCAAGAATCTGCTATCAAAAAACGACTAGATGACTAACCTAGAGCGCTACCATCATCTTTCGAGATGGACGGTTTGCCTACTACATCCATCTGCTCTTGGTCCAGCCCTTCCGTTAAATTTAAGAAACCAATGCGGCCCACGGTTCAAAATGTTTGCCCACCTTTGTTCTAGACAGAAAGCAATGACGGTAATAAGTTAACCATGGGTGAAAATAAATCTACCCTGTGAACATGACAGCAGAACTGTGAAATGGAATTACCTTTTAACTGCTCATAATGCATTGTCGGTCAGTGTTTACAAAGTCATTAAGAAGTTACATATATGCATATCAAATCAAATCTTTATATTGCATTTCACCGCTTTTAAAAATCCTCTCGCTGTAACGATATCTTTGGTAGCAAAACTTTCTATGTGATAAAGAAACAAAGCAGTGTCAATGAACCCAATATAAAAGTCTCTTCGCTTATAACTAAATTCATGCTACTGAATTGGGCTTTTTTTTGGGTGTGTGTTTCTCCCTGCGAAACCTTGAGGCTGAAGAAATCACGACATGAATTTATGAATGTGCCCGATACATTGGCCGGAGAAAAATGAATGACTTGTTCTGTGTATCTTTATGATTGTTCTAGGAAGAATAGTTTGACGATGAGTTTGAAATTTCCCTCTCGTGGTCTATTTCTGTGTAGAGTGACTCCTCTTGGACAGTAATGTTCATGTACACCTGGCAGTATAGAAAACATTAAGATTAAAAATCTCAAATAACTGTCATTTTAAGTGTAAATATCTCTTAGAACTACGGACATATCTAATGTAACCTAAAAGTTCAACTAAATATTGTATACTGTATCTTGAAGAATTAATAAATGGGTTTGAAAAAATTATGGTTGGACAAGGCAGTGTAATAGAATACAGCAAACGGATTCCAAAGATTTTTTTTTTAACTAATCAAAGGTAAGGAAAAAAATTGCATTTGACACAAAACACACCCACATACACACACACACACACACACACACACATACAGATTGATTAGAGAAGATGGGGCAATCACTTGAATGCGATTGGTTGATTAGAGAAGATGGGGCAATCACTTGAATGCGATTGGTTGATTAGAGAAGATGGGGGAATCACTTGAATGCGATTGGTTGATTAGAGGAGATGGGGCAATCACTTGAATGCGATTGGTTGATTAGAGAAGATGGGGGAATCACTTGAATGCGATTGATTGATTAGAGGAGATGGGGCATTCACTTGATGAATGTCATTGGTTTAAATGAAAAAATAAGAGAGATAGCGCATTTACCTGGCTTTTCTCCAACATCGTCTGCAATCTGGCCGTCAGTTCGTCGATGGTCGGTCTTCTTTCTGGCACGTCGTTCCAGCACTGCAGCATCATGCCGTACCTGGTCAGGTAACAAGAGAAACCTTTAATCACACCTGTACACGGACACTTAGAACGGGAGCTACACAACTACATAGCGCTCATGGATTGTATCCGTTAATGCAAGTGTGCGTGTGTGTGTGAGTTTCCATCTTCGATTCCTCGCTCTATTTTTAACACTCCCTCGCTTCCGTTTTTTTTTTAACTCATTTGGGTGAAGAGTATGATGTTTTCACGTGACAGTTATCAATATAAAGTGTCTGGAATAAAAACCTCTCTCTTTTTTTTTTTTTAGAAATTCGACCAGAGTCAGCATTAGTGTTTGTTACAAAAAAAACTCTTTGTTTAGAGTTAATACATTTATGCTGGTAAGAGTAGTGGTGGTGGGGGGGAGGGGGTTAACTATTAATAAATCACATCCGAAATAATTTCGAGGATGGTCAACAAGAGAAACAACATAAAAAAAAATAATTATAGTATAAAATGCGACGTTTTTCTGTTATTATGGACCCCGATACGAGTTTCGGGGGTAAATGGGCTTTGTTATTGATATTCACACGGCTTTATTATTATATGTGTATGTGTGTGGTCACTGCAAGGATGACCACTGTATACTTATAAGCCACAAACTGTAAGTAGGGCATATGCCTTTTAAATGGGAAGCAAACTAAGCGGGTATCGCGCTAGCCATAATCCCTCTAGAATACCCCAGGCTTTATTGGACAACCAATTGTTTCATCCAGTGACTCTCAAGCTTATACGCTTTGAAGGGTCCAAAGTGGAACGCTTTCTTCTTTTTTTTTTTGAGATCCACCAGTCTTTAACAACTTTTGATTGTATAACAAGCCGATAGAGTGATAAAACAGAAATATTCCTCCTCAATCAACCATTGGGTCGCCAACCAACACACTACTGTTCCAAACCCATCGTTGTGATCAAACGGCAACCCCCCCCCGTTACTTACATAATCCATGGTCACACAGCCTCGGCTTCCTCAACCTGTGCCCGTCCTTCAGGTAAGAGAACAGCTGCTGACTGTCAATGGAAGAATAGGGCGTGCCGCCCAGGGTGAAGATTTCCCACAACAGGACACCGAACGACCAGCTGGTGGTACAGTAAATGACATGTGCATGTACTTATAATATATCGGTCTTTAGACTTTATATTATATAGGGTTAGAATACTGAAGTTTTAGACATTTTATTTAATTTGTATTACATAGATTTATATACATGTACTTTATATTACATAGATTATCTACTGTATATTGTATAGCTCTATACACTTTAAATTGCATATGTACTGTATATTGCATAGGTCTATATACTTTATATTAAACAATTGTATTTACTTAATATTACATTGGTTTATAAGATCTCCTCATATTGTCTATAATACTACTTTATATTATATAGGTTTACATATACCGGTAATTTTTATATTGCACAGGTTTATGTATTCCGTATATATCACAGATTTACTATATTTAATATTACACAGGTTTATATACTTGATAGATGTAAATAACAAACGAATTAGTTTTAAAGCTCTATGTAAGCTATATATATTTATTTATGTGCATTTATTATTTTATATTCATTTATTTACTCCCTAGGACTATAAAGAGCAACTACTAATTTTACAATGTTTACCGATAGTGAGTCAGTAAGTATAATCAGTCACTAGCGATAATCAGGACTGAATAAATAAAAAGTGAAAATACAGATACAAAACTAAAATTGAAATATTCTATCGATACCAAGTAGATCATTATAATGTCTTATCCAGATAAAGATTTTTTAATAATGTATTTTTGTGTTTCAATTTACTTGCTTCACTGTCCATTAACTTTTGTAATTAAAGTCTCTATGAAAGTAACAACGGACAAGTTTAAATATTTCAATATTTATTTTGTTTAATATTGGATTACAAAATCAGAGAGCCGTCCCCCAGGCAATTTGGCGCCCTAGGCAGTCATCTATTAGGACACCCGCCCCTTCTGCATGAAGGTTTTTTTTTAATTTGGCGCCCCTAGCAATTTGGCGCCCTAGGCAGCTGCCTATGCGCCTATGCCCAATGCCGGCCCTGGTTACCATATATGGTGCAGACACATACTTAAGTTTAATAATAAAAAAAAACAAAGACTGTCCATATATTTGTAATAATTATCGCTCAATAGTGGGCGGTTGTTGGCTGTGTTTGTTTGTTTGTTTTCACTTAGAGTGTTGTGTTGCTGCATGCGGGCCAACACATGTACTCACACGTCGCTCTGCAGCGTGTAGGTGTTGTTGAACAGTTTCGACAATCGACCGCCATCCATCTGATGGGTACCCTGGTAGTCTGGGGGACAGTACGTGACGTCATAAGTCGGTTTTTTATCAGGGAGGAAACAAAGACGTTAAATTGTACTACGGTCACTTGCTGGTAGGTTTCACCGGACGTTACTTACCAGGTAGCTAATCTCTCTCTCTCTCTCTCTCTGTCTCTCTCTCTCTCGCTCTCTCTGTCTCTCTCTGTCTCTCTCTCTCTCTCTCTGTCTCTCTCTCTCTCGCTCTCTCTCTCTCTCTCTCTCTCTCTCTCACACACACACACACACACACACATACACACACGGTACACAAACACATGGAACACACACACACAATATGTTTAATAGTACATGCATGTCATTTTTTCAAATGTCACCAAGTCCTCATTTCAATAATGTGTACTAAATGCCACGTACACAATATCACTTGTACAATAATACTATGTACAATAATACTTCATTACAATAATAGGCTACTATGTACAATAATACTATGTACAATAATTTTATTTGTCAATGGTACTAGTACAAAAATACATATTTCAATTATATACTTAGTACAATAATACTAATATTTAATGATACTATATACAAATAAAGTTAATTTTACTGCTACATGTGTAGGTATTTTTCAATGCACACATCACTCTAAAAAGTAAACATCATTCAATGTAGTCTATAGAAATAAATTATTTATGATAGATGATTTTGTTCTTTCCTTTTCAAGTTTGGTCATTTTTGGACAGTCAGAGTCTACATTTATTTACAAGTTTCTCATAAATGTAAAACATTTCTGAAAACACACGTCCTGTGAATTATCTGTATGTAGGGGAAAAAAATAAAAAAAAACTTGAGAAC
>JAGDYQ010000005.1:2847319-2861196 GCA_021962125.1 Bulinus truncatus | reverse complement strand
ATATATATATATATATATATATATAATATTATATTATATCAATGGTTCTCATAGTTGGCAGGCCAGGTCCCTAAATTGGCTGTAGAGCCAAATGAAGAAGTAGAAAGGTTCTCAGAGTGTTAGTCTCAATACACCAGCTGATTAGAATTAAAAAAAAAAACACACACACAGTAAAGATCCATCGGTGCAAACGAAGTGTAAATTAAAATGTTTTCTGTAACCTCGATAGAGAAAGGGGATGTAAGGGTTAGCTCAGCCGCTTTTTTACTTTCCTATACATTAAGTCAAGTGCTTATTTAAAGTTGGGTGAACTTATGGGACAAGTTCACCAACTTTCACTGTGGATCGAACCCAGGACTCTCAGGTCGACAGTGAAGCGCTCCACACCTCTTGACCACCCACCCGCCCCTCTGATTTGAAGTGGATCGCAACAAATAAGTAACAGTTGTTGAATGCCTTTTATCTATAATAATGATTTGAGGAATTCACTTAAAGCAAAGACGCGGCTTCAAAAGCACAGCATTTAATCATTTAATAGCTGTACCCTGCAAAACCTTTGCATAGAGTTATATCCCCTTAGGCTTGGTCGGTAGGCTAGGACCCCCTAGGTCATTTTTTTTAGGTTTCGGGCAAATCCGATTTTTTTCATGATTGTATTTTTAAACTGGAATACTGTTGTATCAATTCTTTACTTTCGATTTAACGCAGAGGCCAAATCGCTTTTATTTATATTATTTACAAACAAGTACTACAATCAGTGTCGCCGAGAGCCAACACGGGCCCCCAGGGCAGGACATCATTGCGGGCCCCTTAATAAACAAAAAGTCGTGAAAAAATGATATGGTCGGGGCGGCCGGGCCCCCTTACAGATGCGGGCCCCCTGGCAATGATCCCCTGCCCCTCCCTCTCGGCGTGCCTGACTACAATTGCCACCATTCTACACTGCCGGCTTCATCATCACTACGACTCTTCTGCTCTTACGTCACAACGTACAAAGTCACTGCTTTCAATTAAATGGTGTGCTGGTGTACGGGAATTCCCTATTCATTGCGCACCACCTCGGGCAAGGATAGAGTTATAACCATACATTATAGACTTTTCTCCTTCTTTTACCCGTTTTTTCTTTCTGTACGATGCCATATTTCGTGCTGCTCTCGATCCCACATTCTGACACTCGCCCTAGGCTCCCCCCTCCCCAAAGTACTGCGGAGGCCACCCCCGGTCATCGCCTCTCCCAGCCAACATCTCTGGACCACCCAGTTTATCCGCAGCCAGGCTTTTCCCCCTACCACTTCCCCACTTTTTTTTGTCTGGTCACAGTGTTCCAATCTAATATTACAATGGAGGTTTTAAAAACTGTATGTATCTAGTGTGGAAAAGAAAACCGTTACAATATATAGCAATGTGTTTTTTTTTCTTTTTTATTTCACTGCCAGTAATGTACCCACCCACCTGTCCCGCCTTTTTCTGTTGCCATTATAATGCAATAAAAAAAACATTAAACGTTTGGTCCTCTCGGGTTCTCGTGACCTCTGACACCTTTGAGACTGGACACGCCCATGAGCTAAATTGCTTATGACGCAGACAGTTGTATATATGTATATATATATAACTAAATATATTTATATATATATATTTGTAAAGCATAAATAAAACATGGATGGTTGGGGGGGTGTAAGTCGGGAGCTGGGGTTATGTCGCCTGAATGTAGCCATTAAAACAGAATCATTATTTTGACTGGAAGTATGAACACAAGTCGTATAGATGACAGAATCTATCTATCTATCTATTTACCTATCTTAATATCTACCTATCTACATTTCTGCCTAACTACCTTCCTGCATGACTGCCTACCTGTCTGTCTGCCTGCTTACCTGTTTGTCGGTCTATGTATCTGTTTCTCTCTCTCTCTCTATCAAACCATCCATCCCCCTAACTTCTGTCTATCTGTATGTCAATCTATCTATTTACCTACATTCCGATCTACCGACGTATCTACTTACCTGCATGCCTGCCTGCCTGCTTACCTACCTGCCTGTCTACCTGTCTGTCTGTCTGTTTACCTGTTTGTCGATCTGTTTGCATGTCGATTTCTGTCTATCCATCCATTCACCACGTAAACCCACCCACCTACCTACTTTTCTGCCGGTCTGCCTGTCTGTCCGTCGTACATCTGTCTATCAATATTTCTGTCAATCCATTGGTCCGTCTATATCAGGAATTGCGGCACATGAAGTCAGTCAGACCACAAACCGGTTTCCCCCATCCTTTTATCTGTTGAACTCTTCATTACCAAGACCCAGCCTGTTGAACATTATTCAATAATAATAGTAAAAGATTCCTTAAAAAAATAATCAATATAAAATATAAAAACTAACTTGGATTTGCAATAAATAGGCTGCTTCAATAAACTCAACATGGGGGCTTCAAGTTCTCTATTGGGCCACATTTCGTCTATCGGTATGTTATACATCTTATGACTATCAGACTTGAAATTCTGTTTTATTGTTGTTGGATGACTGACTATCAGCGGGCTAGAAAGAAAGATTCTTGAATTTAAAAGAAATGTCAGACGAAGAGCCAATGGGTAGGGGATTAATGAAACGTAACGAGCTGTTAGTGCTGACGGGGGAGGGGGGGCATAATTGGCCCACGGAACATTTTTCCCCCCACCCATAGAGGTTAAGGAAATAGACATTCAGAAACATTTTAAAAATACACTGTAGAGATGTTCCAAGTACTGACCATGCAAGTACACGCACAAGTACAAGTACTGACCATGAAAGTACAAGTTCGAGTAAAGTACTGACCATGAAAGTACAAGCTCGAGTACAAGTACTAACCATGAAAGTATAAGTACGAGTACAAGTACGAATACAAGTACAAATACTGAGTACAAGTACCAAGTATCGCACCGCTGATATCTAAGCTAGTCTTCAGGCATTAGCACTTTAACATGTAGTTAGATTACGACTAATGTTATTTAGTACCTCTGTGCATATCTATGTTAGTCTTCAGATATTAGCACATTTAATTAAATACCGAATTATAAACAAACAGTAAATCAATGCATGAAAGAAAAAATATGACTTAATAACCATTATTTTAACTAACATACTTTCATTCCGTTAATCTGGGTTGTCGTAAGCTAATCTCGGACCCCTGTCAAATTTCATCTATTGCTAAGTCATGTCATAGCAGTCATGTAGCTGCTAAGTCATTTTTTTTTATATCAGATTACTGTACCCAACCGGTGTCCCCATGGGGAAGGGCTTTGACCCTGCGTTCATGAGGAAATAAACAAATTATTCTAATACAATTATTAAACAGGGATATTTTATGGGAAAGGAACGACCATTGATGTGAAAAGAATGAACAAACTATATGAATAGGTTCGTCTAAGGTTAAAGGTTGAAGTTGAAGTTTGCGTGAGAATATGAATAAGCAAGCGAACAGGAGAGCGCGACTTACTCCGCTGTCTGTCTCTCTCGGACCCCTGTCAAATTCCATCTATTGCTAAGTCATGTCATAGCAGTCATGTAGCTGCTAAGTCATTTTTTTTATATCAGATTACTGTACCCAACCGGTGTCCCCATGGGGAAGGGCTTTGACCCTGCGTTCATGAGGAAATAAACAAATTATTCTAATACAATTATTAAACAGGGATATTTTATGGGAAAGGAACGACCATTGATGTGAAAAGAATGAACAAACTATATGAATGGGTTCGTCTAAGGTTAAAGGTTGAAGTTGAAGTTTGCGTGAGAATATGAATAAGCAAGCGAACAGGAGAGCGCGACTTACTCCGGCTAAATTAAGAAACAAGGGGCGCAACCCTCGAGCTCTGAGATAACCCGGGCACGGTAATAAAAAATATATATATATATATATCAAAGACGGGTCGGATAGAGCTTTATTTATTTCCGTACGTAACGGAGATCTCTATGAGCGGCGGTTTGTTAAAACAAATTGGCGGCCATTTTATAGGCTTGTCCTGTATTTAGGTCTCTGTTGGAGGGGGGTGGGGGTGAGGGACTGTGATAACAGGTGCTAACCTTTGCATGAATTGCACCAGAGGGAAAAAAAACCAAACAAACCTGTTCAGCTAAAAGCATTCTGTATTGAGAAAAAAGTTTTTCAAACAGTATAGGACAGTATAATTTGACAATGGCGAAAAAAAACAACATCAAAAAACATTTCAACTGTTTGATAACAATTAGATTAAAACTTTTATTTGTCATGTAAGTAAATGAATCCAAAGTCACAACAGAAACATTCTTTGAATATTTGGTTGTGAGTTTATTGCTGCACAAACAAATCTGTTTTTATTGTATGTACAATATTGAGCTCTATGAATCCATCAAAGCCAACAGCCCAGCAGCGTGAACATTCTACAGCAGGGGCCATGCCAATAGCAGGAAATAAATGTTACTAAGTAGAGCAAACAAGCAGAAGGGGCCAGACAAAACGCAGGGGTTCAACACGCTACGGGCCTGAAAGCCAATGATGTAGAGTGAGACCCACTGTACCAGTACAGTGTTCGTATCTAGCTACTGGACATTTCAGTGGTTGATGGTGAATTGTAGTTTTCATTTCGTTAATTTAGTTTTTCTGATTATAATTTTTGAACTACCCCTAAATAATCTCATCCGTATAACTTTGTTTCGTATGAGTCGCTGCAGTTTTTTTTTTTATTTATATTTTGACTGTTTTTTTTTTCAAATCTTCATAACTCATTTGGTTTAAACTGAGTTGCAGTCCTATCAAGAAATATCTCAAAACAAACCGTGGCACTCCAATGTATTCAGGCCCGTAGCGTGCGGGGGGGGGGGCAGGAGGGCCGTGCGTTTTGTATGGCCCCCTACTAATTTGTTCTACTTAGTGAAATGTATTACCCGCCCCCCCCCCGCTATTGCGGGGCTTTTGACAAAGATATATATCAGGGCCCCCACTTAGCATCATATCATAATACTTGAAGGGGCGGGGGTGGGGTGGGCTTTTGACAAAGATATCTATCAGGGCCCCCCACCAAGCGTCAGATCATTAATACTTGAAAGGGGGCCCTTTTTGTAGTGATCCCTTAGTTTACATATGTTTAAGAAGGTCACGGATGTAAAAGTTTGAACTAACAAAAGCAACAGCAGCAGCAACAACTAAACACAGTTTGTTTACACCAGCATATGACGATGAGGTCTGTACACAAGGGTGTGTAAAACTGTCTTTTGCTCTACACAGCTGTCTTCTAAAGCACCCACAAATTTAACTGTCCAATTTTTTTTTTGACTTTCAAGCAGAATGGCTCGTCGTTCTATTTTTTGGTTGATATCCGTGCCACTATTAAAATAAACATCACAGGAAGTTATTACACGTAATTTACAGTTGGTACCCGAGTAGTTGGTCCGGTTCCATCCCCTGAACATGATATGACGTAAGCGGTGTTCCATGAAGTCAAGCGTCCTCCATCACTCTGATTAGCTGATATGTAATGTTGTATTCACAGCTTTAGCTGATATGTAATGTTGTATTCACAGCTTTAGCTGATATGTAATGTTGTATTCACAGCTTTAGCTGATATGTAATGTTGTATTCACAGCTTTAGCTGATATGTAATGTTTTATTCACAGCTTTAGCTGATATGTAATGTTGTATTCACAGCTTTAGCTGATATGTAATGTTTTATTCACAGCTTTAGCTGATATGTAATGTTGTATTCACAGCTTTAGCTGATATGTAATGTTGTATTCACAGCTTTAGCTGATATGTAATGTTGTATTCACAGCTTTAGCTAACATTAATAACGTTAATGAAATGATTTTTTTAATCTCTCGCTTAATATTCTACGTTGCCGGTATTTATAATTGCTTTTTTAAAATAAGGTTTTAATAATAGAAATCTCTCTCTCTCTCTATTTCTTTCTCTCTCTCTCTCCCCTCTCTCTCTCTCTCTCTCTCAGTCTATCTGTCTGTCTCTCGCTCTCTCTCTATCTCTGTCTGTCTCTCTCTGCCTCTCTCTCTCTGTCTCTCGCTCTCAGTTTATCTGTCTGTCTGTCTCTCTCTCTCTCTCTCTCTCTCTCTGTGTGTCTATCTCTGTCTATCTCTGTCTCTCTCTGTCTCTCTCTCTCTCTCTCTCTCTATCTCTCTCTCTCTCTCGCTGTCTGTCTCTCTCTCTCGGCCATTCGAGTGTTGCCACTTGGATTATCGCACAAGCCCTGCCGGGGATGGGTAGTAGTAGTGGTGGTGGGGGGGGGGGAAGGCTCCTTCATGTTAGGACGTCTTTTGTCAAATAAGCTATAACAAAATTAAATTCTAGTTCAAACTAATAGCTCGTTAAGGATCCTTCGCTGATCCCTACCCCTCCCTGATTTCATATAGAACACAAACCTATTGGGGGGCTCGCTATTGCACCCCTTCCACACAGCCGACGCTGCAATGGCCATGGAGGATAGACAAGATTACTAGCCTTGTGTGATTCGAACCAGTAAACTTGCTCCGGGCCGCTAGACCGCTGCTAGTGGAGGCTAACATATTTAGCTAAATTACAGGGAACTAGCAGCTAGATGTAACAAAATTACAGGGAACTAGCAGCTAGATGTAACAAAGTTACAGGGAACTAGCATCTAGATGTAACAAAATTACAGGCAACTAGCAGCTAGATGTAACAAAATTACAGCTATGTTGAGTTAAATTACAGCTAGATTGCTAACAATTGGGTTGAGTTAAATTACTGCTAGATTTTGTTAAATTGCAGCAAGAATGAGCTAAATAACAGCTAGATTGAGCCAAACTACAGCTATATTGAGCTAAATTAAAAATAGGTTGAGCTAAATTACAGCTACATTGAGCCACATTTCAGCAAGATTTAGCTATTATATGCATGTGTAGTATCCGAAATTCTCAATCCGTGAAATGTGAATCAACCGTGAGTCGACGGTGGAACCATTCTGGCTAAAAAAATATAAAAATAAAAATAACGTTACAACAAAATGTCCGAGTAAAAAAAAATAATTAAAATTTATTAAACGAAGTGACTTTAAAAGAATAAAAATATGACAGCCCCTCCCTGATCTTTGGTACAGACAAATATATAGCTGCATAAAAACAAAGAATGGCCAAAACGGGGGAGTCTTTGTGTGAAATTTTTATTTTTTTTAAGAATGGAATTATTTGGCGAGTGAAGCTCGTGTTTTTCTTTATGCTCTTTGATATAAAAACATGTTTTAACATTCCTACTTTACAGCTGATGTATCGCATTCCATGGGGGGAAAAAACAAAATGTACAATTTAGTGATTCGCAGAAAAAAAAAAGTGTTCCAGGACGTACAAAATAAAGGGCGGAGAACCTCTGGTGTGAAGGCGTCAATGAACTGTATCAGTGTGTGTGTGTGTGTGTGTGTGTGTGTGTGTGTGAGTGAGTGTTTGCATCTGTTCACGCGTGAGTCTATGCAATTTGTTTTTTACATAGGGTGTTGATAACTGTGTTTGTTTGGTCTCGCTATACGCCCCCTCCCCCACAGGCTCTGTGATATATATTAAACTACTCACGCTGGAATGAATCATGCAAGGTGTGTGTGTGTGTGTGTGTACATTTATATATATATATTGGTTTTCATTTCTTTTTTTTTTTGTCACCCCCTCTCCACCTATTATATAAAGCAAGCGGAAATGACGCAAAGTTTGTTTATGACAACAATATCATTCACATGTTGCGTGGGCTGCATTATCGGGAATTTATTTTTATGTTTTATGTTTTATGAATCCAATCGCTCCATTAGCCAGTGTTAATGAAAAGACGCCCCCCCCCCCTTTCTTTATTTATTTTAATGGCGCAAGTAATAAAGGACGTTGTGTACACCCCCACCCCTCATAGGCAATTATGGCTACAGAACTTTTTTAATTTCCGTTAGCTTCTATATATATATATATATATATATATATATATATATATATATATATATATACACACATACATATATATATATATATCTTAAAAGCAAATAAATAATAACTTGTGGGGGAGTATTTTTTTTTGGGGGGGGGGAGGAAGGCGGGCTAAGGAACAATGTACGACTAAAACTGGAACATGTTCCCTACCTTACCTACAGTTGCCATAAACAGTCTAAATTTACTCTCTGCGTTGGAGGCGCTGTACGTGGTGGGTGCTTTGATCGTTCGTCTCCGCCCTTTTTTTTAAAGGCTGGTGTTGAGTAGCTCTGACACCCACTTGGTCCTGTTATTGGAGACTTTAAAAAAAAAATGAGGATAATTTTGTTTTTTTTTTACAATTAAAAAAAAAATTTGAAGTGGCAGTAAAAAAAAAGTTTTTGGCGTAAAGAAGAAATCACTTCAAATTTTTAAAATGGGTCTCGTTTTGATAAGTTGAGATAACTCTGTAAATTATTTTGACAATGTAATGGTGTACGCTTTTTTTTTTTTGAAGAGTTGTCTGTCCTTTTTCTTTTTTTTCGTCTCGCGGAAATGTCGTAAACAATACAACTGACAAAAAATTGTGGGAGGGAAAAAAAAGAGGATTGCAATTGTTTACCGAGGTCCGTGTTGAGAGATGTTATTGCGATGGTGGTAGACCAACTCGACAGAAGAAAATGTAAAATAAACAAAGAGATCCCCTGTTTTTTCCCTACCCGAAATGTTGAAAATCATACACCCCACCCCCGGGCCCCTCCCCCCACCCGTCTTCTTGTATAGACAAATGTATCAGGTTTGAAAAAAATATGTAATGTTTTTTTTTCTTCATCTAGAGTTCTAAATGCTCAAAATGGGATTAAAAAAAAACAAACTATACGGTCGATTCCGCTTAATTGGGACACATCGGGATCGAGGCTTTTTGTCCCAATTATGCGGCTATCCCAATTAAACATACAAATTTACTATTGGCTTCTTGGTTTGGTTTCTTTGATTTAAGCGGTGTCCCAATTAAGCGGAATCCACTGTATATATATATATATATATATATATATATATATATATATATATATATATATATATATATATATATATATATTTTGTGCGAGTGACTTTACAGTAGAGCAGTGTTTCCCAGAGTATACTACGCGTACCTCCGGGGGGACACACACGAAGAGTTTGGCGGGTGCAGGCTTCACTAGGCTGAGAACATCGGGTTAAATGTGCATGGGCAACGTTGAAATACGTTGAAATACGTTGAGGCAATGACCGTAAAAAAAAACACGGGCACGTTTTTTTACTAACTAGGGGTACACTCAGTGTTACGAAAAAAAAAGAAATAAGGGTGAGAGGGGGGGTACACAGATGTCGAAGGTTTGGGAAACACTGCTGTGATGTAGAGTGTATGACCATCAACCCGAAAGTGTATGTAGTATTCAACTGCTCTTCTGTACGTGTTCAGAAACAGACGTATAGAATATACAAGTCACTGATCTATAAAATTAGGGAAATAGATGTTTACTGGCAGTGTGTGTGTGTGTGTGTGTGTGCCAGGCCCGTAGCGTGCGGGGGGGGCAGGAGGCCAGGGGGGGCCGCCCCACCTGCGTTTTGTCTGCCCCCCTCCCACCTCTGCTTATTTGTTCTACTTAGTAAAATGTATTACCTGCCCCCCTTCCCCCCCCCCCCCCCGCTATTGCCTGGCCCCTGCTGTAGAATTTTTCACGCTACGGGGGCAGGTGTGTGTGTGTTGTTGCAACCTAGCTGTTGTCAGAAGCAGTGCCGAACCTAGAGATTTAGGGGCCCCGGGGGGAGGGGGCTTGGCCTCTTTAACTTTTTATATATTTATTCTCTGTCATTACTTATGGCTTTATTTATAATAATTAAATAATCCATACATCGATCAACATGCACATTAACGAATTAATTAGTTTATTGATTTATCTATAATTCACTACACGGCCATCAGACATGTCGAGTGGAAGTCGCCATTTTTTTTTCTCTTCTATTTTTAGAAAAAATTTCCAAAATAACATTATTTAATTGCTAGTGTTGTTATTGTCAGTACCCTCGTAAAACTTGATAACATGACGCAAACGGAGTTCCATAAGGAACACACCCAGACTGGCCAGGTCATAAATATGGTAGCACTTGATGGACATTGTTTCTATATCTGTAATCTTGTTTGAATTAATTAAGTACTAAAAAGCTAGTATCCACTACAAACATGGCTGTGTATATATAGCGCCGGTCTAGTAATGAGGCTATGAAATGGTCATTATTCATTGTTCGCTTGATTTAATTGTCTTGTAAGAGCTTGTGGTGGTGGTGGTAGGGGGGGGGAAAGAAAGTGGTGTGTAGGAGGGGGATGGAGATTTGCGGGGGTGGGGGAAGGGCGGAAGGGGGAGTCAAAGGTTACGTCCAGTGACGCTGTAAAAGTCACTGGAATAGATGTTGACTGGAGGTGTGGGTGCGTGGTTGTGTGCGTGTGTGTGTGTTTATGGAAATCTGATTAGTTTGTGACTTTGGAGAAATATGTAGAGAAGAGTAAGAGTGAGTGAAGGAGAGAGATAGGGAGAGATAGAGATAGGGAGAGAGAGATAGGGATATATATATATATATATATATATATATATATATAGGGAGAGAGAGAGAGAGAGAGAGAGATAGGGTGAGTGAGATAGAAAGAGAAAGGGGAAACGTTGTGTTGTCCTAGTCCTGTATGCTTTGTGTGTGACTCTATCTTGGTGTATATTGCAATGTGGGCCCAGTGCCAGATTGCAATTGGTGGTCCATACCTGGTTACATATTGCTTTGTGTTGCAGGGTCCGTACAAGGAGACGTACAAGGAGACGTACAAGGAGACGTACAAGGAGACGTACAAGGAGACGTACAAGGAGACGTACAAGGAGACGATTGCAATGTGGGCTAAATCCATGCTGACCCATCACAATCAGACCTAGCACCTGATGGGAAATTGCAGTTTCGGCTTGACCCTGGTGACGTAGTGCAATGTGGACGTGTACTTGGAGATATTTTCGTTTGCAAGGTGGTATTTGTACACATGCAAGGTGGTCCTGTATACATGCAAGGTGGTCTTGTACACATGCAAGGTGTTCTTTGTACACATGCAAGGTGGTCCTGTACACATGCAAGGTGTTCTTTGTACACATGCAAGGTGGTCTTGTACACATGCAAGGTGGTCCTGTATACATGCAAGGGTGTATTTGTACACACGCAAGGGGGTATTTGTCCACATGCAAGGTGGTCCTGTACACATGCAAGGTTGTCCTGTATACATGCAAGGTGGTCCTGTATACATGCAATGGGGTATTTGTACACACGCCAGTCGGTCTTTGTACATGGTCACAAATGCAGATTGGGGTGTTTGGAGTGGAAGGTGGGTGTGTGTGTGTGTGTGTGCTTTGCGTGGTGTCAGAATGCAATGTGGAAGAGTAGTAGATTATATTTTTTTATACTTTGGATTTGATTGCTTGAATGCAATGTGTTGATTTACAAGCTAACACACACTGCAAAGTGTGTTCCTGCTCCAGGTGACAGGCTATTCCCCCCCCCCAACTCCCATCCCACCCCTTTTTCCTCCTACATACAAAAATAACTTTTTTTTCTAGATGTTACATTGTTACCTCCCTTTACCCATGTCTAAATGACTCCCCTCCTCTCCCCCCTCCCCCACCCCACACGGCATGCACTTGGTGACCTCACTACATGTGTGTGGGCGTACCAGTTTGCAAAATCCTAGTTATAGTTTCCAACTTCCTAGAACTGGAATGGACAGTACCCGCCAGAACCAAGTGACATACATCCTGTTATATCAAGCTCTTTTTGTAACAGCTGTCCTTAGTTAAACCCTGTCCTAATTCAACACATTCCTATTTCCTCCCTTCCTCCCTCTCCCAACCTATCATCACCAAAAATAATCACATGCCTGCTCTTTTTCTTTCTCTCCCAACCATCACTTTAATACATTGAGTATTCGCATAAAAACGTGGTTTTGTTTCGTTTTTTTTTGTTTCCCCCACCACCTTTCTTATCAAATCTGCCTGTGTCGTTTAAATTAATTCTATTTTTTATTTTTACTTATGGAGCTGAGTCGTGGGCGTGGTTCCTCTCTCTTTATCACTGATCTATATATTATTACAGCTTGAGTTGAGATTCTTGTATTATATATGACTCCGAGACACGCACATGGACATAGTTGCTGGTGAATGTTTTGTTTACTTCTGGGCAACAGATAAATCCGGCAATAATACTTACGTTATTTGTTTGTAACATTATTTATATTACTAGCTGTACCCTGCAAAACATTTGCATAGAGTTATATCCCCTTAGGCTTGATCGGTAGGCTAGGTTATTTTTTGGTTTCGGGCAGATCCGATTTTTTTCATGATTGTATTTTAAACTGGAATACTGTATTAATTCTTTACTTTCGATTTAACGCAGTACCCAAATCGCTTTTATTTTATTACTAGCTGTACCCCGCAAAGCCTTTGCAGGAAGATAGACTTGTAAAGCCATTGTCGAACCAAGGATTTGGGGGCCCTGCATTTTGACATTCGATACCATGACATGAGATTTTGTACTTAATATTTAATGTAAAAAATAATTTTGGGGGCTCCCCTAAAGCAGGAGCCCGGTGGGACTTTCGATTTTGGACCCCCCCCCCCCCAACGCCTCTGTGTTAATTTTATTTTTTTAAGATATGAAATAATTAAAAATCTAATTAGTTTTTGTTTCTTTTTCTTACAACATCCTAAAAGATAAATTATTTAAATTAAAAAAAATTGTCAAAGAGATCTAATTAGTTACTTTTCATTAAAACAACTAAAAGGATATATTCTGAAAAAAAAAACAAACAATAAAAATAAATGTCACTGGGCGAAATCGAACCCGGAGAGTCTGCTTAAAAGTGAACATTGTCCAAGCTGCATAACCATCCTGCCACCGCGCCAACCAATTTTATTTGCAAATTTTAATGTACTATAAGAAAAATATTGCTCGGTTATGTTTCATTGCCTTTTGACCTAGTTTTTAGGCCTATATTGTTATTTTGTAATTAAGAAATAATTCAAAGCCGTATTTATTTAAAAAAAAAATAGTATAAAAGCTGAGAACTTAATTAGTATAGAAATTTGCAGAATTTCTTTTTTAAAATATTATATTGACTTTATTTACGAAATTAGATACGAAAACGCGGTCAATAGTCTTATCGTCGCCGACGTCGGAGATTTTCGATTATTACTATTGTTTACGTCTGACGATGTCAAAATGCTCTGTTGTAATAAAAACTACAATGATTTGAATGGCATTTTATGCTAATTATTAATTTTTGATATTGGGGACTTTTACATTTCATAATTAAAAGCACAGAAACTATTGAAAACTGTAGATAATATCAAAAAGAAAAATTTAATCGAGACACAGGGGATGACGCTATTTTGAATTCTTGTTTTCCGCTTTCGATTTAACGCACACTGGAAATGAATAATATTATATATGATGATACTAAGAAATGGTAGCGATTGTGTTATTATATATTAATTATTATAGCAGTTGCCACCTTTTTAAAATGTATTTCTTGATTATTCACTATACTAGCTGTACCCTGCAAAACCTTTGCAGTTATATTCCCTTAGGTTAGATCAGTAGGCTAGGTTTTTTTTTGGTTTCGGAAAGATCCTATTTTTTCATGATTTTATTACAATTTAAAGACGCAATATGTTGTAGAAATACAAAATAAAAACAGCTAATATTTAAATAGAATTATTTCACATTTGGGCCTTTGGGTTTCATGTTTGAAAACCGCAGTAATTATTCAAAACTGTAAATTAAAAAAAAAACGTATGGAATCGACACGTGGGCAAGATGTCATTTTGAATTCTTGATTTCTATTTTCGATATAACACAGACGCGAGACAGCTATTATTATATTAGATATTT
>JAGDYQ010000005.1:2821168-2846819 GCA_021962125.1 Bulinus truncatus | reverse complement strand
AAAAAGGTTTTAAAAATGAATCAAATGACAAAGTCTCACGATCCTTATATACTATGAAAAGTCTTCAATGGGGACTTAAGAACCCAGTTCAGAGACCACCAAGAGTGACCACTTTATGGGGTCAAACCCATTGTTTGCAAAATGGTGTTCATCATCTGTATGCCAGTTTCTGACATTGGGTGGGCGTTTTACCGCTGAGGATTTCAAACCTGATAAACCGAGAAATGGAGATTTCCCTGGTGATTGTCTTCCAGAAGGTTTTTCCCACAAGGAGAGAGTAGAGAGGAGAAGAGAGCAGGATTAAGAGAGTGGGGGAGAGACAGACAGAGACAGAGAACTTCCCAACACAGGCACCCAGGTAGTAACGGAGGATGAAAAAGTGTTGGTAACGTGGTGGAACAAACAAAGTTTTCCCTTACCTCCCTACACCAGGGTTCAAACTGATTCTCTCCCCAGTCAAGGGCCCTCCTCCCCCGCCTCTCTACACGGGCGTAAACAACGGACAACGACGTCTGAAAGTTCCACGTAACTAGGTCAAACGTGAACTGCATTAAATTAGATACTTTATCTCCGCGTAGGTGAGTTACGGGTAAATCCGCAAAATTATCACCGGTCACTGTGGTCTAAAAGGGGGGTGTGCACAGTGATGGTGGAACAGACGCCACAGCATCCCAAGCGGGGGCTTATCTCGTATGTAAAGTTTCAGTCGTTTTTCTTTATCCGTCCTTCTATTTATATACCATCTGTACTGTCCGCTGGTAGTATATGTCCGAGCCACTCCATTAAGAGCTTTGGGTCGGATTTATCTGATAGCAGTGTGTGGGGTTGTGGTGTCCGGAAGCTTTATTTTGTTTTTTTTTTGAGATTGGCATCGAGATTATGCGTATAGCAGGATTCACGAGGGCTCGAATTTGAATGACGTCAATCGTGTGGACCAGTGCTTCAGAAAGCGTGTGATATGCGTAGCCCAGGGGGGGTATTCGAAATGTTTTGGCTTGGGGGTGGGGTAAGCAGCTACCTTCTGATTAAACACATTGAGTAAACTACACAGCTAAAGCGAAAAAGTAAAATTAGGGGGGAAACAATGAGGGGGGAAACAATGGGGGAGGGGGGTAAACAATAAGGGGAGGGTAAACAATGAGGGGAAAAACAATGGGAGGTGAACAATGGGGGGAAATTGGGGGAAACAATGGGGGAACAATGGGGAAAAATGAGGGGAACAATGTGGGGGGAACAATGAGGGGGGAACAATGGGGGAACAATGGGGGGAACAATGAGGGGGGAAACAATGGGGGAACAATGAGGGGGAAACAAAGGGGGGAACAATGGGGGAACAATGAGGGGGGAACAATGGGGGAAACAATGGGGGGCACAATGAGGGGGGAAACAATGGGGGGAACAATGTTGGGGGGGGGAACAATGGGGGGAAACAATGTGTGTGGGGGGGGTGGAGGTATGCCAAATTTATTGCATGCCACATTATTTAAACTGTTTGAACATTAAATTAAAGAAAAAATAACATAAACAAAACAAAAACAACAACAAAAACAACATTAACGTACTTCAGTGATTATGTCAACATGTCACGCTTGTGCCGTGGTTCTCAATCTGTGGTACTCGTAACCCCAGTGATGACGGGGGGGGGGAGGTTAAACAGGGGTAAGCAGCGACGTATAATTTCATTAAGAAAAATCGGTACACCTTTTTTTTTGCGAACTTACGCGTGAGGGGAACCAGCGGACTAATTTTCGAACTCTTTGGGGTACGATATCAAAACAGGTTGAGAATTGCTGTGCAAGTGAGTATAATATTTAAAGTTCTGTAACATTTAAAACAAAGAGTATAGCTGCTGCTAAAAATGTATTGTATTAAAGAACATATACAGCGATTTACGAACTCAACAAATGTATATATATATATTAACAAACACACATACCACAACAAACATTCATTTATTCATATATAAATAATAAAATATATCAATAATAAAATATATAAATAATTTAGGCGGAAAAAAAGAATAAAAAAGTATTTTTTAAACAACAAAAACAATAACAACAAACGATAAAAAGCAAAAAAAAAAAAAATGAAAAAAATATTTTTCGTGGGTCGGCCTTACTAGGTGCGAAGCCTAATAAAAATTTTTTTTTTTTTTTTACGAAGATGCCAGGTTCCAGACATGATGTATTGCTATAGTTTGTTGTGAATTTAACAAGCATGTGTATCGCTGTACACACATTAGGGCTCTATTCGGGCCAATCGGTTAAATCGGGCGTATGGCCGGAGACCCAGCATCCATTTAGGTGTACCGGTACGCAAGGCCGTTCTTATGGATAGAGAAACTAGGCGTCTGTCTAAGGCCCCCCAACGACAACTAGGCGTCTGCCAAGGGGCCCCCCAACGACATTAAGTGCTCTACGTCCGGATATTTTTTCCGTCTATAAGGAAGGGCTCTCTGTGCACTTGTCAGGGGCCCAGGGTTAGGATGGTTTTACGGTTGTGAGATGTCAGAGAGAGTCCCAGTTTTTCAAAGATTATTTGGAGCCCAAAATCAGCAACCGGTGGCCTTAACAGCGTTGTCGACCAGTGCCCCCAGATTACCTTTGCATAGGTCCGCCATATTTATTTTTTGCCGAGAGTAGCTTTGCACAGGGGCATCAAAATTCATATGAAGGGTTCCGCCTGCATTTACGCAAGTATATATATTTATTTCCAGTGTGCGTTAAATCGAAAGCGGAAAACAATAATTCAAAATGGCGTCATCCCCTGTCTCTCGATTCAATTTTTCTTTTTGATATTATCTACAGTTTTCAATAGTTTCTGTGCTTTTAATTATGAAATGTAAAGGTCCCCAATATCAAAAATTAATAATTAGCATATAATATCATTCAAATCATTGTAGTTTTTATTACAACAGAGCATTTTAACATAGTCAAACGTAAACAATAGTAATAATCGAAAATCTCCGACGTCGGCGACGATAAGAATGTTGACCATGTTTTCGTATCTAATTTCGTAAATAAAGTTCTTTTTAAAAGTCGATATAATATTTTAAAAAAGAAATTCTGCAAATTTCTATACTAATTAAGTTCTCAGCTTTTATACTATTTATTTTTTAAAATAAACACGGCTCTGAATTATTTCTTAATTACAAAATAATTATATAGACCTAAAAAACTAGGTCAAAAGGCAATGAAAACATAACTGAGCAATATTTTTCTTATAGTACATTAAAATTGAAACTTAATTTGTTTGGCGGGGTGGCAGGATCGTTGTGCAGCTTGGACAATGTTCACTTTTATGCAGACTCTACGGGTTCGATTTCGCCCAGTGACATTTATTTTTATTGTTTGTTTTTTCAGAATATATCCTTATAGTTGTTTTTATGAAAAGTAACTAATTAGATCTCTTTGACATTTTTTTTTAATTTAAATAATTTATCTTTTAGGATGTTGAAAGAAAAAGAAACAATAACTAATTAGATTTTTAATTATTTCATAACTTAAAAAAAAAAATTAACACAGAGGCGTAACTAAGGTGGGGGGTCCAAAATCGAAAGTCCCCCCGGGCTCTTGCTTTAGGGGAGCCCCCAAAATTATTTTTTACATTAAATATTAAGGACATAATCTCATGTCATGGTATCGAATGTCAAAATGCAGGGCAATGGCTTTACAAGTCTATCTTCCTGCAAAGGCTTTGCGGGGTACAGCTAGTAATATAATAATAGCGATTTGGGTTCTGCGTTAAATGCAAAGTAAAGAATTAATACAGCAGTATTCCAGTTTAAAATACAATCATGAAAAAATCGGATCTTCCCGAAACCAAGAATAATCTAGCCTACCGATCAAGCCTAAGGGGATATAACTCTATGCAAATGTTTTGCGGGGTACAGCTAGTTTATTATATTTGATTTTCGTGAAAAAAAAATATGTGGGATATTTTTTGGCATACAGTTTGAGTTATTTCCTTGAAAATTTTGGTTTTAATCATTGTATGGGACAGATAAATCTGCCCGTGGACCGCGTGTGTTATAGCGTAGTGCACGCCGGTGAGAGAGTTCACAAAAAAAAAAAAATAAAAAGCACTCACTCATAGACAAAGTACCTATTTATCTTCACGTCATCACGAGCGGCTAATCTTCACTTCAACCCCCATCGCCCGCCATCCTAACCGTCAGGACGCCATCTTTTCCGCACACGAAGCATAGAAAACGTATGTGTGTGTGTGAGGGAGGGTGGGTGGGGAGATGGTTGAGTGGTCTGGGGGCGCTATCTGTCTCTTATGACTTCTCCACTTCCATTATTCTCCGTATTAACATTTCTCTCAGCTGATAATAAACAAAACGTCAGCTGTAGGGCTCCTCTGAGATACCCACGTGACGAGTCTATATATAGTATCTAAATCACTTCCGCGCACTTTACTACAACCCCGCCCCCCCCCCCCCTTTCGTTCTTGCCATGACTGTTTTCCAACCGCGTAAACGAGGCATTTCTCTTCATTTACACATATCTTCATCATCTGTACCAGTTGACTGCGAGCAGTCACTTAGTCGTGTGTGTGTCTTTTTTTTTACACCCATATTTAGGATTCCTCCCCTCACCTCACCCCCAGGCCTACCGACAGAAATTCCGGGCCCCTGGGCAGGTCTGTCGCGGCTCCCCCCCCCCCGTGCTGATAATAATATTTTTAAAAGTTGGCTGGCCAGCTCAGTCCGGGCCACTAAAACTCGCCAGACCCCTGGGCATTTGCCCCCCCCCAACCCACCCCCCCCCCTCGTCTCGGCGACACTCATCTCCCCCCCCCCCAAACTGTACATCGCTGTGTGTAGTTGGGGAACATGCTGTAGGTCAGAGGGGGGGGGCGGGGCAAAACGTTTTTTTTTTTTAGGGCCGCGTGGCCGAAATTCACCAGGAAAAAACAACAAAAACGACACCACTTATTTATAGCAAAGTGCCCCAACACTCCAATTAAAATTAAAGGGAATTGATATTTTTTGAGTCGCGTGTGCCGACCTGTGAGGCCCTGTGCGTGCCGACCGTGGCGCGCGTGCCATAGTTTCGCCACCACTGCTCTTAGGTTCTAAAAAAACAAGCAGGCATTACCGCGGTGTCGAGTGCCGGTGTTTGTATGTGTGTGTGTGTGGGGGGGGGGGTTGTAGCTATTTCCCATTGAAACCCGTCGTAAATATTTGATAAGGTATTTCTAAATTTAGAAAATAAACACGTATTAGATCTATTAAATCTACTGAAGTTTGCACATATTTATGATGTTAGCTAAATTTAGAAAATAAACACGTACCGTATTAGATCTATTAAATCTACTGCAGTTGCACATATTTATGATGTTTGCACGTAATAAAAAAATTAATATCTGAACGTGATAAAGAAAAAAAAAACAAATATTTACATGGTCAGACATTTTCATTTTCCTGTAAACATGACGGCAAATCTTGAGTTCCTCCATAAATTGTCTAAGGGGATTTTTATGGGGTTGGGTTGTTTCATTCTTGAGAATTGACGATTGCAGGTAATAATGAGTGAATTATGACTAAGCTGTCAAAACATTGATTTACCTTTACTATCTTACAAACATTTTTTTCAACAAAAGATCTGTTTCTCAAATTTTGTTATTAAACATTGTTGTTGTGTAAATATCTTTATGAGTACGAAAGTACGAAATTATAAAATCTCGTAGTTCCTAAAATAAGCAAAACGTGTTCGTGTGTTGACGTATTTACCAGGGGGGATGGGCGTTGTTTGCGGGGGAGGAGGAGCCCACCCAAAGATCCATGATTTTATTATTTATTTTTTGTAGATAAGTTTTTTCCCAGTTTTTTTTTTCAAAATGTTTTATAATTTGTTATAACAACAACAACAACAACAACAACAATATAAAACAACAACAATATAAAATAATAAACAATATAAAACAACAATATAAAACAACAACAATATAAAACAACAACAATATAAAACAATAAACAATATAAAACAACAATATTAAACAACAACAATATAAAACAACAACAATATAAAACAATAAACAATATAAAACAACAATATAAAACAATAAACAATATAAAACAACAATATAAAACAACAACAATATAAAACAACAACAATATAATACAATAAACAATATAAAACAACAATATAAAACAATAAACAATATAAAACAACAATATAAAACAACAACAATATAAAACAACAACAATATAATACAATAAACAATATAAAACAACAACAATATAAAACAATAAACTAACAAAAAACAATTCAAATTAAAAAAAAGACGCAACATTTCTCAGACCTTTTGTACTTTTTAGCGAGTTCATAAAACTTTTTAATAAAAGCGTGATAAAGGGCTCAAATGATCATTGACCTCATTGGTGATAACTTGGCGGTGATGCTAAAATGGTGGCGAGGATAAGCCAATCCGCCCATTCCCCCCTCCCCTTAAACCGTGTCCGAAATGACGACCCTGGTCAAAGTCTTAGCGGCCTCTCCCCCCCCCCCATCTGAAAAAATGCAAAAACATTTTACAGCACTCTTTCTGCGCCTCTTCCTAGTTCGGCGCCCCGTGCGGCCGCATAATTCGCAGTGCCCTTCCTACACCCCTGATATCTAATGTACCTATCTTACCAGTCAAGTCCCTGTCTGACTGTCCCCTGCCTCCATGCCTGCCCTTCTGCCTGCCTACCTGTCTTCCTGCCCCCTGGCTCCATGCCTGCCCTTCTGCTTGCCCTTCTGCCTGCCTCCCTGTCTGCCAGCCTCCCTGTCTGACTGCCTCCCTGTCTGCCTGCCTCCCTGTCTGCCTGCCCCCTGCCTCCATGCCTGCCCTTGTGCCTGTCTGCCTGCCTTCATGCCTGCTCCCTGCCTCCATGCCTGCCCTACTGCCTGTCTGCTTGCCTCCCTCTCTGACTTCCTACCAATGTGCCTACCTAGCTAGCTGTCAGTCTTTTTGTCAAAAAAAAAAAAGAAAAAACAAGCAATTAAGCCTGTTCCATTCTGGACACAGGACGTGTTAGCGCATTTTCTTGTTATGTGTCAGTACGTTTGTTAGCTTTCAGTAAATATTTGTAAATTTTGGAAATGTTTATAAATTCAATTGTGTAATATATCTGTAAAAAAATATTATAAAGACGTTTCTTTATATTTGAAAAAAAATTATTTTCTCTTAAATCTAACTACAAGTGGTTTGTGGTTACTGAAATAGGACTCATAATTGAAAACATTCGAAATTATAGTCATTTAAGCGTCCGAAAACTCCGTCAATTGTTGCATAGCTCTCTCTGATACTTTCAATTAAACTCAGAACACAAGCTTACTATTTTATGTGATGAGTTTCTTAATAAATCTTGGTGAAACTACGTGCTGCAGTATTTCGCACCAAATGAATGGGTTATTGAACGTACAAGGTATATATATAATATATAAGCCCCTTAGGAGCCCTGAAGCCCGACCCTCAGAGGTCCTATCGCGAAATGGACTTTTGATGTACACTTGGCAGGCCAAGACCTACAAAATGATATATACATCATGGGTCTAGGACTTATGGTTGTTGAGATATAGGCGCTCTTTATTAATATAGCTTACATAGCAAAAAACGGTACTAAGCCACCTTTTACGGCCCTGAGAGGTCAGATCGCGAAATGGAAAAAAGTCATTTCTTGGCAGGCCAAGACCTACAAAATGATATATACATCATGGGTCTAGGACTTATGGTTGTTGAGATCTAGGGTGATGACGGACAGACGGACAGACAGACAAAACGGGGACAATATGCTCTAAAAACATAAAAAAATCTAAAAAAAACCTTTTTATTTCTAAATCCACCACTAAATGAGTCAACAATACAATACTGTAAATGATTTAGCTAAATAAACTCCTCGACAACAGCAGAGCCGTAGCTAACTATTGTGGGGGCCTTGTGCGAGTTACATTTTTTTTGCGCCCTCCTCCAAATCTAAAAAAAAAGGGACAACATCATTTAACACAGCGCTCTTTCGGCGCCCCTTCTTAGTTCGGCGCCATGTGCGGTCGGACAACCCGTCATACCCTTCCTACGCCAATGACCAATAGCGCACTATTAGATATGGGTGTTAACGCTGATTACATACTTCGCAATGTCAGAGTAACAGCTCCCACATTATGAACAAAAAAAAAACAAACTCCAACTCACGTCAGACTATTTACACCAACACCCACAACATTACCAATTAAAATATTCGAGCAGCAGATCTCCGTCATCTAGCAATAACCTCCCCTGCTATTCGCACGCTTTCCCGCCAACAGTGCAGCGGAATTGTAAACAAAACAAAACAAAAAAAAAATGTGATAACAATTACCGTTAAAAGATGTCTGATAACAATAAAATAAAAAATAGATGGCGCTTTTATTTGTGAAGTTACCGAAAGACATAAAAAAATTGAATAAAAATAAGCCTCGTTGTGAAGGGGGAAAAATTGAATCCTGCACAAAGTCGGAATAATTAAGTTTTTTCGTTTCTAGGTGCAGTCTAAATGTCAACGGCGTAGAAGGGAGCCACACGAAACATATCTTAGTTGAACTTTTCCGTGTTATCAGGAAGCTGCGAGATTGGCAACAATGGGTGGGACCCAGGTTTAGTGAGCACAGGACGATGACAGACATGCCAACTAATAGGATCCGCCATATAAATAAAAAAAAATGAAAAACAGCAACCAGAAATGAATCAAATCTTCAAATGGAATTACATCGCGTTGTCGTCTTCTTTGCGCCTGTCAAAAAAAATAATAATACAATGGGGGTGAAGATTAGAGATTATAATGGGGTGGATAGGAGGGGGAGGGGATGGGCGCAGACATTCTAGGGTAGGGGCAAAAGATTAAAAAAATAACAATCATGATATTTAAAAAAAAATGATTTTTTTTTGTTTCTTTAGCTTGAAGCGATTACGAACTGGGGAGGCGAGTAGGAGTGTTTTGATGTTGTGGAATAAAGACTTTTGGTTTTGGGGCACGTTTTCCATCTTCTGAGACTCGGAAGGGGAGGGGTGGTAGGAAATCTTTGGAGAGATGTACGTGGGAAGTCGTTTTTATAGGTTGCTTTTATTTGTGAAGAAGGGCAAAAAACAAAAAAAAACAAAAAAACAAAAAAAGAAATATATTCCCACTTGGACGCAAGTCGCGCTGAATGCCAAAAGAATGAAGTAGAGTCCAAATGGTGCAGTCATTTAGCAAGATGGCGCCTCTCTCATGTCTGTAGAAGCAGACGTTAAGTTTTACCCCCCCCCCCCCCCCGCGTTATGAAATGTCAAGACCACGAAAACATCGTGTGCGTAATACGAAATTGTGAAAAGAACAATAGCTCTTGACAAGTTCTACAACTTTTTTTTTGGTCATGGGCGGTAACTGTAGGTTTATAAGGCGGGTGACTCAGACATCAAATGCAGAAAATGATATCGCCACGATCTGCCTGCGACACAAGGTCTGGACAACGAAGCCAGACCTCCCCCCCTCCCCCTCCCCCCCAGCATCATATGCCACAGATAATCACTTGGTATGCGCTTCTGCTTAAATTTACCAGTGGCACCTACCTGTGGAAGTCGCCTCTGCCTTATGATGAGTGCTGCTCACACAAATGTGGTTGTCGTTGGTGAAGACTGACCTATATGTCAAATGCATGAGTCCCGACCAGGATATATTTCAAGGGAGTGTTATGTACACCCAGGGAGTAGTGAATAATCTAGTTGCATACTGTTGAGTGGAATAGCTTACAGACTGTTGAGTCGGATAGCTTACTTACAGGGTGTTGAGTGGGATAGCTTACAGGGTCTTGAGTAGGATAGCTTACATGGTTTTGAGTGGGATAGCTTACAGAGTGTTGGGTAGATAGCTAACACAGTGTTGAGTGGGATAGCTTACAGATTAGTGAATGGGATAACTTGCAGATTGATGGGTAGGATACCTTGCAGTTTAGAGTAAGAGAGGTAGGCCCTACAGAATATACATGATAGAGTAAAACAGTTTACTTTTGTATAACATTTTGTGTTCCACATTTTAACTTACCGTCAGATCTACCCTCCTCTCTTAGAACAATCATTCAAATACATTCATTTAAATAAACTAAAGATTGCCTAAATAATAGTTGAGCACTATGTTTCTAATGAAGATTGTTGCGACCTCATAAGACTTGAGATCACGTGGAATCTGTAATCGATACGAATCATGTTATATTCGATTCTGTCCTGCTTTTTAACGAGTAACTATATTAACAGAAACCAACTACAGTGGATGAGCGCTCCAATCGATTCCTATTCACATTTTCTGAAAGATAACTTGATGTAATATTATTACTTACTGAAAAAAATACAGTTACCCGGTGGCTTTGTGTCTGACGACCACCTCTTGAGCAGAAATAACATCAAACTGTAGCAGACGTGGGTTGTAAGTGTTCCATTGAGAGCAGAATTTTCAAACATAAGGAAAAACACCGATTCTTTTGAAGTTGGCGGGAATTCCACTTTTTGTTCTTCTTTTAGAGTATTTTAGACTATCGACCTATGACCCTATGACATTTGGGCATCTGAAAGACAAATGATTCTATCTATCTATCTATCTATCTATCTATCTATCTATCTATCTATCTATCTATCTATCTATCTATCTATCTATCTATCTATCTATCTATCTATCTATCTATCTATCTATCTATCTATCTATCTATCTATCTATCTATCTATCTATCTATCTATCTATCTATCTATCTATCTATCTATCTATCTATCTATCTATCTATCTATCTATCTATCTATCTGTCAATCTGCCTGTCTGCCTGTCTGACTGTCTGTCTGTCTGTCTGTATGCCTATGTGTTTGTGTGTGAGTGTAGTTCAGTGTGTCTATAGCCACTGGGTCCAGTGTTTGTGTGTGAGTGTAGTTCAGTGTGTCTATAGCCACTGGGTCCAGTGTTTGTGTAAGGCTCCACACAGTGGACAGGTACAGGGCAGCCATGATAACCCAACAGGCCCTTTCAGTTAGTATGGTGACCTATACAACAGCCTCTAACAATAGTACAGTATAAGGGAGGGCAATTGGCCAGTAAGAGCATGACAACGTCCAGGTGACCCCCACCCCCCCCCACCCCTCACCTCTCCCGCCATTCTCCGCGAGAGCCCTGCCAACACTATCAACGCAGTATGATCCTCTTTAAAATACCAAGCTGTATTATTACATCTTACGCTGTGTATTTAAATACTAAGATCATAAACCTACATCCTGTATCTAAAACGAAACCACTTTTTTGACAATCAATCGCCATAACCCTTTTTACCATACCCAGGGCTCGATTTACCGCCGGGGATGCCGGGGATATCCCCGGCACTGAGACCTGTCATCCCCGGCTCTGCTTTAGTTAATATATCCCAGCCGGGGATGAAATCATAGACATTTATCCCCGGCTCTGCTGAAATTTTTGTTCATCCCCGGCACTGGTTTTTTTTCTTAAATCGAGCACTGCCATTGATTGGGGGGGGGGGGCATAGGTCACAGAAGTCTCTGGGATTCGACTCACCCTCCAACGTGCATTGTGTCGGTGGTATTACGTTAGAATTAACTGTCATTCACACATAGAGTTATCTTTGTTAGCCAGTAAAAGTAAAATATCTCAGTTTCTCATATAAAGCAGACCTGTACAGACAGACACACGGGTTCAGATGACGTGAAGTTAATCTTTTTTTATCTGTAGCCACGGCTATTCTATGGGATTATGTGGCAAGTACAATGCTCTTTACTTTCTTTAACAAATATTGGGCACCTATTTGTAAGCTGTGTGGACTGAGGGGCGTCAATCGGACCCCGAGGAAAGTCCCGGCACTCACGGGGGGGGGGGGATCTTGAACTCGAGACCTTTAGGTTGGCAGTCGAGCAGATCTACCGCACTTCCACACGGATGGTGGTGCAATAAAGCGCTCGACTACCGACCTGAAGGTACCTGGTTCGATCCTCTGTGATGACAAATGGATTATTCAGCTCACTTTGTCTCCCGAGGTGCCTCCATGGCCATTGCACTATCCGGCTATGGTGGGGATGAAAGAAGGACATCATAAAAACCGTCCCATTAGCGGTTTATAGAAGAGATTTCATATCATCCATACATCCTGACCCGGTAGAAATCTGCTGTTGAAATCAAACCAGCTGTTCCGCCTATTTCATCACACGATGAGGTAATCATTAATATTCCCTTCATTGTTTACTTGAAATGCATTTAAAATGATGGACTGAAATATATATATATGAAAAGCCGTGGGATTAGTGTGCGCGTGTTTCTCGTCATTAAACTATCTTTCATTTCATGGGATACAATGATACGTGTGGGGTGTAAGTTGGGGGGTGGGAGGGGAGGGGAGATAACGAGTGGGGAGAAGGGATGGGTGGCGAGGGTAGCGCGAGGCGGTGTAAATCCAATATGATACGCTTGACGTGCAGTGATGACATTTTCTTGTCACGGGGAAGCAACTCTTTAACCTTTATTCTTCTTTTTTTTTTTTATCAAGGGGAGGTAAAAACTATTACGACGCCTGTTGTTTTTGACGATTATAAAAAAAAAAAAACAACCTACATCTGATACAAAGTGACTCACTTCCGAGTGGGCTGGACCAGCTGAATAACAGTTGCATTACCAGAATCGTACTTAATGTACACCGAATAAATAAATAAACAAATGCAAGTTATTTACACTTCTAGGTGGATTGGCTACGCTGCATACACTGATTTCTTTAATAATGTAGTCTTGTGATATTCTCTCCCTTTTTCTCCACAGCACCTTCTTTACTAATGGCACGCAAGCTTTTTTGATTATTTATTATTATCGCTTTTGTTTTTCGGGTGTATGTTGTCGTGGGTTCGAAACATGCTGGTTTACACGGGGAAAGGTGAAGAGGGGGGGTCATGATTCTGTTCATACAATTCTGATTTTTCATCGGCTGCAATTTCAAGTTTCCATCATAGTAACGTGCATTTAAAATACAGTGTCATGTATTATTTCTTATAATTTGTATTTTTTAATTAGCGCTTTCAATAACAGTGAGAAATTGAACTGGGTTCAATGAATTCAACAGTTAAATTTGTGTGTATTTTGAATTGATGTCTGAAATTCTTTTATAATTCACGTTTTGATAAAGACAAAATGAAACTCATAAAAGGCGGCGAACTTTTCTAAAGGAAGGGGGTGGGTGGGTCTGTAAGACGAAGAAAAGAGTTGAAATAAATCAAGCAACAGATTAACATCCACCGCCACCCAACACTTGACACACTCATAGTTACACATTCCACGCATGAACCAAATAAAATCCCCATGTTAGTCCCCCAAAACCATTAACAAAAAACACATAAAACAAAACATTAACAACGAAACAGGCTGACATTTTATACCGTTACATATACACAAAGAGTCCTATCTCTCTCTCTCTCTCTCTCTCTCTCTCTCTCTCTCTCTCCCCCCACCTCCATCCACTCCTCTATTTACATGTTCCATTACGTTTTAACAGTCAGGAGCCAATATCTTCTTCATTTCCATTACCCCCACGTCAAAATTTGAAAAGAAGGGATATACCATAACAAATCGGGTATCATTTATTACGGTGAATTTAGCCACATTGGAGAAGGGGGTGGGGGGAGGGAGGGAAGGTGTGGGAGAGGGGGGTGGGGAGAGGAGGGAGAGAAGGGTGTGGAGAGAGGGGGGTGGGGAGGGAGGGGAGGGAAGGTGTGGAGAGGGGGGTGGGGAGGGAGGGAGAGAAGGTGTGGAGAGGGGGGTGGGGGGGGAGGGAGAGGAAGGTGTGGAGAGGGGGTGGGGAGGGGAGGGAGAGAAGGTGTGGAGAGGGGGTGGGGAGGGAGAGAAGGTGTGGAGAGGGGGGTGGGGAGGGAGGGAGCGAAGGTGTGGGAGAGGGGGTGGGGGGAGGGGAGGGAAGGTGTGGAGAGGGGGTGGGGGAGGGAGGGAAGGTGGGGGAGGAGGGGGTGGGGAGGGGAGGGAGGGAAGGTGGGGAGAGGGGGGTGGGGGAGGGAGAGAAGGTGTGGAGAGGGGGTGGGGAGGGAGAGAGAAGGTGTGGAGGGAGGGGGTGGGTAGGGAGGGAGGGAAGGTGTGAGAGAGGGGTGTGGGGAGGGAGGGAGAGAAGGTGTGGAGAGGGGGGTGGGGAGGGAGAGAAGGTGTGGAGAGGGGGGTGGGGAGGGAGGGAGGGAAGGTGTGGAGAGGGGTGGGGGGAGGGAGGGAGGGAAGGTGTGGAGAGGGGGTGGGGAAGGGAGGGAGGGAAGGAGGTGGAGAGGGGTGGGGGAGGGAGGGAGGGAAGGGGTGTGGGAGAGGGGGGGGTGGGGAGGGAGGGAGAGGGGGCGTGTGGAGGAGGGGGGTGGGGAGGGGAGGGAGGGAAGGTGTGGAGAGGGGTGGGGAGGGGAGAGAAGGTGTGGAGGGGGGTGGGGAGGGAGAGAAGGTGTGGAGAGGGGGGGGGGAGGGAGGAGGGAAGGTGTGGAGAGGGGGGTGGGGAGGGAGGGAGGAAGGTGTGGAGAGGGGGTGGGGAGGGAGGGAAGGTGTGTGGAGGGGAGGTGGGGAGGGAGGGAGGGGAAGGTGTGGAGAGGGGGGTGGGAGGGAGGGAGGAAGGTGTGGAGAGGGGGGGGAGAGAGGAAGGTGTGGAGAGGGGGTGGGGAGGGAGAGAAGGTGTGGAGAGGGGGGTGGGTAGGGAGGGAGGGAAGGTGTGGAGAGGGGGTGTGGGGAGGGAGGGGAGAGAAGGTGTGGAGAGGGGGTGGGGAGGGAGAGAAGGTGTGGGAGAGGGGGTGGGGGGGAGGGAGGGAGGGAAGGTGTGGAGAGGGGGGTGGGGAGGAGGGAGGGAGGGAAGGTGTGGAGAGAGGGGGGTGGGGAAGGGAGGGAGGGGAAGGTGTGGAGAGGGGGGTGGGGAGGGGAGGGAGGGGAAGGTGTGGAGAGGGGGTGGGGAGGGAGGGAGAGAAGGTGGAGAGGAGGGTGGGGGGAGGGAGGGAGAGAAGGTGTGGAGAGGGGGTGGGGAGGGAGAGAAGGTGTGGAGAGGGGGGGGGAGGGAGAGAAGGTGTGGAGAGGGGGGGGGAGGGGAGGGGGAGGGAGGAAGGTGTGGAGAGGGGGGTGAGGGAGGGAGGGAGGGAAGGTGGAGAGGGGGGGTGGGGAGGGAGGGAGGGAAGGTGTGGAGAGGGGGGTGGGGAGGAGGGAGGGAAGGTGTGGAGAGGGGGGTGGGGAGGGAGAGAAGGTGTGGAGAGGGGGTGGGAGGAGAGAGAAGGTGTGGAGAGGGGGTGGGGAGGGAGGGAGCGAAGGTGTGGAGAGAGGGGGGGTGGGGGAGGGAGGGAGGGAAGGTGTGGAGAGGGGGTGGGGGAGGAGGGAGGGAAGGTGTGGAGAGGGGGTGGGGAGGGAGGGAGGGAAGGTGTGGAGAGGGGGGGGGAGGGAGGGAGGGAAGGTGTCGAGGAGGTGGGTGGGGAGGGAGGGAGGGAAGGTGTGGAGAGGGGGTGGGGAGGGAGGGAGGGAAGGTGTGGAGAGGGGGGTGGGGAGGGAGGGAGGGAAGGTGTGGAGAGGGGGTGGGGGGGGAGGGAGGGGGAAGGTGTGGAGAGAGGGGGGTGGGGAGGGAGGGATGGGAAGGTGTGGAGAGGGGGGGTGGGGGAGGGAGGGGGAGAGAAGGTGTGGAGAGGGGGGTGGGGAGGGAGGGAGGGAAGGTGTGGATATGAGAAGGGAAGGGAGGGAGAGAAGGTGTGGAGAGGGGGTTGGGGAGGGAGGGAGGGAAGGTGTGGAGAGGGGGGGTGGGGAGGGAGGGAGAGAAGGTGTGGAGAGGGGGGTGGGGAGGGAGGGAGGGAAGGTGTGGATAGGAGAAGGGAAGGGGGTGGGCGTGAAATAGTTTTATTGACATCTGCTTAAAAATGTATGACGCATCTCGTTAGTTGTTTTTTTTTTTTTTTAAATTTTCGGATCACGTACGATAGTTTACCTCAGCAACACAATGCTGTTGTTATCGTTGTTGTTATTGTTATCGTTGTTGTTATCGTTGTTGTTATTGTTGTGTATGATCATTGTCTAGTCAACCCCCGCAGGCAATGTGGACTCTACTGTGTTGGTAGCTTTCTGCGTGTTCGTTTGTCACGCAGGCCCGTAGCGTGCGGGGGGGGGGAGCAGGCGGGGCCGTCCCTCTTGCGTTTTGTCTGGCCCCCTCTGCTTATTTGCTCTACTTAGTAAAATGTAGTACATGCCCCCCCCCTTGCTATTGCCTGGCCCCTGCTGTAGAATGCCTGGCCCCTTGCTGTAGAATTTTGACGCTACTGGGCTGCTGTCATGTGATGCTGAAATCCGGTTTGAATTTTACGGACAAAAATCTCTCGACCAATGTATGACCAATGTATGTAAAAAGTAAAGTTTCCTTTAGCCCTGACGGGCCTTCGGGGCAGACGAAGAGCAGAATTCATCTGTTTCAATAACCTCGGCATGTGTAAGGATTGTGTGGTTAGCAGCACAACGCACAGCCGCCTTTTCCTAAGTCAGGTTCCCATTTAAAGCTGGGTGGACTTATGGGACGACAATGTACCGAATTTCACTTGCGAAAACTCCTATAAGTCTCATCAAGGATCGAACCCAGGACTCTCAGGTCGACAGTCGTGTATCTCGGCCATCCGTGAAGTGATCTTAAAATTATTTTGATTGACATGTTTTACTTCGAAATATGGTTCGATTTGCGGGTGGAGTTTATTGGAAACTCACCAATAGCAGGGAAAAATTAAAGAAAATAAGAGATTTTTTTAACCTGACAAAGTTTTTATTTTTGTTGTCTTTAAGTAGAATTTTGAATTTATTATATTTTGCTTATATTTTTATGTTTCGGCGTGCATGCATGTCTTGTAATTGCCACACATATGGAACATATAATGATACCTATAATGATACAAATAAGGATACATATAATGATACATATAAAGATACATATAATGATAAATATAATGATACATATAATGATACAAATAATGATACATATAATGATACATATAATGATACATATAATGATACATATAATGATACATATAATAATACATATAATGGTACAAATAATGATGCATATAATGATACACAATAACAACAGCAATAGGGATAGTTCATTCGTAAAACTTGAGGTAATTGGAAAGTTTCAGAATTAAATCTATTTATTCCCATTCTCTTCCCCTTAATGCACTCACGCAAGCACACACTCACACACACACACTCAGACACACACACACACACACTGACACACACTCAGACAGTACTAAGTCAAGAGCCACACAATATGTCTCAGGAACAATGACCATCTTTTCCCCACAAAGTTTATCCTAGCCACCAGCTATGATCTCTTAATTCACGCCTTATGAGAAATGAACCAATTACTTTGAGTCAGTGGGTCATTATGACCATGCTACACTGAGCGGTTCAATTAAGAATGTATAGCTGCTCATAATAAGTATTGCAAATAATTTCTATAAGATTTGCTTGAATTATTGGTCAGTGTTTGTATGTGCAATTGTTTGTGTAAATGCAGTTGCTTGAGTAAAAGTGTTTGTATGTGCAATTGTGTGTGCAAATGCAGTTGCTTGAGTATATGTTTGTGTTTGTCTTATTGTTTGTGTAAATGCAGTTGTTTGAGTATATGTTTGTGTTTGTATGTGCAATTGTTTGTGCAAATGCAGTTGTTTGAGTATAGGTTTGTGTTTGTATGTCTGATTGTTTGTGCAAATGCAGTTGTTTGAGTATAGGTTTGTGTTTGTATGGGCATTTGCTTGCTAAGAATATTCAACACGCACACACACACACATATTTGTATCAGGACTGTGTCGATGATAGTGTGTGTGCTAATTAAAGAAATATATATATATATATACTAGCTGTACCCTGCAAAACATTAGCATAGAGTTATATCCCCTTAGGCTTGATCGGCAGGCTAGGTTATTTTTTGGTTTCGGGCAGATCCGATTTTTTTTTTCATGATTGTATTATAAACTGGAATACTGTTGTATTAATTCTTTACTTTCGATATAACGCACACTGGAAATGAGTATTATTATATATGATAATATACCCATACGAGCATGGCCGTCTTCATATATGTGCAAATAAGGCATCTGCCTAGTGCCCTCGTCAGCAAAAGTAGCCCATGCCAGTTCAAACCCCTCTTTGTAATCCAATGCCATAGGGCACATATGCTTAGAGCCCTTAATATCGCTTTAAGTCTCCCCCCGAGGATCGAAAGAACTTTCAGGTCGACAATCGAGTATCTACACCACTCGGCCATCCGTCCCACCAATTGTTTTTAGATACAAATATAAATATATATTTAGTCCAGACTTTACTGATGACGTCTTGAGAATATATTTACACTACCTGTGTGTGAGTTTACCTGTGGGTTATCTTACACTACCCGTTGGGTGTTCGCGTGCCTGTGTTTTGTGCTTGTTTTATTTTTTAGGGGGAGGGGGGGGGGCAAAAAAAAAGGAACCGTGGTAAGGGAGAGAATAGTTGTTTATATTTTCAACTTTGCGTGTGATTGTTTGTGGGCGGTGAGAGACCTCAGCCCCAATACCCCTTCCCCCCAGAGATACTATCCTTCAAACGTCAGAGGTGGCACTCTCACAAACAGTTTCAGCTCACACAGGCAGATCTGCTCTTACGTGTGTCAGTCACCGGGGGGAAGAAAAAATAACTCTTGCGGGAAAACAAAGAGTTCTCTGTCTCGTTTCATTATGAGTTAATCAGGTAACACTATCGACAGCTGGCCCCTGCTCTTTCCATTCAGTTTGTCGTGAAAGGAATTCGAAGAGAGGCTAAAAAGGCGAGCGAATGTGGGTGGGGTGTGTGTGTGTGGGGGGGGGGTTAGGGGAGGTGTTCACAATAAATAAACTAAAATATTTTAGTTCACAGGTGGGCGTGTTGTCTAAAGCTGATGGACTTAAATTTGGACATGTTTATAAATTTAGGGTTATAAGAAAAAAGGGGTCATTGTTAATGAACGAAGCAGTTAATTTTTAAACCTTCCACCAGGCCAGTCAGGTCAGTGAATTATCAGAAAGTAGTTTGATCAAGTATCATTTTGTCTTACTTCACCTTATATGAACAATTTTTTATTGACTCTGTTCTGACTTACAGAGCTGACACGATTGATCATTGATCATTACATTATACTTTTAGAGATATATTTAAAGAAATAGGATTGAGGGCACTGAAAAATCTGTTTATTTATCCACCCATCCATCAATCATTCCTTATATCCATCCATGCATACAATCTATCTATCTATCTATCTATCTATCTATCTATCTATCTATCTATCTATCTATCTATCTATCTATCTATCTATCTATCTATCTATCTATCTATCTATCTATCTATCTATCTATCTATCTATCTATCTATCTATCTATCTATCTATCTATCTATCTATCTATCTATCTATCTATCTATCTATCTATCTATCTATCTATCTATCTATCTATCTATCTATCTATCTATCTATCTATCTATCTATCTATCTATCTACCTATCTATCTTTTTATCTATCTATCTATCTATCTATCTATCTATCTATCTACCTATCTATCTATCTTTTTATCTATCTATCTATCTATCTATCTATCTATCTATCTATCTATCTATCTATCTATCTATCTATCTATCTATCTATCTATCTATCTATCTATCTATCTCAACAACACCGTTATTTGAAAGTATACTTTTTTCTTGAAATCACGTACTTGATTTACCTTAATTTTCAAATTCCACTGAACTACCTAACTCTTTTCAGATGTTTTCATTTCTGTCTAAGAAAAGGACATTTAGTTAAATGACCTTCCGGCAAGTACGACAGACCTTTCATTCATTTAAACATGGCATATCTCGGCTACTGTTTCCTTGGTTGACTTTTGGTTAGCTTCACCGGAAGTGTCCCCTCAAGCTGGACTGAAGTAAAAAAAAAATCTAATTATAACAGTCAACTCCAAACACATCTTGCGTCAGCTAAGAGTAAGAGAGTGTTCTGTATTTTTTTTTGTTATTCCCCCCCCCCTACAGGTACTCTTGCGTATAAAAAAATCAAAAACAGCCAACAAGGCATGATGACGTCATCAACTTGGCGTTTTATCTCAAAAAGCGATCACATTGTTGAAGCTGTGATAAACTAACATACGCAGTCACTTCATATCACCGGTTAAGGTCTCCTGTAATTATTATTATGATTATTATTATTTAAATTCTGTAACGTTATGACAGTTGGAACACTTCTGTGTACTTTACGTTTCGTTTACTTCATCACTTAATATCGTTGGTTTATGAGACCAGAGGTGTAGAGATGTGTATCAGGACTGTGTCGATGATAGTGTGTGTGCTAATTAAAGAAACATATTATGAACACAAAGCTTTTGTTATGCATTGGGAAACTAGGAACATTCCAAGCCCCTCCCCCATTACACTTACAATAGGTTACCCCCTCCCCAACTACACCCCTTCTACACTTATAAAAGCCCCCCCCACACACCATTTACAAAAGGTCTTCTCCCCCATTACACTGACAAAAGTTCCCCCCCATTACACTTACAAAAGTTCCCCCCATTACACTTACAAAAGTTTCCCCCATTACACTTACAAAAGTTTCCCCCATTACACTTACAAAAGTTTCCCTCTCATTACACTTACATAAGTTCTCCCCCCATTACACTTACAAAATGTCCCCCCTCCCCCACCATTTACAAAAGGTCCCCACTCCTTCTACAACTACACCCTCCCCCCTACACTTAGAAAGATCCCCCCTTCCCATTGTATTAATAAAAAGTCCCATCAATATCACTACACAGCTCCACCCCCCCCTCTTACACTTACAAATTACAAAAAGACCACTTTACTGTACACATTTGGATAATAAAATCTGACCCAATACAAGCTCAGATTGGAATTACATTGTGCACTAAATAATGATTCGTATGTTTGAAATGTTCAATTTATTATATTATTTTTGTTAGCTGTCACGAATGTCATCAGCTGTCCAGATGACCACTGGTCAAACCCCTTTTTTATAATAAAAATTATCCTCCATGTTTGTTATTAAATTTATTATTATTTAAAATTGCATGTTTCAGGGTGTGCTGAAGGTCTGTGGGGCAGCAAATGCCAGAACCGTTGCTCACCGGGGTGCTCGCTGGGATGCGCAAAGGATAATGGGACTTGTCTGGATGAATGTAAGCCAGGATGGACAGGAGATAACTGCCAGGAAGGTGAGTCCACTGACCGATGTCACTGAAGCGTTGATTTGACTGACCAATGACACTGACATTCTGATTTATTGATAAAGCCTGTGTACTGTGATTTGACTGACCAATGACACTGACATTCTGATTTATTGATAAAGCCTGTGTACTGTGATTTCACTGACCAATGACACTGACATTCTGATTTATTGATAAGGCCTGTGTACTGTGATTTCACTGACCAATGACACTGACATTCTGATTTATTGATAAGGCCTGTGTACTGTGATTTCACTGACCGAAGACTGCCAAACTGACATATTGTTTTAGTAATACTTGTTCGAAATGACCTGTGTTTACAAGTAAATACACTAAACTGCACCAACTGTTTCATCTGTCCGGTGATCTGTGTCTATAATCTGTAAGTCAATACATACAACTGCAACAACTGTTTCATCTGTCCGGTGATCTGTGTCTATAATCTGTAAGTCAATACATACAACTGCAACAACTGTTTTATCTGTCCGGTGATCTTTTGTTTATCATAAATTAAAACCATTCATTTAACTGTGACAACTGTTTCGTCTGTCCAGTGTGCACAGATTACAAGTATGGCGTCAACTGCATAAACAGCTGTGGTCACTGTCATGAAGAGATGCCTTGCAACGTAGTCACCGGCAAGTGTAGTGATGGGTGTTTACCTGGTTTCCAAGGAGACAAGTGCATTGAAGGTAAATATGACCCCCCTCTTCTTTCCCTTTACCCACAATGGAAACCAAAAGTGATTTTAAAAATGACTATAAAACAAACAACAGTAGTGAATCAAGCAAAAAAAAAAAAACAATTGTGAATCCAGCAAAAACAAGAATTGTGAATCAAGCAAACAACAATTGTGAACCAAGCAAAAACAAGAATTGTGAATCAAGCAAACAACAATTGTGAACCAAGCAAAAACAAGAATTGTGAATCAAGCAAACAACAATTGTGAACCAAGCAAAAACAAGAATTGTGAATCAAGCAAACAACAATAGTGAATCAAGCAAAAAAAAAAAACAATTGTGAATCAAGCAAACAACAATTGTGAATCAAGCGAAAACAAGAATTGTGAATCAAGCAAACAACAATTGTGAACCAAGAAAAAAACAAGAATTGTGAATCAAGCAAACAACAATTGTGAATCAAGCAAACAACAATTGTGAACCAAGCAAAAACAAGAATTTTGAATCAAGCGTTAACGTTGAATGTATACTAAAAGATGTTTATCTATACTCTGAAAAAAGAAATCGGGCATTTTTTTTGTATTTATTACTCTCCAATAAATATAAACCATTTTTAGAGCATTTTCAAAATAAATGCTCTATTGTCCCCGTTTTGTCTGTCTGTCTGTCTGTCTGTCCGTCATCACCCTAGATCTCAACAACCATAAGTCCTAGACCCATGATGTATATATCATTTTGTAGGTCTTGGCCTGCCAAGAAATGGCTTTTTCCATTTCGCGATCTGACCTCTGAGGGCCGTAAAAGGGGCCTTATAAAGTACCGTTTTTTACTATATAAGCTATATTAATAATGGAGCGCCCTATATCTAAGCAACCATAAGTCCTAGACCCATGATGTATATATCATTTTGTAGGTCTTGGCCTGTCATGTGTACATCAAAAGTTCATTTCGCGATAGGACCTCTGAGGGCCGGGCTTCAGGGCTCCTAAGGGGCTTATATATTATATATATGGCCCCATTCTACACCTTGTACGTTCAATAACCCATTTATTTGGTGCGAAATACTGCAGCACGTAGTTTCACCAAGATTTATTAAGAAACTCATCAAATGAAATAATAAGCTTGTGTTCTGAGTTTAATTGAAAGTATCAATTGACGGAGTTTTCGGACGATTAAATGACTACAATTTCGATTGTTTTCAATTATGAGTCCTATTTCAGTAACCGCAAACCACTTGTAGTTAGATTTAAGAGAAAATAATTTTTTTTCAAATATAAAGAAACCTCTTTATAATATTTTTTTTTACAGATATATGCATTACACAATTGAATTTATTAACATTTCCAAAAATTACAAATATTTACTGAAATATAGCATACGTACTGATACATAACAGGAAAATGCGCTAACACGTCCTGAGTCCAGAATGGAACAGGCTTAATTGCTTGTTTTTGTTATGTTTAGGTTAATGTTACTTTAGAAAACATTGACTTCTCCCTACGTCTTTTGAGTAGAACACATGAACACATGAAGTCAAACATCGTGTTCACGGTGCGTGCGCACAAGGAGCGCATACCATTATCATTTGGTTGATTAAAAAAAATAAGCTAAACATTAAGTCTTAGAAATCCCAAACATCTGCATGGAGCCCTCCATCTTTTCTGCATAGATGAATGCTCTTCGTTTCGTCTTCTGCATCGTTTTCGGGCGGTTGATTTTCTCGGAACGCTTTGATGAATTGCGGTTGATTTTTCTTGGAACACTAATATGAATTGCGGCGATTTTTAGAGCTGTAATAACATATGACAGCGCTAGATGGGATGTCATAAATACACCTTGCAAATGTCGGGAAGACTTTGGCCGCGCCGCGGTCTAAATGTGATATTAGATCTGAATGTTGTGCCGATGTAAAACATGACTCAAATTGTCACGGCTGTAAATAGTACTAAAGATAATGGTGTGCATACCGATGCTGCGCACATTGGAGATCTGGAAATAAAACGTTATTAGCTTATGTTAACATTTACAAAAAAAGCCAACCAAATACGGATAAGCGAAACCAAACAAAAAAAAGGGGGGGGGGAGAAACTTATTTAACAATCTATATATATATATAACACAACTTCAAGACACAGTACTATTTATAGATTGTGAATTTCCCGAATACGTCACAGACGACACCTCGCGTTGTTTCGCTTGGTTTAGGTCAAAGTTCAACTTTGCATTCCACGTATTTTCTCCGAAGATGTCAGCCTGTTATTTTGTTTGATTGCTTATTTAAAAAATGAAATTACAGTAATTATATTGATTGATAAGGCGGTATTTTACGGGATGACTAGTGTATTAATACAATAAATCTTGTTGACCTACATTAAGCTTTTGTGTGTGTGTGTGTGTGTGTGTGTGTGTGTGCTTGGGTATATGAATAAAAACAATTACTGGTGTGTTAATGACTTGAAATTTCTCAGGTTGTGAACCCTACAAGTATGGCGCTAACTGCAACCTCACGTGTGGCTCCTGCAGGCTGAACAAGACCTGCAACTCCATGTGGGGCACGTGTGCTGCAGGCTGTGACAGGGGATGGTTGGGGCAAACCTGTGACCAAGGTAAGATTGTGTGTAAAAAAAATAATGAATATCTATCTATCTATCTATCTATCTATCTGTCTGTCTGTCTGTCTGTCTGTCTATCTATCTATCTATCTATCTATCTATCTATTTATCTATCTGTCTATCTATCTATCTATCTGTCTATCTATCTATCTATCTATCTATCTGTCTGTCTGTCTGTCTGTCTGTCTGTCTGTCTGTCTGTCTATCTATCTATCTATCTATCTATCTATCTATCTATCTATCTATCTATCTATCTATCTATCTATCTATCTATCTATCTATCTATCTATCTATCTATCTATCTATCTATCTATCTATCTATCTATCTATCTATCTATCTGTCTGTCTTCTATCTATCTGTCTATCTATCTATATATCTATCTATCTGTGTGTCTGTCTGTCTGTCTGTCTGTCTGTCTATCTATCACCAGGACCTGAAAAATTGCCAAGGTTCTCACTGAGATACGAACTCAGGACACTCGTGTCAAATTTCGAGCTTCTCTACAGAGAACGACCGACCACCCGACAAAGTTACAAACATAATGTTTGGACACGGTTACCACCCCATCCCCATGTCTTGCACGCCTTGACCCTGAGCTACTGCACATGCCTGAAGCGAGTAGAAATGATGATACATTATATTGTCATAACATTATAATAAACTAATGAAAAGTTTGGCTCACTTTTAAAAATTATAAATAGTTATGATGTTTACGGCGTCTCTTGAGACAACATTTCAAGATTGTTGTTAACATGCCATTTAACATTTACCATTTTTTACATATAGATTTTTAACACACATCACAGTACAGACGAAACAACTGTTATAGTTATAATTTTTTTTATTTTTACATTTTCCACAGCCTCCAGTGTGCGTGTGTGCGTGTATGTATTAGCGAAAGAGGAGAAAGGATGGATGGAGTGAAGAAAAAGAAGAAGAAGAAGAAGAAGAAGAGAGAGAGAGAGAGAAAGAGAGAGAGAGAGAGAGAGAGAGAGAGAGAGAGAGAGAGAGAGAGAGAGAGAGAGAGAGAGAGAGAGAGAGGAATGGGGGGAGGGGAATCAAGGTGTGAACGAGAAGAACGGCCCATTATC